>CM060339.1:33776040-33816040 GCA_030674155.1 Stramonita haemastoma | reverse complement strand
TATATGTTTCCTGCTATCGACTAGGTTTGTGAAGGTGGCGAGGAGGGGGGGGGGGAGGTTCTTCCTCCTAATTAGAACAATATTAACTTTAACTCGATAGTATTCAATTTTGTTTCTTATACATACGTTAAAACCTGTTCCGGTTTTTGAAAGAGTAGGCCGTTGTGTGCCAGTAGGAACTGATGTCAAAATTTACGAAAACTGCATGCACGCGGGGTCTGAGTAACAGAGACATCCTCCCTCCCCCCTTTCTTTTTTTTTTTCTTTTTTTTTTTTTGACATATAGTGGCTGTACGTTTTGTTTTTGCGTGTTTATATTGTTAGGTGTTGTTATTTTGTTGTTATTGTAGTTGGATGGGGGAGGGGGGTGTTGTTGAATTCTGTTGTTTTTGTTTTGTTTGTTTACGGCGACCTCTTTACTGGGACTGTGCAGAACATTGCTCCTGGGAGATAATTGGTTGTATTCTTTCTGTCGACACTGATTATCCCCCTTCTCCTTCTTTGGAACAAAAGCTTTTTATGATTTCTTTCTTTTTCTTTTTCCTCCGGTTTTTTTATGTTTATTCACTTTTAAGGGTTTAGTTTTTTGTGTGTGTTTTTTTAGGGGGGCGGGGTGGTGTTTTTTTGTTGTTGTTGTTGCATTTTTGTAATTGTATAGATTTTTAAAAAATCTTAATTATTGTGTAATTCCTACCACATTTCCTGAGAAGGAAATGTAAGTACCAATGTCAGGAATCATGTATTACCACGAGACCATTACTTTTCACACACACACACACACACACACACACACACACACACACGGGGAAAGAATAATAAGAGAATATTCTTGCGCACGCGTTAAATCCTGTTCCGCTTTTCGTAAGAGTAGGCCATTGTGTGCCGGTGGGAACAGATGACAATGTTTACACAACTGCATACACACGGGGACTGGATGAAAAAAGCACAAAAGTGCTTATCCCATTATCCTCGATATAAAAGAATTTGAAAGAGAGAGAGGGAGAGAGAGAGAGGGGAGGGGGGGAGGGGGTAGTGGAGGGAGGGAGATTGATGGATGCATGGAATGGTTGATATTCTTTATTCCAGTGGGTACATTATACTTTTTTCATCGAGAGAGAAAATAATCTTTATGATTTTTTTCAAGGTTTACAGATAAGCATTCACATAAACTTTTCATCCGGCCCTTGCCCTGATTAGGAACTATCAAAACACACACACACATATATATATATATATATATATATATATATATATATATATATATATATATATATATATATATATTTTTATTATTTTAATCTTTTATTTTATTCTTTTATATCGAGGATAATTGGATAAGCACTCTTGTGCTTTTTTACATCCAGTCCCTGTGTGTATGCAGTTTTGTAAATGTCATCTGTTCCCACCGGCACACGATGGCCTACTATTACGAAAAGCGGAACAGGACATAACGAGTGCGCAAGATGTTCTGCGTGCGTTCACACATGGGGCCTCGGTTTATAGTCTCATCCGAAGGACTGAGGAGAGAGAGAGAGAGAGAGAGAGAGAGAGAGAGAGAGAGAGAGAGAGAGAGAGAGAGAGAGAGAGAGAGAGAGAGAGAGAGAGAGAGAGAGAGAGAGAGAGATGGTGTTGCTTGGCAAGGTTAAACAAAGTCCCTGACTTTGTCAAATAGCAGATCCCAAGTGGTCTGGTGGTTATGATTTCTCACTCTCACCGCGACGGCCGGGCTTCGATTCCCCGCTTGGGAAGTTTTTTTTCTTTCTTTTTTTTTTTTTTCTTTTCCCTTCTTAAAAATCATGTGTATTAAGTTTGGTTTGTAGTATTTGATTTTCTTTCTAACCTCAAAGTATAGTGGTGTGTGATAAAGTTATAATCATCCTACCATTAAATTTCTTAACTGCTTAATGCTGCAAATACCATTGGACGTGGAAAGAGTTAAATCTCGATTGTTCTGTTAGCTTGTAAATCTGCTATGAATACTGGTAATGAGACTATTGACGTATTCTGCACTGAAGTCTGCCTATGGCCTATCATTCGGCTGTTACTGCTTATCTGCAACTCCCCGGGTTACTTGTTGCCCTGTTTTAATCTGTTTTCTGTATGTCTGCAACTTGCCTGTTCCTGTTGTTTTAACAAGCATATTTTATGTTTAATAATGAACTAGTTATAATTTTTCTTCATGTCATTTTGACACCCATTGTACTTGTGTTTCCATCGTGTGTGTGTGTGTGTGTGTGTGTGTGTGTGTGTGTGTGTGTGTGTGTGTGTGTGTGTGTGTGTGTGTGTGTGCGTGTGCGTGTGTGTTTGTGTTCACTGTCTTTTTTTCGCGAATGTAAAGTGTTTATTTCTCTATTTGGTATCATGAACACTATACATACACTGCAGGCACCACTAAAAATGGAGCTTGCAGTACCATTGATGCATCCTGACACGGATGATTTGGAACAAATGCAATCATCGAAGGTATGGAATTTAAACAGGAAGAAGACTGTTTCTCACTACCTCCCTGTCTGTCTATATGTCTGTCTGTCTTTCTTTCTGCCTGTCAGTCTCTGTCTCTCTGTCTCTCTGTCTGTCTGTCTGCCTGTCTGCCTGCCTGCCTGCCTGTCTGTCTGTCTGTCTGTCTGCCTGTCTCTTCTTTCTTTCTTTCTTTCTTTCTTTCTTTTCTTTCTTTCTTTCTTTCTTTCTTTCTTTCTTTCTTTCTTTCTTTCTTTCTATCTTGCTCTTTCTTTTGTTGTCTTGGTTACCCTTTTCTCTTATGTCTCCTCTCCATTTCAATATATTTCATTTGATTACAAACCAGTGTATCTGTCTTGACATGAATGTTTGGGTCAGTTAGGAATTATGCGCCAGGGTTTTATCACAGTTCTTGATTAAACCATTGCTGCTGGGGGCAGCAGCAAAGTGCGAGGCTGTATAATCAGTGTCTTTCCCACTCATGGAATTTCAATTTACACTTGGTCTTTTAGTAATCGACTATGACTCTCTGACTAGGAGGCTTGACTTCACAGTCCTTGTGTGCTGCAGCTCTGGGGCCAGTTGGCCTTTGGAGAACATCTCCAACGCTGCCTGTCCGTATGCTCTCTTGGCCAAGAGAGTGGGGGTGTGTTGTGGGCAAGGCATATCTACTATAATCAAATATCTACCCAATTTCCAAAAAAGCAGCTGCCTCCTGTGCTGATTTGGAGGTCATCGTCGAACAAGACAGACAAACAAATAATGTTTGCCGAAAAAATATACATAGCATTTGTTTGAATAAGTATCAATGTACCCAGTGGGAACTGTGCATTTGTTGACTATATACCTATCTCCCTTTTTAAATTAATAGGTTGAACATTTTATTGTTGATGATGGTGATTTTGGTTTTCTTTTCCTTTGATTCGTTTAATTCTGTTTTGCTGTCTCCTAATCAGGATCAGGGCCGGATGATAAAATAAAAATGTGAATAATGTGTTACCCTAAAAAATTGAATCATTCATTCATTCATTCATTCATTCATTCATTCATTCATTCATTCATTCATTCATTCTAGTCATTCATTCTAGTCATTCATTCTAGTCATTCATTCTAGTCATTCGTTCATTTATTAGTACTCACTCTCTCTCTCTCTCTCTCTCTCTCTCTCTCTCTCTCTCTCTCTCTCTCTCTCTCTCTCTCTCTCTCTCTCTCTCTCTCTCTCTCCATCTCTATCTCCCCCACCCTCTCTCTCTCTCTCTCTCTCTCTCTCTCTCTCTCTCTCCCCTCTCTCTCTCTCTCTCTCTCTCTCTCTCTCTCTCTCTCTCCCTCCCTCTCTCTCTTTCTTCCCCCCCCTCTCTCTCTCTCTCTCTCTCTCTCTCTCTCTCTCTCTCTCTCTCTCTCTCTCTCTCTCTCTCTCTCTCTCTCTCTCTCTCTCTCTCTCTCTCTCTCTCTCTCTCTCTCTCTCTCTCTCTCTCTCTCTCTCTCTCTCTCTCTCTCTCTCTCTCTTTTATTTACAAAGACTCTTTTTAATCAGACAAATAATCCCCCCGGGTCGTCTCCCCTGATTTTACAATTTCAGGGCGGGTACACAGAACAACTCGAACTCTACAAAACAAATGTTTTCAAAATATTCCACTAATGTTTCTAGTAAACTGTCAAAATCAAATGAACGGACATATGAAACAAATTCATTTTTAGACATTTTGTTCAACAGACCATGAACATTCTAACTCCAAAAAGAAAACGGAAGCTGTTCATTTTTATCATTTTTGTTTGCAAAGTTATGTTGCCCCCTCTGTGCCACATGCACGTGCATCACCCTGCTGTTCCTTGCCACCTGGAAGGGAAGGACCATGGCTGTGTGCCACTGTCTCCGCCATGGCAGAGTTTGTTCAATGGTTGTCTTAAAGATGCGGCGGAATGTATGAAGAAGACTTTTAAAAACAGTGAAATCAGTAATGTGTGTAGTTGGTTCGACAAGGAATGTAGTAATCTTAAAAAAAATTGTCCGTATTTTGTTGCAGAAATATAGACATACTCTAACAAAGAAGATAAAGATAATCACTGTTGTACTAGACGGGAGTATAAGCATCTTTTAGAGCGAAAGAAACGAGAATATAACGAGGCTATGCTTGAGAAATTGACTCTTTCGGTGAATGATCAGAAAAAATTTTGGGAACAATATGCACAACATTTCTACTAAAAGAAAGCAGCCACATAACACATTAGATATTGACACTTGGTATCAGCATTTTCGAGATTTACTTGAAAAAGATTATGTAAATACACACACACAAAAAATACCTGAAAATTGGATGTGAGATGAAACTTGCAAATTAAATCGCCTGATTGCTACAGATGAAGTTCTTTTAGCCGTAAGGAAAGTAAAAAAAAATAATAATAGGCAGCAGGTATTGATAGTATTATTGGAGAATTTCTAAATAATTCTGTCAGGTGTAGTCAGGTTATCAGTTTTTTGTAACTTTGTTTAATGCTTTATTTGATAAAGGTGTTTTCCAAGCAGCTTGGTCTGAATATATTGTTATTCCCTTGTATAAGAAAGGTGATGCTGCTGATCCAAACAACTACAGGGGTATATAGATTTGTAATATTGCGAGAAAGCCAGAAAGAAATCAAGAACATTCTGAAAGAAATGACAATCAAATCATGCGATATCGATCCTGTGCCTGCTTCTCTTTTCATTCAGTGCATTCCACAGCTTATACCTACTATCACAAAAATAGTAAACTCATCTCTTCTTTCCGGAAATTTTCCATCAGCTCTGAAAACTGCGATAGTCACACCTCTACTCAAAAAGCACGACCTCGATGCTAACATCCTGAAGAACTATAGACCTGTTTCTAATCTGCCTTTTATCTCTGAAGTCCTTGAAAAAGTTGTTCTGAAACAATTCAATAGCCATCTTCTTTCCAATAACCTCTTTCCTCCTTTCCAGTCTGCCTATCGCGTCAACAACAGCACTGAAACCACCCTGGTCCACACCTCAAACACACTTCTTCATGCTTCTGACATAGGGAAAATATCCCTTCTCACTCTTCTTGACTTATATACTGCCTTTGACACTATAGATCATTCAATTCTTCTCTCCCGTCTCCAAAACGTGTTTGGTATTAAAGGCACAGCCCTCACCTGGTTCACTTCATATCTTACAGACCGAGTCCACACAGTTGCAGTAAACAAGATTCAATCAGCACCTGCCAAACTTGAATGTGGTGTCCCTCAGGGATCAGTTCTGGGCCCTCTTCTCTTTACCCTCTATACTGCTGCACTGTCACATATAATAGACCATCATCATATCAATTATCACTTTTATGCTGATGACTCTCAGATTCAAAGCAGTGATACACCTGAAAATCTACCATCTCTCTTGACAAATATGACCAACTTCCTTCAAGATATCCAACACTGGATGATACAAAACAAGTTACAATTAAATGCAGATAAAACCGAAGCAATGCTTGTAGGCACCAAACACAAACTCTCCTCCATTTCAACAACTTCAATAGAATTCGGTAACACGTCAGTTCCACTATCCACTTCTGTGAAATATCTAGGTGTCGTTGTAGACAACACACTCTCCATGCACAAATTCATCATCCAGACATGTCAGTCATGCTACTATCAACTACGGCGTATTAGTGCGATTCGAAGTACCTGTCCACTGATGCAACATCCAAGCGTGTAAGTTCTCTTATTTTTTCTTGTCTGGACTATTGCAATTCTCTGTTTGCTGGTCTGCCAGCATCATCTTTCCACTCCCTTCAATGTATACAGAACTCTGCAGCTCGCCTGGTCCTCAGAAAGAAAAAAATCTGAGCACATTATTCCTCTCTTGCAATCTCTCCACTGGCTGCCCGTACCACAAAAAGTAAACTACAAGATCAGTACCCTCTGTTACAAATCTCTCCACAAAACAGCACCCTCCCACCTCTGTGAATGTCTTCACTTGTACACACCTTCTAGCTCCCTCCGCTCGGCCGCAGATACTTTGTTCTTAAGTATGCCTACATTCAACCTATCTACTGTTCGCCGCTGCTCTTTCTCACTTTCTGGTCCCTCGATCTGGAATAACCTCCCTCTCTCCCTCTGGCGAAAGCCTACTTATAACACTTTAAGATCTAACCTAAAGACACACTTATTTCAAACCTAAGATTTTTCT
Organism: Stramonita haemastoma; assembly: GCA_030674155.1. NCBI lineage: Eukaryota > Metazoa > Mollusca > Gastropoda > Neogastropoda > Muricidae > Stramonita > Stramonita haemastoma. The sequence continues at coordinate 33,809,403 of CM060339.1, read as the reverse complement.
CCTTCTGTTTCCGTCTCTTATCTGTCCCTGCCTTCAACATCTACCTGCATGTGTACAGAAACAATAATTTAGTTTAAACCGAAAGTTGTATGTTGCCTTTATTGACTTTCAAAAGGCGTTCAATTCTGTCAATAGAATTATCTTATGGCCAATTTTGGTTAAAAAAATGGAATTACTGGTAAATGTCTTGTTTGTATTCTGAGCATGTATAATAGTGTTAAAGCTAGGATTTGATGTGATGGTGCTATAACTGATTGTATCACTGTACTACTGGTGTTAAACAAGGGGATGTGTGCAGCCCTGTTTTGTTTTCTTTTTTTTATCAATGAAATAACTAGAGAAGTTCTTGAATTTGGAAACATGGTGTTCCTTTCCAGGATGAAGCCTTGGAATTGTTCATTTTGCTTTTCGCTGGTGATGTTTCATTGATATTGGAAACTGTTGTAGGTCTTCAAAATCAGCTTAACTACAACGATCAGCATCTAAAGCTCAACTGATAGTCAATATGTCTAAAAGTAATATAATTGTTTTCAGAAAAGGTGGTTATCTTCCGGCGAGAAAGATGGACTTTTGATGGTGTAATGAAGCCTGTGGATGACTATAAATATTTAGGACTGTATTTCTCGACACGTTTGTGTTTTATGTTTGCTTGTAAAGATCTTGCACGTCGGGCAAAGAGGGCTTTCTTTTTGATGATGCAGAATTTAACTAAGCTAAACAATTCTTCTTTTCATTTATTCATGAAACTGTTTTAACTCACAAGTACAGCCAATAGCATTGTATGGTGATGAAATGTGAGGACTTGATGCAGCATCTATTCATAGTGAGAAAGTCCATTTATTTGTCTTTAAAAATAATATATTAGCATGTCTGGATCCATTACACATTTTTTCCAGCTTTTAGGTGTATTCACTGTTGGTTAAAACTTACTCCGATGGAACAGTATAGACTTCCCCGTAAAGCTTACAGAATGTTATATGTGTTAGATGATCAGAGTAAATCATGTTGGGTTACTAAAGTAAAAAGAAAGTTATATGAAGATGGTTTTGATTATGTGTGGCTTAACCAGGGTGTTGAAAATCACTAATTGTTCTTAAGACTTTTGCGTGAAAGACTAATTGCATGTCAGCGGCAGGACTGGTATTCACACATTGAAAATAGCAACCAATGTGAAATGTACAGTCTGATCAATCCATCACATTGCATCTATTTATATCCTACAATGAAAATGGATAGGCATTTAAAAATAATGTTAACACAATTTTGATTTAGTATCTCAGAATTGAGAACGCATCATGTTTACTATAGACAAGCAAATGAAAACGATTTGGTTTGTCCTCTTTGTAATAATTATATCGAAGACTAAATTCATTTCCTATTTGGTTGTATACAACTTTCAGAATTGAGAAAACCGTTTATACCTCAAAAGATTTTAAGCCAACCATGTCTACATAGATTAAACATGTCAGGAGACAAGGGATCCGAACGCCTGATGACAGTCCGTCTCCATACCTTTGAGGGCTTTGTCACTCTTGTCAGCGCCTACGCTCCCACCCTTACATCCACTGCAGAAGCAAAGGACGAGTTTTATGCCAACATCAGCAACCTCATCAAGAAAATACCCCCAAGGAACATGTCATCATCCTGGGAGACTTTAATGCTCCAGTGGGTGCCGATCATGACGCATGGCCTTCATGCCCTGGACACTTTGGAGTTGGCAAGATTAACAAAAATGGGCAGCGCCTGCTGGAGTTCTGCTCCTACAACGGCCTCTGCGTGACCAACTCCTACTTCCAGACCAAGCCACAACACAAGGTGTCATGGTGCCATCCCCGCTCAAAGCATTGGCATCAGCTGGATATGATCCTGATCCGACGTACCAACATCAAGTCTGTGCTCATCACCCGCACATACCACAGTGCAGACTGTGACACTGACCACTCTCTCGTCTGCTGCAAGATCAGGCTTCATCCAAAGAAACTCCAGAGCTTCAAACAAAAAGGCAAACCTTGCATCAATACCACCGGCACGCATCTTCCAGAGAAAGTCGAATAATTTGCCAAGTCTCTCAAAGAAGCTCTGTCTGATGAACACCAGCACTGCTCAGCCTCTAAGAAATGGAACCACCTCCGGGAAGCCATTCAGAAAACAGCCTTTGCAACCTTTGGGAAAAAGATCTCCAAGAACAATGACTGGTTTGATGCCAAGTCTAGCGAGCTGTCCCCCGTCATTGACGCAAAGCGTGCTGCCCTTGCCGAATACAAGCGCTCCCCTAGTGAGAAATCCCTGCAATTACTCAGAGCAGCCACAAACAAAGTACAACAGACTGCAAGACATTGTGCCAACAAATACTGGCAACAGCTTAGTGCCTCCATCCAGTCTGCAGCTGCCTCAGGCAACGTCAGAGGAATGTACGAAGGCATCAAGACAGCTCTAGGGCCAACACAGAGCAAAACCGCCCCACTCAAGACCTCCAATGGGGAGGTGATCACCGACAAGAGCAGACAGATGGACAGGTGGGTGGAGCATTACTCTGAGCTCTACTCTAGAGAGAACACAGTCTCCAACTCAGCCCTCGATGCCATTCAGCCTCTGTCCATCATGGAGGAACTAGATACTGAACCAACCCTTGCTGATCTCCGCAAAGCAATTGACAGCTTAGCTAGTGGCAAAGCACCTGGCACCAATGGCATTCCACCCGACCTCATAAAAAGCTGTAAAGACACCTTACTACAGCCCCTTCACGACGTCCTATGCCAGTGTTGGAGGGAGGGTGCCATGCCGCAAGACATGAGAGATGCCAAGATCGTCACTCTCTACAAGAATAAAGGCGACAGGAGTAATTGTAACAACTACAGAGGCATATCTCTCCTGAGCATCGTAGGAAAACTCTTCGCTCGTGTCATGCTTGTGCACCTCCAGAAACTTGCTGAGCGTGTCTACCCCGAGTCACAATGCGGCTTCCGAGCTGAACGCTCCACGGTGGACATGATATTCTCCCTACGCCAGCTTCAGGAGAAATGCAGAGAACAACACAAGCCCCTCTACATAGCCTTCATAGGCCTGACCAAGGCCTTTGACCTAGTCAGCAGGGAAGGGCTATTCAACATCCTTCCAAAAATTGGTTGCCCCCCAAAACTCCACAGTCTCATCAGATCCTTTCATGATGACATGAAGGCAACAATCCAGTATGAGGGCAGCATGTCCAACCCATTTGACATCAAGAGTGGAGTCAAGCAAGGCTGTGTCCTTGTTCCCACCCTCTTTGGCATCTTCTTTGCCCTGCTCCTAAAGCACGCTTTTGGAACTGCAACAGTGGGTGTATACCTACGCACCAGATCCAGCGGTCGACTATTCAACCTGGTTCGGTTGAAAGCAAAAACAAAAGTGATGGAGAAAACAATTAGGGACATGCTTTTTGCTGATGATGCTGCTGTCACTTCTCACACTGAGCAAGAACTCCAATGCCTCATGGATAGGTTTTCCCAGGCCTGCAAAGACTTCGGCCTGACAATCAGCCTGAAAAAGACCAATGTAATGAGCCAAGACGCGGTAACTACACCAGCCATCTACATCGATGACTACCAGCTCGATGTCGTACACCAGTTCACATACCTTGCATCCACCACCAGTGACAACCTATCCCTTGATGCCGAGATCAACAAGCGCATCGGCAAGGCTGCTACGACCTTAGGACGCCTCACTACCCGTGTCTGGGAGAACCCAAAGCTGACAATTTCCACCAAGATGGCAGTATACAACGCCTGCATCGTCAGCACTCTCCTGTATGGCAGTGAAACATGGACATACTCCAAACAGGAGCGCAAACTGAACAGCTTCCACCTGTGCTCTCTCCGTCGCATCCTCAACATCCACTGGGGTGACAAAGTTACCAACGCTCAGGTCCTCGAGGTTGCAGGTCTTCCCACCATGTACATACTCCTCAGACAACGCAGACTCAAATGGCTCGGTCACGTGCGAAGGATGGAGGATGGACGCATTCCTAAAGATCTCCTCTATGGTGAACTTGCCTCCGGCAAGAGAAGCATTGGCCGCCCCCAACTGCGCTACAAAGACGTCTGCAAGCGTGACATGAAAGCCCTGGACATCAACCAAGAGAACTGGGAGGAGGTAGCGGCTGACCGCAGCAAATGGCGTTGTGTTCTCCACAAACAGCTGAAGTGTGGTGAAGGAAAGATCCACACCGCAGCAAACGAAAAGAGAGTCAAGCGGAAGGCATGTGCTCCAGCCACCTCAACAAGCCACATCTGCATCAGATGCAACAGAGACTGCCACTCCCGCACCGGACTGACCAGCCACAGCCGGCGTTGTCGCTGAACAAATGACCTGTCTATTGGCGCGAATTCCATAGTCGACACCGACTAACGGAGGCCTACCTATTACGTCTGGAAATAAAGTTACTATGAAACAATTGGCCATTTTTCTGTATAAAACATTTACACTGTGGGATACTTTGATTAATTCTTGATGCCTTGTTCTATTTTAAATATGTGCTGTGAAATAATTCTTCGTATAATATTTTGATACTCACACTACATTTGATTATTTGTGTTTTCCCCCTTTAAATGTGGCCTAGGCCTTTTGAATGAACCATTCGCATTCCATTCTCTCTCTCTCTCTCTCTCTCTCTCTCTCTCCTCTCTCTCTCTCTCTCTCTCTCTCTCTCTCTCTCTCTCTCTCTCTCTCTCTCTCTCTCTCTCTCTCTCTCTCTCTCTCTCTCTCTCTCTCTCTCTCTCTCTCTCTCTGTCTCTCTCTCTCTCTCTCTCTCTGTCTCTCTCTCTCTCTCTCTCTCTCTCTCTCTCTCTCTCTCTCTCTCTCTCTCTCTCTCTCTCTCTCTCTCTCTCTCTCTCTCTCTCTCTCTCTCTCTCTCAGATAGCCTAGTGGTCAGAACATTGGGCTGGCAATTTGACGACCCGGGTTCGAGTCCGGTCGAGGAGATTTTTTCTCCTGGAGTTAACATCAAAGCTGACTCCACTCTCCCCAAAAGTCCTTCTGATGAGACTTTAAACCGAGGCCCCGTGTGCAAACGCACGCAGAACATCTTGTGCACACGTTAAATCATGTTCCGCTTTTCGTAAGAGTAGGCCATCGTGTGCCGGTGGGAGCAGATGACATTTACAAAACTGCATACACAGGGGACTGGATGTAAAAAGGCACAGGAGTGCTTATTCCATTATCCTCGATATAAAAGAATAAATCTCTCTCTCTCTCTCTCTCTCTCTCTCTCTCTCTCTCTCTCTCTCTCTCTCTCTCTCTCTCTCTCTCCTCTCTCTCTCTCTCTCTCTCTCTCTCTCTTTCTTTCGTTCTTTCTTTCTTTCTTTCTTTCTTGCTCTTTCCTAGATTGTTAATGGCAAAATAGGGACAGTCACATTCAAAACAGCGTATTTTTTATAGACCGTTTAAAACAAATCACCTTATTGAAAATAATACTTATGACTATGAATATCAAAAAATTTGTATTGTGTGTATTGACCAGGTTGAAATTTGTGATCATGGATTTGATGGTGCATAATCAAAGATGAAAGAAAATATGAAACAAGTATAAAGTGTTCCAGAGTTAGTTTGTGCTTCTTTGCGAATTCCAGCAACCGCTGTCCTCTTCCATTTGTTTCTCCCAGTCTAAAGCGTCCTGTGGTTCCTGCCCAGGTGTCATAGGCATCAGGTCCAACCTTAGCATTCCAGTCGCCTTCCACAATAAGAATGTCTTTTGGGGGCGTTTTGGAGATGACGTTTTCAAGTTCTTCATAGAGTTCTTCTATCTGGTCATCATCGTAGTCAGATGTTGGAGCATACACTTTGATGATGGTGAGATTCTGGGGTTTTGTAGAAACTCTGATTGAGATGAGTCTGTAGGATACCGGTGTGCAGCTGATGATGCTTGACACAATCTCTTTCCTGACAATGAAGCCTACTCCGTGTTGATGTAGTTTCTCTTCTCCACTGTACCATATTTTGTGTCCGTCTTGCGTGGTTGTTTCTCCGAAGCCAATCCATCTGACTTCCGTAAGCCCTAGGATGTCCCATTTATACCTCTGTAATTCATGTGTGAGTTCCTGTACTCTTCCTGTTTGGTACAGAGTCCTTACATTCCATGTTCCAATGGTTACTCCTTTAGCTGGAAGCTTTAGAGTTGGTTCTGCTCCAGTAGCATACTTGTCGCTCCCACCCTGGAGGCTTGCAGTGGGTAGCGCGGTCGTTGTTGATCCGGGCCTCGACCGATCTGGCATGTCTTTCTGTTTTGTTTCTCATCATGTCCTTGCAGTGGGCTTGAGGAAGCTTGGTGGCGCCCATCTCCTCTCCAAGACTCTTACTGGTGAGTAAGAATGCACCAGCCCCTCACAATGTTTCGCCCGCCAGTAGAAGCGGTTACCGGGGTGTGGGTGGGTTACGGACCCGGACCCAGAAGTGAGAGTTGAGTGCCAAGTGAGGACCAGTGTTCCCGTTCATCCCAAGGGATGCTACTGCCAGGTTTACAGAGGTACAACCTCTCCTTAAGCACCCCATACACCCCTAACACCTGTTTCTAATCTGCCTTTTATCTCTAAAGTCCTTGAAAAAGTTGTTCTCAAACAACTCAACAGCCATCTTCTTTCCAATAATCTCTTTCCCCTTTTCAGTCTGCCTATCGCGTCAACCACAGCACTGAAACCACCCTGGTTCATACTCTAAACATGCTTCTCCATGCTTCCGACTCAGGGAAAATCTCCCTTCTTACTCTCCTCGACTTATCTGCTGCCTTCAACACTATAGATCATTCAATTCTTCTCTCCCGTCTCCAAAACATGTTTGGCATTAAAGGCACAGCCCTCACCTGGTTCACTTCATACCTAGCAGACCGCGTCCACACAGTTGCAGTAAACAAGATTCAATCAGCACCTGCCATACTAGAATGCGGTGTCCCTCAGGGATCAGTTCTGGGCCCTCTTCTTTTTACCCTCTATACTGCTCCACGGTCACATATAATAGACCGTCATCATATCAATTATCACTTTTATGCCGATGACTCGCAGATTCAAAGCAGTGACACACCTGAAAATCTTCCTTCTCTTTTGACAAACATGACCAACTGCCTTCAAGATATCCAACACTGGATGATACAAAACAAATTACTACTAAATGCAGATAAAACCGAAGCCATGCTCGTAGGCACCAAACACAAACTCTCCTCCATTCCAATAGCTTCAATAGAATTCGGCAATACGTCAGTTCCACTATCCACTTCTGTGAAGTATCTAGGAGTTGTTGTCCACAACACTCTCTCCATGCAAAAATTCATTACCCAAACCTGTCAGTCATGCTACTATCAACTACGGCGTATTAGCGCAATTCGAAGTACCTGTCCACTGATGCAACATCCAAACTTGTCACTTCTCTTATTCTCTCACATCTTGACTATTGCAATTCTCTTTTGGCTGGTCTGCCAGCATCATCCATCCACTCCCCTCAACGTATACAAAACTCTGCAGCTCGTCTGGTCCTCAGAAAGAAAAAAATCTGAGCACATTACCCCTCTCTTGCAATCTCTCCATTGGCTGCCCGTACCACAGAGAGTAAACTACAAGATCAATACCCTCTGTTACAAATGTCTCCACAATACTGCACCCTCCTACCTCTGTGAATGTCTTCACTTGTTCACACCTTCTCGCTCCCTCCGCTCGTCTGCAGATACTTTGTCTTTAAGAATACCCAGATTCAACCTATCTACCGTTGGCCGCCGCTCTTTCTCTGTTTCTGGTCCATCGCTCTGGAACGACCTTCCTCTCTCCCTCCGGCAAAAGTCTACCTATGACACTTTTAAATCCAACCTCAAGACACACTTATTTCAAACCTAAGTTTTTCTCCTTCCGCTTCCATCTCTTACCTGTCCCTGCCTTCAACATCCACCTGCCAAAGTGCTTAACGTTTGTAGGTGTGTTTGCGCGCGGGCGTGCTGCGTGCATGCGTGCGTGCGTGTGTGTATATTTGAATTTGTTAAAAGTGTAAATTGTTGTTGATTGTGTGTTGTGTAGGTCGAATGAAAGCGCTTTGATTTGTTTTTACAAGAGATAGCGCTATACAAATTCCATGTTTTTTTATTATTATTATTATTATTATTATTATTATTATTATTATTATTATTATTATTATTATTATTATATAATTATTATTATTATTATTATTATTATTATTATTATTATTATTATTATTATTAATTTAACACACTCCACCCTCACAAGTCATCTAGAACATCAACCTGGCACTCACCAAATGGTCTGATTCATAATCAAATTGACTACATTCTGTCACACCAAAGATTCAAATCCAGCATAAACAAGGCAAACACAAGAACATTCCCAGGAGCTAACATTGGCAGTGACCACGACCTTGTACTTACCACCATCAGGCTGAAACTGAAAGCAAAACAGCAGCCAAAAAGCCCACGCATAAGAATTGACCTGGAAAAACTCAACGACCCAAGAGTGGTTGAGATCTTCCAAGCCAACATTGGAGTAAAGTTCGCTGCACTCACAGCCATCCACAATGATGTGAACACACTAGCCAGCAACATCAAAGAAGTGCTAACGACAGCAACAGAAGAAACATTACGAAGAAGCAGAACAAAGAAACAACCCTGGGTGACAAATAAGGTTCTTGACCTCTGCGACAAAAGAAGAGAACTTAAGAAACAAAAGTTTACAAGTCATGAGGCCAACAACAAGTACATGGATAGCCACAGAGAAGTGAGGAAAAAGATGAGATAAGCCAAACAAGCGTGGATAGAAGAACAATGCAACAACATCGAAGCTGGAATGGCCAAGGGAAACAGCAAAACAGCTTACGACACTCTGAAAGCACTAACTAAAACCATACAGCCTAAAGCCTCTCTTATTGAAGACAAAGAAGGAAATCTTTTAACGGAAAACAATGCCATCCTCCAACGCTGGACAGAATACTGTGAGGGATTGTATAACTACCTACTACGCCCAGATACCAACATAGTTTCTGACAAACCCCTGCAAACCAAGATAAAGACCCACCAATACTAAGGTGTGAAGTAGACACAGCTATTAAACAATTGAAGAAGGGGAAGTCCCCTGGAATCGATAACATCCCAGCTGAACTCATAAAAAAATGGAGGGAATGAAACAGCAAGGCGATTCACAGAACTTTGCCAGAAGATCCACGACACCAAAAAATGGCCAAAAGAATGGACACAGTCTCTCGTAAAACCCCTGCCAAAGAAAGGAAACCTCAAGCAATGCCAGAACTACAGAACCATCAGTCTCATAAGCCATCCTAGCAAGATCATGCTGCAGGTAGTCCTCAACAGACTGAAAAACCCAGCGGAAAAACTCCTGGCAGAAGACCAAGCGGGCTTTAGACCAAAACGCAGCACAATGGAACAGATTTTCAATCTGAGAATTCTGATAGAGAAGCATCTCTAACACCAAAAAGACTTGTACCACAATTTCGTAGATTTAAAAAAGGTCTTTGACAGGGTATGGCATGACGGCCTCTGGCAAGTGCTCAGGCACTTCAACATTGACAACTGCCTAATTGAAGTCATCAAGGCACTGTACGAGAACGCAAGAGTTGCAATTTTTATGAACAATCATGTGGGCGAGTTCTTCAAGACCACGGTTGGGGTCCGCCAGGGCTGCCTTCTCTCATCTGTACTCTTCAACCTCTTCCTCGAAAACGTCATGACAGAGACACTGCAAAACCACCACACTTCCATATCCATTGATGGAAGACCCCTTTGCAACCTCAGATTTACAGATGACATTGACCTCATGGGCAGCAGCAAACAAGAACTGCAAATCCTCACAGACAGTCTAACAGATCGAGCGAGCGCATACGGTATGGGGGTCAGTACAGAGAAATCAAAGACCATGGTCAACATCGCAAGTAATGACATCACGGAAATAAATATGATTGGAGAAATACTGGAAGAGGTGAGCCAATTCAAATACTTAGGCTCCATCCTAACAAAAGATGACACATCAAACGATGAAGTGAAAGCTCGCATTGCAACAGCAACATCTGCTCTAGTCAGACTCGAGAGGATCATCAGAAGCAACAACATCAGCTTATGCACCAAATACCACCTCTACAAATCCCTCGTGATATATGTCCTCCTATATGGCTGTGAATCGTGGACTCTGACAGCAGAGTTAGAGAGGAAAATCCAAGCATTCGAGAACAGGTGCCACAGAAGACTCCTCAAAATATCATACAAAGAACACAAGACCAACAACTATGAGAAAGACGAAATCAAAAAGCGTGTGGGCCCTCAAGAGCCTTTACTCTCCACTATAAAGGGGATAAAGCTGATGTGGTTTTGTCACACCACAAGACACAACACCTTAGCAAAAACCATCTTGCAAGGAACAGTCGATGGCAAGAGAAGAGGCCGCCAAAAGAAATCATGGGTTGACAACATCAAAGACTGGACCGCCCAACCCCTGCAACACCCCCTACTAGCCACACAGGATCGTGAAGCATGGATAAAGATCTCCGTTGCGTCTTCTCTCATGTCCTCCCTACGTCCTTTGGGACATGGGACTGAGTGAGTTAGTGATAACGTGTCCCATGCTAAACAGAGACCAGGAAGTGCATTTTGTTTTTTGCTGTCCAGCGCTTGAAGATTTAAAGATAAAATACATTCCCTTAAGGTTTATATGGGACCAGTACTTTCATCAGTTAGTCTTTATTTTTTCCTTCACCAAGGGAAATGCTGTATCTAATGTTGCTATATGCATGCATAAGTCCTAAAAATGAAAAGAAATGTTATCGATGTGTTTTATATACAAAGCTTAGGCATAAAAGTAAAAGTGTCCCATAATCTGTGCGGGTCGTAGGGGAGCGAGGCGTCAGAGACCACAGTTTCTCTAGGGGTAAGCATATTGAGGGCGGCGCCCATTTCCTCTCCCTCGCTGCTTTACCCTCCCTGACCCTAAAGAGGGCAGGTACACATTTACAGCTGGGTGAACTGGGGGAACTGTACTGTAACCAAGGGGCACAAACGGTCACCCATCCAACTGGCAACCACGTTCGACACTGCTCAACCTTGGCTGGGGGAAAGCGAGCGCTCTGACCACTGAGCTATCAAATTGCCATTATATATCTGGCAGATTGGTGTTCTAAGTGGTAACGTACCTTGCCTAGAAAGCAAAAAATCCGGGTCGGAGTGTGCGGTGGTTCGTACCCCGTTTGGGCCCAACACATTTTCCCCATCCAATAGAGCCTGAGTGGTGGTCTGGGCGCTAGTCTTTCGAATGAGACGATAAACAGAGGTCCCGTGTGTTACGCATCACTATCTAGTGCATGTAAAAGAACCCACGGCAACAAGGTGGTTGACCCTGGCAAAATTATGTACAAAAAAGCCACTCTGATAGGGAAACAAATACAGTTGCATGCAGGAAAAAGAAGAAGAAGAAAAAGAGTAGGCGCTGCACTTGTGGCAAGGCGCTCTCCCCAGGCGCTGCACTTGTGCCGAGGCACTCTCCTCGTAATATATATATATATATATATATATATATATATATATATATTATATATATATATATATATATATATATATATATATATATATATATATATATATATATATATATAATTACGCATGCAAATCTATGGGGAAGACTGTATGCTTAGTATTGATGCTGAGCTTTTTATGTTACTACCAGTAAGAAAACCATAACAATGATATTTTCAATACACATGACATTGGGTATGTGTCAGAAGTCCTAATATAACCGATCTTTTTGTCCAATTGAAATTCGCTAACGGGTGACAGGATTTGTTATCGTTTGGTGTGGGTGCGTGTGTGTGCTGTTGTTTTTGCTTCGATTTACGTCTGTTCACTCAAAGTGATAATTATAAGACAATGGGATGGGAAAGGGAGGGTCTACGCCCCATTGCTAACTTGGGCCTTAGCCGCCGAAAGACCAGAAGAGGAACACGTGCGGGCAGACATCACCGCCTGTGGTGCACTTCTCTCCCACCTGTCTCTTCCGCCACCCCTTACGTCACTGCCTTAGCAACTGAAACCACTGACCACGCTGCTTCATCTACCTGTCGTCCCTCTGCTTCAGACATCCCCACGCTGCCTTCCTCTACACGCCATCTCCACCCCTCTCGTACTTCTGCTGTGCCACACAAACTCAACACTTCTGTGTGTCTTCAAACTTGCCATCAAACTCAGACTGATGAGTTAATTAAATCATGCAAAGCAACTGCTGACTGTATTACCTTTGTACATAACATGAATTTATATGCTTGTTTTTCTGATCTGCCTTACACCTGTGACATACTTCCTTTTGTTGATAATTCTTCCTCTATGCATGACTCTGGCGATACCTTTCCAAACCGCAATGTGTATCGTGCCAGCAAAGTCTCTTATCCCCCAACTGACCCAGTTTTGCCACTACCCTCTACACCCACCTCACCACTCAAACTCTTCTCTGTTCTCCCACAGTCCACATCTCCACCATGGCCTTCATCTGCGTCCTCTCTCTGCTGCCCTAACTCGCCACTTTCTTCATCATTTCTGCCTCCTTCAAACCCCCTATATATTTGTCTGCACAATGTACAGTCTGCCCAGATGGAAAGACCGATTTTCTTTCTGATTTTCTTTCTGAACAAAATAAAGATATGACTTTTCTCACAGAAACATGGTTAAAACCGCAAGGCCAAGAGCTTAAGATACAACAACTGACGCCGCCTGGCTATAAGACTCTTTCCTCCCCCCCCCCACTCTCCCCCGGAGGTGGCATTGCTGTCATCTATAAAGACACATTGCACCCAGCTCTTTCTTTCTGCCACTCTCTTCCTTCATCACCTGAATCTTTCAAAGTATGGGAACCCAACTTCATCTTACCCGGCCATTCTATTACTTTCTGTTGTCTGTACCGTCCGCCTCCTATCCGTAAGAACAATCTGACATCCTCAGTTTTCCACAGAGTTTCAGTCGCTCCTTTACCATTACAGTCTCTCTCCCCCAAAACTTATCATTCTCGGTGACTTTAACTTCCACTTCGACAACCAGTCTTCTCCTGATGTCGTGTCTTTCTCTTTCCCTGTCTAACCACTCTCTTTCCCAGCTAGCCAACGAACCAATACATAGATCAGGCCACATCTTAGACTGGTTCATTACCGATGCTTCACTAGATCTCATTACATCTGTATCCGTCAATAACGAACTGCTTTCCGACCATTCTGCCATTCTTTTCTTTCTCAACATGGCTAAGCCTATCAAAAAGAAAAAGTGCGTTACCGGTCGCAATCTCACGGCCATAGATATTCCAACTTTCTCTTCTCAAGCTGTTGAACGCCTATCACAAACCCCTGACCACACTGACCCTTCTGAACATTACAATACCGTTCTTAGCCAACTGCCTGACGAGCATGTGCCTCCTACTGACCATTTTCTGCCTGATAGACTCTGTGCCCCATGGTACACTCACGACATTCTGGTCGCAAAACGCAAACGCCGACAACTACAGCAGCAGTGGCGAAAGACAAAAACTGAAATAAACAAACAGCTCTTTCTAAAAATAGATTAACAAAGTTAAAACCTTAATCCATTCAGCAAAGACAAAATACTATTCCGCTCAAGTTCTTAATGCTATGTCTATGAAATCCCTTTTTCCCCCTCACCACAACTCTTCTCGGATCTACAAAGGCAAGCCTTCTTCCTACTGTCCACAGCCATTCTGAACTTCCTGCTATATTTTCTTCATTCTTCTCTGACAAAGTCCGCAACATCCGCTCCAAACTGGATCAAACTTCTTTCCAACCTAAGCCTCCTGATCCCCGATTCACAGGCACTCCTCTCCTTTTCTTTTATTCAACAACTGAGAAAGAAATTCAGACAATTTTGAAAGAAATGACCATAAAATCATGCAATCTCGATCCTGTACCTGCTTCTCTTCACTCAGTGCATTCCACAGCTTATACCTACGATCACGAAGATAGTAAATTCATCACTTCTTTCAGGAAATTTTCCATCAGCTCTCAAAACCGCCATAGTCACACCTCTACTTAAAAAGCACGATCTCGACCCAAACATTCTGAAGAACTATAGACCTGTCTCTAACCTACCTTTTATCTCAAAAGTCCTTGAAAAAGTCGTTCTCAGACAACTCAACAGCCATCTTCATCCCAATAGACTCTTTCCGCCTTTTCAGTCTGCCTATCGCACCAACCACAGCACTGAAACCACCCTAGTGCACACCTTAAATACGCTTCTACACGCTTTTGACACAGAAAAACTATCCCTTCTCACTCTTTTTGATTTATCTGCAGCTTTCGACACTATAGACCATTCAATTCTTCTCTCCCGTCTTCAAAAAAACGTTTGGTATCACAGGCACAGCTGTCACTTGGTTTAATTCGTACCTTACAGATCGATTTCAAATAGTTTCAGTAAACAAGATTTAATCCACACCTGTCAAACTGGAATATGGAGTCCTGCAAGGATCAGGTCTGGGCCCTGTTCTTTTCACTCTATACATTGCTCCATTGTCACATATGATAAACCGTCATCAAATCAAGTGTCATTTCTATGCCAATGACTCACAGCTTATTCTCCTGAAAATCTGCGTTCTCTCTTGATAAATATATCCTACTGCCTTGAAGATATCCAAAACTGGATGATACAGAATAAGTTACAGCTAAATGCAGATAAAACCGAAGCCATGCTTGTAGGCACCAAACACAAACTTTCTTCCATTCCAACAAATTCAATAGAATTCGGCAATACTTCAGTCACTCTATCCACTGCTGTAAAGTATCTAGGGGTTGTTATTGACAACACACTATTCATGCAAAAATTCATCACCCAGACCTGCCAGTCATGCTACTATCAATTAAGACGTATTAGTGTAATTCGAAAGTACCGTCCACTGATGCAACATCTAAACTCGTCACGTCTCTGATTCTTACAGTCTCGACTATTGCAATTTTCTTCTGGCTGGTCTGTCATCATCATCTCTCCACTCCGTTCAACGTATACAAACACCGCAGCTCGACTGGTCCTGAGAAAGAAAAAATCTGAGCACATTACTCCTCTCTTGCAATCTCTCCACTGACTGCCTGTTCCACAGTACTTAGGCCTACATACTGCCTGCTCACCAGTACTCTCTGTTATAAATGTATTCACAAAACAGCACCCTCCTGTCTCTGTGAATGGATTTACCCATACTTTCCTTATCGTTCCCTCCGCTCTGCTGCAGATACCCTGCGCTTACAAATACTTAGGTTCAATCAATTTACCGTTGGCCGTTACTCTTTCTCTATTTCTGGTCCAGTGATCTGGAATGATCTCCCTCTCTCCCTTCGTAAAAATCCTACCTATGACACATTTAAATCCAGCCTCAAGACACACTTATTTCAAAGCTAAGAGTTTCCCCTCTTGTTTCATCTTCTGCCCCTGCTCTCAACAGCCGAAATATCCACCGCCCTGCCAAAGTGTTTAACCTCTATGTGTGTGTGTGTGTGTGTGTGTGTGTGTGTGCGTGCGTGCGTGCGTGCGTGCGTGCGTGCGTGCGTGCGTGCGTGCGTGCGTGCGTGCGTGTGTGTACATTGACTTTGTTAAAAATCCAAATAATTATTGACAGCATGCACGAGAATTGCTTGAATGCAAGCGCTTTGATTTTTTTTTGTAAGATATTGCGCTATATAAAATCCATTTATTACTATTATTATGATGATGATGATGATGATGATGATGATGATGATGATGATGATGATGATGATGATGATGATGATGGTTGTTGTTGTTGTTGTTGTTGTTGTCGTCGTCGTCGTCGTCGTCGTCGTCGTCGTCGTCGTCGTCATTATTATTATTATTATCATCATCATCATCATCATCATCATCATCATCATCATCATTTTTAGTGTTGTTGTTGTGGTTGTGGTTGTTGTTTTTATTATTATTATTATTATTATTATTATTATTATTATTATTATTATTATTATTATTATTATTATTATTATTATTATTATTATTTTGACGGGTGTGTGCAATAAAAATGTAATGGGTCTCTTTTTCTTGATAATGTATACAGTACACAGAATAGGGCTAAACAATGATAACAACAAGTAAATACATAACAATTGCTAGTATAATTTAAAACTATAACAAAAGTCCTAAAGAACTATTCTTTAAAGTCTTTGTTAAATGAAACGCCAAATTAAGATTTTTAACAATCTTATCCAAGGATTTTTTCGAGAAAGAATGGTTTTAGACTCTTACAGTAAAAAATTATATGACTGCTATGGTTGTGCGTGCGTGCGTGTGTGTGTATGTGTAGGTCTGTCTGCATGTGAGTGTGTGTGTGTGTGTGTGTGTGTGTGTGTGTGTGTGTGTGTGTGTGTGTGTGTGTGTGTGTGTGTGTGTGTGTGTGTGTGTGTGTGTGTGTGAGTGTGTGTGTGTTTCCGTGTTTGTGCGAGCGTGTGTATGAGTGTGTGTGTGTGTGTGTGTGTGTGTGTGTGTGTGTGTGTGTGTGTGCGTGCGTGCGTGCGTGCGTGCGTGCGTGCGTGCGTGGTGTGTGTGTGTGTGTGTGTGTGTGTACTCGCGAGTATGTGTGTGTGTGTGCGCGCATGCGCGTGTGTGTGTGCACGTGTGTTTGAGGGGGGGGGGGGGGTGTATGTGTGTGTTTGGGGGGGGGGGGGGAGGGGGGCAATGGGGGCTGTCGTAGGTTTAAAGGTGCATGCACTTTGATGTGGATCTGTATGTGTGTGTGTGTGTGTGTGTGTGTGTGTGTGTGTGTGTGTGTGTGTATGTGTGTGTGTGTGTGTGTGTGTGTGTGTGTGTGTGTGTGTGTGTGTGTGTGTGTGTGTGTGTGCGCGCGCGTGTGTGTGTATGTATTATGTGTGTACGCGCCTGTGTTTAAATGTGCATATGTCTGTATATAATTGTGTGTGTGTGTGTGTTTGTGTGTGTGTGTGTGTGTGTGTGTGTGTGTGTGTGTGTGCGTGCGTGCGTGCGTGCATGCATGTTTTTTTTGTGTGTATGTGTGTGTGTTTGTGTGTGCGTGCGTGCGTGCGTGCATATTTTGTGTGTATGTTCGTCTTGTTTTAATGTGAATCCTGTAAAATTTTCCATTGCAAGTTTGATATATTTATATCTATTTTAGAGAGGAGCAGATCAAGCCTCGCATCGCACCGTGAGCAGGAGGCCATCACCAAATCCCAGGTCGTTTCGTTCATAACTCTACTCATGGATGCTGGAAGAAGAATGACACACTGCCATACTACTGTTTGTACAGACTGCAGGAACCTTGATTTGAACCCGTCAACAGTGACAGACCACTTGGTGGCAGAGAGAGAAAGAGAGAGAGAAAGAGAGAGGGGAGGGGGGGGGGGAAGAGGTGTGTGTGTCTGTGTGAGACGTGACTGTGTGTAAGAGACAGGGAGAGGTGGAGAAAATGAGAGACAGAGACAGAGAGAGACAGAGAGAGAGAAGGTGTGTGTGTGTGTGTGTGTGTTTCGTTCTTTCAAAGACAAGACTCAAAGGCAGAGCGAATGCTTCAACGTCTTTACTCTGTGATGTCTTCTTCTCAACTGACAATGCATTCGAATAACTGAACAACTATCATTTCATATGTACACAATCATCTCGTGCTGCTGTCAGCATTCTGATCACTACTAACATACGTCACATCTCCCTTTCTTCAGAAAACAAAATTAATCAAAAATTAACTTTCAGTCTCCTCAAAACCAGTCTCTTTCCGACCTTGTCTTAGGACTACTAATGCAATGGAAATTACTAATCATTGTTTCTCTCCCCTGTAACTAATTCTTTTATGTACAAATATTCCTGATCATTATTACAGTCCATCATCATCATGTCCATGTTCTTAGTGCTATGTTCGTTTTTTTTCTTTGGAATATTGACAGAGTTCATTTTATCTATACACCAGAAAATCTGGCTTCTTGCTTTGTCTACCAGACCTTGTTTTGTAATGTTCTGTGTGTTGTTCTGTCGGAGTTGGTTTTGCGCTTGCTTCTGGTTCCTTGGTGCCGATCGTGTCAGACTGGCTTGTAGCTGTCGGTTGGTCTGGAGCACCATGTTCGGGCGGCTGTATTGAAGTTCTGACTTCATCCGTCTTTCTCCTCTTTCTGTAGTCTGGTTCTGATGGCTGTCCAGTGCTTTGGTCAGGCTGCTGCACTGTTTCTTTCAGCGTCTGTTTTGATAACCTGTTGTCTGTCATTTGGTTTCCCGGCGTCTTTTGCTGTTGGTTACGGGGAAATATGTTCTGCTGCTCTTCTGAAATCTGTCTTCTCCATCTGTCAGGGTTGACTCTCTGTGGAAACCTCGTTTCAGGTGTGTCCCGTAGCTGTCGACGGTTCCTCCTGTATCGACGTCCATCCTCTGTTCGGATGTTGTACGACCGGATGTTTACTTGACGGTCTACTTTGGCGCTGATCCACTTCTTAGATCCCGGTGGTTGGAACTTTACTATCTGTCCTGGAAGTAGTTCTGTCAATTCCACTGCACTTCTGTTGTAGTAGTGAGCTTGTTTCATCTTTCTTTTTTCAAGCTCTTTCTTGACTGATACGACCGCAGGTTTGAGCAATTTCTTTGAAGTTGGTACCTGAGTTCTTGTTCTTCTACTGAAAAGTCTTTGAGCAGGTGAACTGTTCACAGTCTCTGTAGGGATATTTCGTAACTCTAGTAGAGCTAGAAAGGGATCTTGATGATTGTGTTCTGCCTTTTTCATGCACATCTTTGCCGCTTTCACTGCGCTCTCCGCTTTTCCGTTGGACTGGGGGTAATGTGGGGAACTTGTGACATGGTCAAATCCATAGGTTTTGCTGAACTTTCCAAACTGGGTGGATGTGAACTGAGTTCCACAGTCTGTTGTCAGTCGTTCTGGGATTCCATGTCTTGCTATGTGTCTCTTCAAGCAGGTGATGACTTCCTTGGATTCTCTTGTTTGCAGTCGATCAAGCTCGAAGAAATCTGAGTAATGATCCACGGTGACCAGGTACTCGTGGCTGTTGTGTTCAAAGACGTCACAGGCGATGTGTTGCCAGGGCAGGTCAGGTATCTCTGTACTGATGAGTGGTTCTTTCTGCTGACCACGCTGGAATGTGCTGCAGGCGCTGCATTTCTTGATAAAGTCTTCAATGTCCAAGTTCACCCTGGGCCAGAAGACTACCTCACGTGCTCTTCTTATGCAGCTCTGGATTCCTGAGTGGCTTGCATGGAGTTTCTCTAGGATGTCAGTTCTTTCTGTTTCTGGAACGACCACTCTGTGGCTCTTGAAGACAAGACCATTCTGTACAGAAAGTTCTTCCCGGAACGGAAAGTAGGTTTGTAGCTGCTGCGAAAGTTGTCGTCTTTCCTCTGGCCATCCTTGTAGGATGACAGCTTTGAGAATCTTCATGGTTTCGTCTTCTGCAGTCGCTTGCTGCAGACTGAGGAGTCTCTCTTGGCTGATAGCCAGTTCTTGACATGGATCTGTGTTCTCCAGTTCTGTGTAGAATATTGCTTCTTTGTGGGTGACTAGTTGTTCTGCCTTCCCACTGACTGCTCTGCTGAGGGTGTCGGCCAGGTACATCTCAGCTCCACGCTTGTACACTACTGTGTACATGAACTTCTGAGTTCGAAGCAACATGCGTTGTATCCTCTTTGGTGCTGAGAGTAGACTTTTCTTGTGAATAGTTTCCAGTGGTTTGTGGTCTGTTTCAACCAAGATGTCTCTTCCATAGACATATCTCTCGAATCTCTCCAGGCCGAAGAGTATTGACAACATCTCCTTTTCTATTTGAGCGTAGCTCTTCTCTGTCTGGGTCAATGCTCGTGATGCGTACTGGACAGGCTGGCCATCTTGCATGAGCGATGCTCCTAGTCCGTACTGTGATGCATCACACTGAAGTGTAGTTATGCACTTTCCTGAAGAGTCAAAGTAGCGAAGTACAGGCGGCTCAGAAAGAATTTTCTTCACTTTCATCAAGGCTTCTCCGTGGACATCCTTATCCCATCTGAAGTGGACGTCCTTCTTCACTAGTTCTCTGAGTGGTGCTGCTACTTCAGACAGATTTGGCGCAAACGTCTGAAGGTAGCCAACCACGCCAAGTAGTCTTTGTACTGCTGCTTTGTCTTCCGGAACTGGGAGTTGTTGAACTGCATCCACTTTCTTTGGGTCTGCTCTTAAGCCTTCTCTTGAAAAGATGTGTCCAAGGTATGTGATTTCTTTTTTCTTCAGCTCGACCTTTTCCTTGTTGAGCTTCAGTCCCGCGTCTCGGCATCGCTGTAGAAACAGGTTCAAGTTAGCGTCATGGTCTTTCTCTCCCGTTTCATCCGTTACTCCTTTGCCAAAGATGAAAATGTCGTCATGGACCGCCACCACGCCTGGCAATCCTGCCACAGCTGAGTCCATCCTCCTCTGGAATTCTTCTGGAGCGGGTGAAATTCCGAACGGCATTCTTTTCCATCGGTACTTGCCAAGAGGTGTTTCGAATGTCGTTAAGTAGCTGCTTTCTTCATCCAGCTCGACATGCCAAAATCCGTTCCTGGCATCCAGGTGTGTGAAGTATTTTGCATCTTGGAGCAGTGGCAGTACATCATCAACCGTTGGAATAGGGTACTCATTTCTCCTCAGGGCCTTGTTCAACGGTTTAGGATCAATGCAGAGTCTAACTTTCCCATTGCTTTTCGTTGCCACGACCAGGCTGCTGATCCACTCAGTAGGGGTGTCTACTCTAGTGACAACGTTCAGTTTCTCCAACCGCTTCAGTTCATTCTTCACTTTCTCCTGAACTGCTATTGGCCATTTCCTACAAGGCATCTTCACTGGCGCAATGCTGGGGTCAGTTTCCAGGTGTAGTTTACCTTCCAGCTTTCCTTCTCCTTCAAAGACATCTTTGTATGTTTTCATTATGTCCTCTGCACTTGCCTGCTGTGCTTTCTGGTCTGCTGATACTGTTGCAATATTCTCTTCATGGATTGTCAGCAGCTGCATGCCCTGTACAGCTCTCAGTCCTAATACTGGTTTACAGTCTTTTTCCACGATCACGAAGTTCACTTTGTACTTTTTTCTGTTCTTGGGGTTCTTCACTCGTAGCACTATCTCCCCAACCGGCTCCATTTCAGTTCCATTAAACATCACCAGTTTTCTCTGTGTGTCTTGCAGGTCAGAGCATCGTTCATCCCCGGTGACTTCTCTGTACAGGCTCTCGGACATAACGTTAGTTGTTGCTCCTGTGTCAAGAAGAAATCTTACTGGTATTTCATTGATCAGCATTCTTGCCCGTATATTTCTATTCTTTTTTCTTGCTTTATCGTCAATCTTCAGAATTTCGTGTTCACTCTCCGTATCTGAATCCTCTTCTTCAAAGTGTCGAGTTTTTGTTTTCTTCTTGTACCATTTCGGTGTTTTGCAGCATAAAGCAAAGTGATTATTCGCTCCACAAGCTCTGCATCTCTTCCCAAAAGCTGGACATTTTTCTTTTGCTCTTGAATGCCTACCACCACAGTATCCACATCGCATTCCATTCTCTGATCTGGATTCTTTCACGCTCATTTTTAAAGATTTCTTTTCTCGAAACGCTCGAACTTCCTGCTCATCCTGTGTCTTCTTTGTCATCTGCATCGTTTGTTGTTGACTCGTTTCGTGTGCTCTGCACATATCTATGCATCCTGTCAACGTCAGTTGTCGAACTTCTAGCAATTTTGTTCTCAAAGTCTCGTCGCGCACACCTAGCCCAATTTGGTCTCTCAGCAGTCTATTTTCTAGAGGTCCATAGTTGCAGGTTTTGATCAGTCTTCTCAGGTCTGCCACATATTCTTCAATGGACTCACCTGCTGCCTGGTGTCTGCAGTTGAACTTGAAAGCTTCGTAAGTCTCGTTTGTGGAGCCCACACAGTATTCGTCGAATTTCTCAAGTACAGTGTCAATATCATTTCTTTCAGCTTCATTTGCGAACGACAAACCTTCGTAGATGTCCAGTGCATCAAGACCAATACATGACAGAAACACTGCTGTCCTGTATGTCGAATTTTCTTCCTTTTGGTTTGTGACAATTTCGTAGCTGTCCCAAAGCCTCTTGAATTTTATCCAGCTGCTCTGCAGGCTTCCTCCCTTCACATCAAGTTTCGGAGGTAGAGGAATGTTCACACGTCGTCGTCGATCTGCTCCTCTTTCTTCATATTCATTTTCCATGGCTGAACTTTCAATCTTCTTCAGTCTTCTATGTTGAGATTTTTTTTTTCAAAGTACTGCTGACATCCCACTTCTGACTCCATGTTTCGTTCTTTCAAAGACAAGACTCAAAGGCAGAGCGAATGCTTCAACGTCTTTACTCTGTGATGTCTTCTTCTCAACTGACAATGCATTCGAATAACTGAACAACTATCATTTCATATGTACACAATCATCTCGTGCTGCTGTCAGCATTCTGATCACTACTAACATACGTCACGTGACTGTGTGTAAGAGACAGGGAGAGGTGGAGAAAATGAGAGACAGAGACAGAGAGAGACAGAGAGAGAGAAGTGTGTGTGTGTGTGTGTGTGTGTGTGTGTGTGTGTGTGTGTGTGTGTGTGTGTGTGTGTGTGTGTATGTGTGTGTGTGTGTGTGTGTGTGTCATTTACTTCCAGTGTGTGTGTGTTGTGTGTGTGTGTGTGTGTGGTGTGTGTGTGTGTGTGTGTGTGTGTGTGTGTGTGTGTGTGTGTGTGTGTGTGTGTGTGTGTGTGTGTGTGTGTGTGTTGTGTGTGTGTCTCCAAGTCGGAATTGTGGGTTGGGTTTACTCCCCACATGTAGCAGGTAGTGCTGGGTTACATGATTAAATTTTGTCATCCGTGTCAGTTAGTGATGTTAGCTAGCTGTCAATGTCTACATTGGGGGGGACGATAGCCTAGTGGTCAGAACATTGCGCTGGCAATTTGACGACCCGGGTTCGAGTCCCGTCGAGGAGATTTTTCTCCTGGAGTTAACATCAGTGCTGACTCTACTCTCCCCAAAAGTCCTTCGGATGAGACTTTAAACCGAGGCCCCGTGTGCGAACGCACGCAGAACATCTTGCGCACACGTTAAATCCTGTTCCGCTTTTCGTAAGAGTAGGCCATCGTGTGCCGGTGGGAACAGATGACAATATTTACAAAAACTGCATACACACGGGGACCGGATGAAAAAAAGCACATGATTGCTTATTCTGTTATCCTCGATATAAAAGGTTAAATAAATAAATAAATAAATAAATAAATACATTAAGCGTTGTGTCAGTTAGTGATGTTACCTAGGTATCATTGTCTACATTGATTGTTGTGTCAGTTAGTGATGTTAGCTAGCTGTCAATGTCTACATTGATTGTTGTGTCAGTTAGTGATGTTAGCTAGCTGTCAATGTCTACATTGATTGTTGTGTCAGTTAGTGATGTTAGCTAGCTGTCAATGTCTACATTGATTGTTGTGTCAGTTAGTGATGTTAGCTAGCTGTCAATGTCTACATTGATTGTTGTGTCAGTTAGTGATGTTAGCTAGCTGTCAATGTCTACATTAAGCGTTGTGTCTGTGATGTTAGCTAGGTATCATTGTCTACAGTGATTGTTGTGTCAGTGATGTTAGCTAGGTGTCATTGTCTACAGTGATTGTTGTGTCAGATATCGAAGTTAAATAGCTGCCAATGTCTACATTCAATATTGTGCCACTTATTCATGTGAGCTAGGTGTAAAGTTGTTATACTTTGAGGTGCTACCTTAAGATTACCCCCCCCCCCCCTTCCCAAGACAAGCTCTTAGCACGACAGTTGTGGCTGTCCTTTAAAAGAAAACATACCTGAAACTGGTGTCTGGGTACCTATATGACAAAGTACTCGAAGATATTCGAAGACAACAATACACGCAAACTTTCCATTCAAAGTAAGCTATACGTTTAGGTTTCATGGTGATTGCCATGTGGGTTTAAATAGACAGTGATGATTCTGAGTGATCCCCAATG
This sequence comes from Stramonita haemastoma, assembly GCA_030674155.1. Taxonomy (NCBI): domain Eukaryota; kingdom Metazoa; phylum Mollusca; class Gastropoda; order Neogastropoda; family Muricidae; genus Stramonita; species Stramonita haemastoma. Next base: position 33,785,450 of record CM060339.1, on the reverse strand, counting down.
CGCAGCAACATAATGCTCTAAGCATTGTTTCTGTTACAGAAACGTGAAAAAATCTTATGATTTCAGAGACACAGATAGAACATAGAGGGAAACATGAAAAGAGACACACAGAGAGATAGACAAAGAGACACCTTGTGAGAGGGATGATACCTTTCTGCCTCTTTTTCATCTGACAAAGAAGGACAATGATGATGGTGGGAGCAATGGTGACGAGGGCGAAGACAGACCCCACAATGTACAGCAACACCTTGCCATCAGTCTCCTCTGTCGTTGGGGTAGAAACCAACCGTTGTTAAAAAAAAATAAAAGAAAAGAAAAAGAAAAGAAAGAAAAACAAACAAGCAAACAAAACAACCAGCAGCAACAACAACCACAGAAAAACCAAAATTAATCTGATCTGAAAATAAAAATGCTTATTTTCTGTTCTTTTACGAATATACATTAGTCTGTCTTGTCTTGTCTTGTCTTCCTATCGCTCTCTCTCCAGATCTCTCTCTGTCTCTCTCTCTCTATCTCTGGTTCTCTATCTCTGGTTCTCTCTCTCTCTCTCTCTCTCTCTCTTCTCTCTTCTCTCTCTCTCTCTCTCTCTCTCTCTCTCTCTCTCTCTCTCTCTCTCTCTCTCTCTCTCTCTTCTCTCTCTCTCTTGTTGATGGGTTGTACCTCAAGTTTTTGATGTTTTGTTCTTGTTTTTTTTTCTGTTTTAACTTTGCTGTTTGCTTTTGTTTCTTCTTTTTTTATATGAAGTATGAATCACCTGATATGATTGTTTGACTTTTATCATTCTTCTTTTTTCTATGACTAAAAACAAATTAAAAAAAAACCCCACCACCTCAAATACATGTGCACCTGCGGATATGTGCTTATATATATATATATATATATATATTATATATATATATATATATATTATATATATATATATATATATATATATATATATATATATATATATATATATATATATGGCGCTCAACCACGAAATAAGTCGCTTAGCACATTACCCAATTTTGCGCTAGGAGCCTTTAAAGGCAGGTGGGGGTCAAGTTGTCAATTTTCTGATTTTGATTGATTATTAAACTAGATCTGTTTATCTATCTTATAATGAAATATCAAGGTATCACTTTTATTCCTTTTGCTTTTAAATGTGTTTTGAACATACCAAAGCACTCTTTTCGGACAACCTGTTACTAAAATAAACTTGTCCGTTTCTCATTTTCTCACATCCTGCAGTCTATCATTTCAATTTGTAATAATGTTGCACAGAATTGTCCGATTTTCAATCTGTTTTATGTATTTGATAGCCACTTTATTGCACATTAATAACATGTCAATAACTAAAAACTGACTTTAAGTGCACTCTGTCTCATTATGTGGTGGAGCGTCACATATATTTGTGTGTGTTGTGTGTGTGTGTGTGTGTGTGTGTGTGTGTGTGTGTGTGTGTGTGTGTGTGTGTGTGTGTGTGTGTGTGTGTGTGTGTGTGTGTGTTGTGTGTGTCATTTTAACGTCTATCCACTAAAAAGTGATTTTAGACAAGTGATTGGGAAAAAAAAAAAAACAGAAAAAAAACAGAAAAAAAAGAAAAAAAAGAAAAAGAAAAGGGCGATGTGTTTGTGTGGAAAAAAAAGGTCTAACCATCAGAAACTGCTTGAACTATACTACAAAAAGATAACAAATAGATCTAGAAGCAAGTGAACTTGAGGAAGGTAAATGCTACAATATATATATATATATATATATATATAATATATATATATATATATATATATATATATATATATATATATATATATATATATATATATATATATATATATATATATATATGTGTGTGTGTGTGCGTGCGTGTGTGCGTGTGACTGTGTGTGTGTGTGTGTGTGACTGTTCTTCTTCTTCTCATTGGTTTAATGTCCGTTCACTACAAGGTGATTTAGACAATGGTACATTCACGTTAAGAATGCACTGAAAAGGGGATGAGGGGAAAAAGTGAAAGGATAAAGAAAATAATGGATGATGATAAGTTTATACAATTTCATTTATAGTAACTGACCTACTGGTGACTGGCAAATAATTGCTGCAACTGATATTAGGACATGCGACTCGGAATCATACAGAACACTTTGGAAATTTCCGTATTTTTCCCTTAGATCTATCCCTTTGCTTTTATACGAGGCAATGAGCACAGGGCAATCAAACAGTATATGGTGGACTGATAAAATAGCAGAACAAGTACAGAAAACATCTTTTGAATATTTAGTTTTCCAAGCATTTAGACGTAATTTATGAATTATAATTTCTATATTTCGTGGGCAACACAAACGATTTAAGTGAAATCTAAAAAACTTTGAATATACAGAGTTTGCAAGAATTGAAATAATTTCAAATGAAGATAAACGCAGACCTATACTATTAATCATTATGTCACTTGTACATTCTGAAGCACCGCGTTTTGCCAGAGAATCTGCCAATTCATTCCATTAAAGACCGCAATGTGATGGCACCCAGCAAAATGTTATCCCAATACCTTTAGAAGCAAGAGAATGCACAAGGAACTTGATTTCAAAAATAACATCATTTCTCAGTTTAGAGTCCCAATGTTTTAAAGCCAGTAAAACTGATTTTGAATCAACACAAAAAAGGACATTGTAAATCGCAAGAGAAATATTTGAAATATAATTTAGCGCCATAAGAATTGCGAACAATTCAGAAGTGAATATTGTAAAACCTTTTCCAATACAAAAAGGTCTTTTTACTTTTAAGTCGGGTATAACGAATGCAGCCCCGCACATGCCCGATTCTAAGACAGTGTGTGACTGTGTGACAGTGTGTGTGTGTGTGTGTGTGTGTGTGTGTGTGTGTGTGTGTGTGTTCTTACAGGCAATAATTATTATCGATAAAATAACATGTATTGGAACAAGAAAAAGGTAAAGTCCAGTCTAAAGTAAACGGGCAACTGGACTATGAAGCAAACATTCACAAATTCTAAACATTAATGAAAAATCGCTGAAAACTTTTTCTAATGAACGATCGGGAATATTGGGCAAATAATATGTTTTTAAAACTTTACATTCAAAAATCATATGAAAACTTGAAATGTTTTCACCACAACAGCACGTAATACCTGTCACAAATTTTGTTTTAAATGCATTTAGCTTTAGTCTATAAAGTAGCAAGATTACTTGTCTGAGCTTCACTATACTATAATGAGGAAAATTCGAAACTATATTTTTTAAGTTATAAGCCTTTACATTATGATGTTTAGAAATGCTACCAAAATCTTTAGCTAATAATTTTCATTTCATTCTTGGATTCCTTGTGTGTGTGTGTGTGTGTGTGTGTGTGTGTGTGTGTGTGTGTGTGTGTGTGTGTGTGTGTGTGTGTGTGTGTGTGTGTGTGTGTGTGTGTGTTTGTGTGTGTGTGTGTGTGTGTGTGTGTTCGTGTGTGTGTGTGCATTTGTGTGTGTGTGTGTGTGTGTGTGTGTGTGTGTGTGTGTGTGTGTGTGTGTGTGTGTGTGTGTGTGTGTGTGTGTGTGTGTGTGTGTGTGTGTGTGTGTGTGTGTGTGATTTGTATGTGCATTTGCGTGCGAGCGTGCATGCGTGAGTGAGTTGCGTATATGTATGCATGTATGTATGTATGCATGTATGTATGTATGTATGTATGTATGTATGTATGTATGTATGTATGTATGTATGTATGTATGTATGTATGTATGTATGTATGTATGTATGTATGTATGTATGTATGTATGTATGTATGTATGTATGTATGTATGTATGTATGTATGTGTGAGTATGTGTGTGTGTGTGTGTGTATGTGTGTGACTGTGTGTGTGTAACCTACGTGTAGGAGTGAGTTTTACGTGTATTATTACCATACTATTATCAATATTGTTGATACTATTCTTATTGTTATCATTATAATCATTGTATTATTTCTAGTTCCTTTTGAGTTCATTTTGTTGTTATGAGTTGTAACAGTGTTGTAGCTAAATATTTTTGGGTGGACTTTTCTTGGTTGCTAAGTTGTTTATTTCATTATGTTTCTTTGGTTGCTCTTTATCTATTACCGCTTCCCTTTTTCTTCTATAATTAAAATCATTTTATTGTGACTTCCGATTTTCGTCTTCTGAATGAGTGCATTTTTATTACCTTATTATATATAATGTCCTTATTCCTTTATGTTGTTTGGTACTGCATATAGTTTTACTGTTTAGTGTCTTTTTATCTTGATGTTCTCCCTGACAAGGGCGGGGACTGGATGTAAAAAAGCACATGAGTGCTTATCTATTATCCTCGAATAAAAGAATTTGCCTTGCCTTGCCTTGCCTTGCCTTGTCTTGCCTTTCTCTCTCTCTCTCTCTCTCTCTCTCTCTCTCTCTCTCTCTCTCTCTCTCTCTCTCTCTCTCTCTCTCTCTCTCTCTCTCTTCTCTCTCTCTCTCTCTCTCTCTCTCTCTCTCTCTCTCTCTTTTCACTTCATTTCACTTCATTTCACTTCACCTAAACTAGTCAAACAGTAATATCTAGCCACCTCGCTATTTATTAACAAAACACTTGTTTTAACTTTAGACACCTTGGCACCACCATGCATTAAGTTTTTTATTTTTTATTTTACAACTGACGCTTGAACAAAGAACTGATGATACACGGTTGGAAAACCAACAACGGAACACCACGCGATAGCATAAAAGGCAAGAGTAAGATGACAAAAGATACACTTAAACAATGCATGCTTCTTTTTTTGACAGTCGATACAAGCTGAACAGTTTTATGAGAGATAAGTTTAGATGACTCTCTTCAATGTAAGTTTTCTTTGTTAATTTGGTTGAGATAAAAACCCTGCATCAGCTTCCATGAAGACTGTATGACTGACTATCAAGCAAGCTAAGGCAGGAATCAAAATTGCAACACTGTATTGATACTAAATTGTAGTTTTTAGTATACATACATGGGCATGTGTATATGGGGTGAGTATGTAAGCAGTGTGTGTGTGTGTGTGTGTGTGTGTGTGTGTGTGTGTGTGTGTGTGTGTGTGTGTGTGTGTGTGTGTGTGTGTGTGTGTGTGTGTGTGTGTGTATGTGTGTGTGTGTGTTTGTGTGTGTGTGTGTGTATGTGTGTATGTGTGTGTGTATGTGTGTGTTTGTGTGTGTTTGTGTGTATATGTGTGTGTGTACGCGCGCTTGCGTGTGTGTGTTTTCTTTTTTTTTAATCATTTTATATTGAGCATTTATTTATTTATTTATTTATTTATTTATTTATTTATTTACTTATTTATTTATATATTCATTTATTCTTTTATGTTGAGGATAACAGAATAAGCAATCGTGTGCTTTTTTTCATCCGGTCCCCGTGTGTATGCAGTTTTGTAAATCTTGTCATCTGTTCCCACCGGCACACAGTAGCCTACACTTACGAAAAGCGGAACAGGATTTAACGTGTGCGCAAGATGATCTGCGTGCGTTCGCACACGGGGCCTCAGTGTATAGTCTAATGCGAAGGACTTTTGGGGAAAGTGGAGTCAGCACGGATGATAACTCCCGGGGGAAAATCTCCTCGAACGGGACATGAACCCAGGTGTCAAATTGTGTGTGTGTGTGTGTGTGTGTGTGTGTGTGTGTGTGTGTGTGTGTGTGTGTGTGTGTGTGTGTGTGTGTGTGTGTGTGTGTGTGTGTGTGTGTGTGTGTGTGCGTGCGTGCGTGTGTCTGAATCAGAATCAGAATCAGAAATTATTTATTGCCATAAAAGTCACATGGACTTATTGACACAACAAAATAAACTCAACATAATTCAACAATACGACATATTATTCACTGGTCAGCATGACTGAAATGTGTGTGTCTGTGTGTCTGTGTGTCTGTGTGTGCGTGCGTGCGTGTATGCGTGTGTACATGAGAGAGAGATTGTATGTGTGTATGTGTGTGTATGTGTATACGTATACCAGTGCGTGCGTGCGTGCGTGCGTGCGTGCGTGCGTGCGTGCGTGCGTGCGTGCGTGCGCACGTGTGTGTGTGTGTGTGCCCTTACGTTCCTGAGTGATGTAGACGTAAGCTTTGTAACGAGGGACATCCAGACCAACACAGCAATTAGCAGCCAGCCAAAAAAGAAAAAGAAACAAACAATAACATGTTACCTGATGCCTGTCCAGTGTCCTGTGGTGTGGAAGATTGGTCCAACTCTCCATCGTCTTCAGCCACTGTGTCAGTGAAAACAATGCATGTCAGTAGTGACAGAAAAGCCGTTTGTGTTTGCCGCCACTACTTTATTTTATTTATTTTACTTTATTCTTTTATATCGAGGATAATGCAATGGAATGGATACTGTAACCAAAAGTATAATTATACAGGTTTACACAGGATTTGCCTATAAACACGAATGCTATTTAGTTTTTACACACACACACACACACACACACACACACACACACACACACACACACACACACACACACACACTCACACACAGATACATGAATGCATACACGCATACATGCATACATGCATACATGCATATACTCATACACATACATACATACATACATACATACATACATACATACATACATACATACATACATACATACATACATACATACATACACTACACAACACAACTACATACATCACACATCACACACACACACACACACACACACACACACACACACACACACACACACACACACACACCACACCACCACACACACACACAACACACACACACAACACACAAACACACGGGTTTGTGTGCATTTAGTCGTAAGCATACTTGCAACGGACTAGTTTGTCTATGAGATCACTTTTCAAATAGAAAGTACTGAATTATAACTGATACTAGCATGTATGTCATTCATTGTTAAGGAGAGAATAACCTACAACGGATTGTCCATTGTCAAGGAATTGGGACAATCAGACTGTGGGATGTGTCCCGCTTTCCGCTATGTTCAAAATCGACACGGTGCATATTTCTGATCAGTTTTGCAGTACACTAATTACCTGGTGACACCTGTCTTTTTCACAAATATTGCTGCATTAGAACATCCACCTTATCACTGGATGCACACGGTTTTCTTCTTAGGTATGTCAATGGCGTCTAAAATGGTAAAGGTGTTCCACAAACCCATGCTGTTGTTGAAGAGCGTTGCGCCAGCATATTGGGCAGAGCCCATCTCCTCTCCTTCCCTGCGTTGCCTTCCCTGACCCTTAAAAGGTCATTCACTCACTTACAACTGGGTGAATCGGGGAACTGTCTTGAAGCCAAGGCGTGCAAATGGTCTTTCATCGACTTGGTAACCACACTTGATGCTGCATGACGTTGGCTTGGAAAAAGCAAGTGCTCCGACAACTGCTCTACCCATCCCATCCCTATGGAACCTCTAAAACTTCAAAATAGCTACATTGAAAGCAAATAATGCAGACACTTAAAATACATGCAAATCTGACCATGATCATATAACTATTGACCAAGACCAATGGCTTGTTAACACTTTGTTAGAGAAAAAGATTCCTCACCAGTCCCGAGCTGAAAGTCCACCACAGCGTCACCAACCCTGTTCTCTATCTTCAACCGCCACCTTCTTTCTGTTTGTGACGTCATGGAGGTCAAGTCATGGGTCAGGGTCAGGTTGGGTGCAATGCCAGTCACACGAAAACTGCATAAATAATAATAATAATAATAATAATAATAATAATAATAATAATAATAATAATAATAATAATAATAATAATAATAATAATACATGGAATTTATATAGCGCTATATCTTGTAAAAACAAACCAAAGCGCTTAAACACAGAGCTGAGTCATGGTCACCAACACTTCATCTTGGAGAGCCGATGACATGCACGCAGATTGATGACACATAGTGCATAGACATCAGATCCTCTACCAACAAATTCAGCTTCTTCAGCATCATATAAGTCTAATATGTTACAGCAATTATAAAATAAACTGTGATACATCATCAGCTAATAATACAATAAGGTCTATTCCAGCAATTAACAGCATTAGGATAAAATTACAAAGAAAGGAATCAAGAAAAATCAGTCATCACCCTTTCATTCACAAAGAATTAGCTGAAAGTTCTAGATCCTTACTTGTCACTATGTGATTCAATGTAATATATTGATGTGCATACTTTTGTTCGTCAAAGGGGATTTCGCAAGAGCTGATTTCTATCAAAGATTTCAGTGTGGAAGAATCTGTTCCTGAAAGTCATGTCATGTCACTTTTTACACCTGTCTTCTACTGACTCACAGGGCAGTAAGAGAGAGATTGGTGCACAGTGATATTCGATAGCTTCCAGAAAGGTTTGCAGCTGACAGTTGTAGAACTTTGAGTGCAACGTTTGGAAAGAATGTGCCCTCTAAACTGAAAAGCTATAACAAGCAGTTCAGAGAATAGAAACACAGTAGAAAACTGGTTGGTTACCAGGTTATCTGCAGCCTTCTGTTCTTAAAGAAAACTTGATCATGATTGACAATCTTTAGGGACAATACAATAATCACAAAAAAGAACATATATTGGATACACCGGGCACTGAATTGCCAGCATGGAATTAGAGATTGACATCTTAAGTACAAAAACGTTGTGCACATGATAAATGCCATTTTCTTTCCTCTGACCAAAAGAGGTCATACCCAGTCAATGAAGTGATTAGCCAAGTCAAGTCAAGTCAAATCAAACACACTTTGATAATCCCTGAAGGGCAATTACAATACTGACAGGCATATGGATACGAATCGTAATCAAAGACACAAAATACCTACATTTCATATTTGTTCAGGCATTATAATATGATAGATTCAAATAAAAATGTTACAAACATTCAGACTTTTACACACGGGCGCGCACACACACACACACACACACACACACACACACACACACACACACACACACACACACACACACACACACACACACACACACACACACACACACGCAAACGCACACATAAACACACACCAATGTAAGCATACAGCGTTATTAAAACCATCGACTAGAAAAGACATATAATCACTATTATTTCCGCATTGAACGCACGCACTCGCACAGTCATAGTCAGTGTGAGAGGGATTACCTAGGACACTGCCTGGCCTGCCCCAGTGCAGCGCTGTCAGGGATGTACTGCGCTATCCAGCACTGCCTGATGTCTGTGTCGTACGTGTACAGACTGAAGGGCACAGACAGGGCGCTGCTTCTGTCCACAGGCTTCCTCACCTGTCTGTCTGTCTGAGCAAACTGAGGACTGCCTGTAACACACACACGCTTACACACACACACACACACACACACACACACACACACACACACACACACACACACACACACACACACACACAATCATACATGCATACAAACACGCACACACACACACACACACACACACACACACACACACACACACACACACACA
>CM060339.1:33756040-33761040 GCA_030674155.1 Stramonita haemastoma | reverse complement strand
ATAGATAAATAGCCATAGATAAACTACAGATCCTTTAAAACTATTTTTTGGAAAGGAAAACTACATTAATTCAATAGACACATATTGCTTTCAAGTTGCCATTACACAGGCTAGGTTAAATGCCTTACCACTCAATAACAATGTTTGAAGATATAGTGTTAATAATCAAGAAAAACTTTGTCCATTTTGTAAAACAGATTTATAAAATGAAGCTCATTTTTTGTTTGAATGCTCGATGTACAACGATATAAGGGGTAAGTTTTTAACTCAATGTATTAATGTACCAATATCACAGCTACTGAAAGCATCAAAAGGAGAATACAGTTATTTTCTATCCATATACATATTCCACTCCATCAATAGAAGGGATAAATTGTTGAGTTATAATGTCACTTGATTGAAGTGTATATTAAATGGGATACATGTTTTTAAATTTAGTTTGAACCATCAACCTGAATTTAAATATTTCATTTGAACCTGAACCAATTTTGAAAAAAAAGTAAATACCAATGCAATCTAATGTTTATCAAGCTCAGAGTTAAATACATGATCACTACGGTCATAATTCACAATAATGTGTCGGTGGTTTGCTTGTTGTTTGGTTTCATTTCCTTCATGTTCAATGATATGTAAAATTTCAGTATGTTGATTCTTCTACCTCCCCCAAATTGTGGCCTAGGGCCAATGTACATATCAAACAGGTTCAGAGTTCTCTCTCTCTCTCTCTCTCTCTCTCTCTCTCTCTCTCTCTCTCTCTCTCTCTCTCTCTCTCTCTCTCCTCTCTCTCTTTCTCTCTCTCTCTCTCTCTGTTCATTTCTTTCTGTCACACACACACAAACACATACACTCACACACAGCCTCACACACACACACACACACACACACACACACGACAACGAGGACCACGTCATCAAGATGGCGGAGAGGCTTATCAACCGATAGTTTCAGAGTGTTAGAATTTACAAGAAAAGCTGGAAATGGCACGTACAAGAAGGCGTGGTGGTTTACAAGCAGTGGATGAAGATTCCCCTGATTGGAAAATCAACAAATCTGTGAAAGAAAGTAAGAAAAAAAGTCAGAAATTGGGAATGCTCGTCACCACCAGAAGCTTCTGTACATCTACAGATCCAGATCTACAAGACAAAGAAACTCTACCCAACCATCTCATGAACGAAATTTCTAAAATGAAAAATGTTATCGCAACATTGTTAGATCAGATTTTTCCTTGGAAAAGAGATTAACTGAAGAAAGAGAAACATCCAGATCTGGACAGACAGCCACAACGACAAGAACTGAGCTGGAAAAAGAGGTCAGTATGTTCCATGACAGGCAAACACAGACAGAAAAAACAGTCAGCAGTTCCACCTACGCTGATGCAGTCAAGCAGAAACCACCAAAGGAAAGTCAAAAACTTACTGCCAAACCTAAACCAAAACAAAATACAAAACAAAAAGGGGCCAAGATATTTCAGCGATACAAATCTGATTCGAAAGAAAAGAAAAACAGTGACGTATTAAGGGAGAAAACCTATGAGGTCTCTGACAGCAATGACGTAAAACCGCTATTAAGAACTCGAAGAAAGAAAGACCATTCTCTTCCCCTTGTTGTGGCAGTTCACGATTCAGCAATGAATGGTGTTCAACTAAAACGACTAGGTCGTTCTTATGGGTTCAAGGCTACTCCTGTAAGGCTTACCATACCCAAGACATCATGACCGCTCTAAACTCCACAGTTTCTAAAGTAAATAGCCAATTGGAAGCTGTCCTCATTCACTGTGGAGTTAATGAGCTAGACAGGGACCTGACTGAATCCAGCAAAAGTCTGGCAACCTGTGTGAACACCATTGCTCAAAATTTCCCATCCACAAAAATAATTGTCAGTAAAGTGACTCCAGTGAATGACCAGAAAATCGAAGTGCGCAGAAATGTATTTAATGCGTTACTTGCTGCAGAATTGGAGGGTAACAAAAAAGTCTCCTTTGTGTCTCACAAAAATTTGCTCCCCAGGAAGCCTTACCTCAGGGATGCAGCCCACCCCAGTCCATGCGGTGCCAGTGTCATCGCCGGCAACATTGGCAGACACCTCCGCGACCTGCTGTGGGAGAGGCCGAAGAGGACCGCAAGACCACGACCTGGATTCCAGCCTCCAACTCATACCTTTATGTCATCTTTTCCAAATCATTCACGTTTGACAGAACTTCCAGGACCATGGTGGTTTAGAAATTTTTATTAATGAGACATTATTGTATGCCAATACCAAGAAACATTGAGGCCTTCATTCCTTTTTTTCTTCTTCTGTAAATTCTAACAACTCCTGCCTTCTGCTTTGAATTTTCTGTGACAAAATAACGTTACTACTTGAAGTCGTGTTTAATCAATTAGTCAGTTGGTCCTTTTAGAATTCCACATTCACACACTTCTTTAGCATTTCTACTAACTTAACTGTTCCAGCTTTCTTCCCATTTGACATTCATATATATGTTTTTTGTTCTCTTTTTTTTTTTAATTGTTTTTCCATTGGTTAAATTGTTTACACATAGCTTTGAACAATATTCTGTATTTTCTTGATAGAGTTTAAAAGGCGATTTTTAACACATACTGGGGAGTAATATTGTCATTAAAGAAAGTTAAGAAAATTATTAATGGTTAACAATAAGTCAAAAGACAGAAGCTTTTGGCTATTGCAGTGGAATTGTAGATCTATAGCCACTAACATTGACTACTTAGAACATTATCTGACATCAAATGAGTGTGACGTTTTAATCCTCCAGTCTCTCAATATAAGTCCTGACAAACTACCAAAACTAACACATTTTTACTATCCACCTGTATATACATGTGATACAGCAAACCAGAAGGTCTATACTGCCGTATATCTGCTTAGAGGGCTTGACTATCATCAGTTAACTCCACCTACTCTGAAAGACTTGCCAGATATTTATGTCAGTGGAGTTACTGTGAAATGTAACAAATCATTGATATTGAATACACTTTCAGTGTATTTACCAAAAGGTCCAAATGACCAAAATACGGAATGGTTACGCACAATCCAAGATAAAAATCATGGTAAATGGGTTGTTGCCGGTGACTTTAATGCCCATGCACCCTTCTGGGAAACAAATTGTCCATCTGTAACAAATAACCGTTTGGTAGAGAACATTGTTGACAGTTCTCTTTATCTCTTAAATGATGGAAGATCTACCCGAATTCCCGATATATCCAAACACAGGGCAACAGCAATTGATCTCTCCTTAATATCTCCAGAGCTCGTACCTACTTGCTCGTGGGGAACGCATGATGATACGTTAGGGAGTGATCATTTGCCCATTAAAATAACTATCTGTGAAGAAACAGGTTACAATGAAAAATCCATTCCTGACAAAATGCATAAATATGATTATAGACGAGCAGATTGGAGTAAGTTTAAAAGAATCCTTAGTGGCTATAATTTTGAAAGCATCAAAAGTGATAATGTAGATGTTTTATTCTCAAAATTTAAGGATGCAGTTCTATCAGCTGCTGACTTATCTATTCCCAGATTGAATGGTTTAAAATTTAGTAATCGCATTGGCAATGTATGGTGGTCAGACTTGTGTGAAAAAGTGAAACAACATAAGAAAGAACGATTTAAACTATATGTTGCAGAGAAGTCATCTGAAAATCACAGAGAAATGAAAAAAGCAAACATACAATGCAACAGAACTATAGAGGCTGCTAAGAAGTCCTACTGGACTTCCTTTTGCATGAAAGAAGTTTTCCATTTCAAGGACTCACAAAAGGTTTGGTTAAAACTGAAACAGATGAAAAATGGGACAGCCCTTCCAACTTGCCCAATTACAATTGATAACAATGAATTTCCATCAGACATGGAAAAAGCAGAAACTTTTTCTAACCTTTTTGCCAAAAATAGCAGGCTGGAAGGTCTGTCTTTGTTTTGCAAGTGTTACAGAGAACAGGACTCGAACAATCCCTTATATTCAGATCCTGCCCCACAAAACGACATGTGGCTTAATTCTTCCATTACTTTGGAAGAATTAAAATCTGCAATAGGTTCTCTCAGTAATAAAAAATGTTCTGTTGGCTCTGATGTAATTTCCAATGAAATGTTAAAAAATCTTTCTGACAATTGTGTGAACTTTTTGCACCGTATTTTTCACACTTGCTGGGAAACTGGAATTTTACTGCAGTTGTGGAAAAATTCTATAGTTGTACCAATTCTAAAGACCGGAAAGTCAAAACTTAACAAAATGAATTACAGACCAATCGCATTAACATCTCACACTAGTAAACTGTTGGAGAAAATAATACTGAATCGTTTAACTTATTATTGTGAAAAGAACAAAATAATACCTATTAATCAAGCAGGATTTCAAAAAGGTAGATCAACAACTGAACATCTAGTTAAACTGTCCACACATATAAAGCGCCAAATTGCACGTAGAAAAAGCGTTTTAGCAACTTTTTTTGATGTAGAGAAGGCATATGATCAAGTCTGGCACAAGCGTCTTTTATTTAAATTAAAATCAATTGGTTTGTCTGGTAATATGTACAGTTATGTAAAATCTTATTTTAGTAGATAGAACCATTCAAACAAGAATAGGTTCGAGTTATTCTTCTTCCCACAATACTGAAATGGGTATACCTCAGGGTTCAATTATAGCTCCAATATTATTCAATATACTTACACATGACCTTCCTAAAGCTCTGTCAAGTAATGTGCTTTTGGTTCAATATGCTGATGACATCTGCATGTGGTTAAACACCACATTGAAAAAATCCACTCCACAAAGAGCTCAAAACTATCTCAGAAAATTATAACAAACTGAGTTGGATAGACTTGGAAATTTCATGATGGAAAATGGACTGTCTCTTTCAACAGAAAAAACAAAGATGATGCTATTTGATTCTGGAAGTGTTCCAAACAGTCTTCCAATATTTAAATTACAAGGAAAAGTAATTGAGTATACACAAATGATCAAATTTTAGGCCTTTATATTACCC
>CM060339.1:33723540-33748540 GCA_030674155.1 Stramonita haemastoma | reverse complement strand
TGATTTTTGTTCTAGTAGACTGTACCCCTCTTGCAAGGATAAAGGCACATTCAATTCTATTGAATCCCGTCCATGTTTTGCACCCTTTTAAGCAGCTCTATCTGCCCACTCAGTTGGAAAGAATCCAGAGTGTGAAGGCACCCAACAGAAATTGACACCTATCCCCCTTTAAGGTCAAGAGATGTATGACATGCTTAATCTCTAATATAATTTTCGAAGTTTTGTTGTAATATGGGGATTTTAAAGCATACAATACCGACTTAGAATCAACGCAAAGAAGGATATGAAATACACACAATGGCAAATTAAGAATATAAGTAAGACCCATTAATATTGGTACTAGTTCTGCTGTAAAAATCGAGTGATGTTTACTAACATAATATGATTTTTCGATTTTTAACGCTGGTATAACAAAAGCAGAACCTGTTTCTTGATTATCTAGACATGATCCGTCTGAGTAAATTTGTAAATGATCAAAATAGTTATGATGGATGTGGGATCGAACATCGGAAACCATTATGTTTAGATTGTCATTCTTGTTTACATTAGACACGTCTATGTCGAAGTGTGCTTTATTCATCTCCCACGATGGACAAGGTAAGATTGCTTCTCTTGTGTCCATGCTGTGCTGATTGATTTCAGAATTTTCTACAAGTTCAGACACATATGTACTTACAGGCATTAGAGAGGCTATAGATTTTGCTCTTTTTCGGAAAATTCAATTCTGATTTTACTTCTATTTTTTTCTGAAATAAAGTTTCTAGTCGTTCTGTTTCTAAGCACATATTAAGCACATGCTAATTGACGGTAATCATCTAAAGGTAATACGCCGACTTCGTTATACGTTCCCAGAGCTGAGGCGTGATAAGGCACACCAAGAGCAAGCCTGTATGCTTTGCAGTCTCACTCACTCACTCACTCAGTCCCATGTCCCAAAGGACGTAGGGGGGACACGAGAGAAGACGCAACAGCGATCTTTCTCCATGCTTCACGATCCTGTGCGGCTAGTAGGAGGTGTTGCAGGGGTTGGGCGGTCCAGTCTTTGATGTTGTCAACCCATGATTTCTTTTGGCGGCCTCTTCTTCTCTTGCCCTCTTCTTCTCTTGCCCTCGACTGTTCCTTGCAGGATGGTTTTTGCTAGGGTGTTGTGTCTTGTGGTGTGACCAAACCACATCAGCTTTTTCCTCTTTATGGTGGAGAGCAAAGGCTCTTGGGGGCTCACATGCTTTTTGATTTCTTCTTTCACATAGTTATTGGTCTTGTGTTCTTTGTATGATATTCTGAGAAGTCTTCTGTGGCACTTGTTCTCGAATGGTTGGATTCTCCTCTCTAACTCTGCTGTCAGAGTCCATGATTCACAGCCATATAGGAGGATAGATATCACGAGGGATTTGTAAAGGTGGTATTTGGTGCAGAAGCTTATGTTGTTGCTTCTGATGATCCTCTGGAGTCTGACTAGAGCAGATGTTGCTGTTGCAATGCGAGCTTTCACTTCATTGTTTGATGTGCCATCTTTTGTTAGGATGGAACCTAAGTATTTGAATTGGCTCACCTCTTCTAGTATTTCTCCATTCATCTTTATTTCCGTGATGTCATTACTCGCGCTGTTGACCATGATCTTTGATTTCTCTGTACTGACCTCCATGCCGGTATGCGCTCGCTCGATCTGTTAAATTGTCTGTGAGGATTTGCAGTTCTTGTTTGCTGCTGCCCATGAGGTCTATGTCATCTGCAAATCTGAGGTTGCAAAGGGGTCTTCCACCAATGGAGATGGAAGTGTGGTGGTTTTGCAGTGTCTCTGTCATGATGTTTTCGAGGAAGAGGTTGAAGAGTACAGGTGAGAGAAGTCAGCCCTGGCGAACCCCAACCGTGGTCTTGAAGAACTCGCCCACGTGATTGTTCATGAAAACTGCACTTTTTGCGTTCTCGTACGGAGCCTTGATGACTTCAATTAGGCAGCTGTCAATGTTGAAGTGCCTGAGTACTTGCCAGAGGCCGTCATGCCATACCCTGTCAAAGGCCTTTTTGAAGTCTATGAAATTGTGGTACAAGTCTTTTTGGTGTTTGAGATGCTTCTCTATCAGAATTCTCAAATTGAAAATGTGTTCCATTGTGCTGCGTTTTGGTCTAAAGCCTGCTTGTTCTTCTGCCAGGAGTTTTTCTGCTTGGTTTTTCAGTCTGTTGAGGACTACCTGCAGCATGATCTTGCTAGGTTGACTTATGAGACTGATGGTTCTGTAGTTCTGACATTGCTTGAGGTTTCCTTTCTTTGGCAGGGGTATTACAAGAGACTGTGTCCATTCTTTTGGCCATTCTTTGGTGTCGTGGATCTTCTGACAAAGTTCTGTGAATCGCCTTGCTGTTTCATTCCCTCCATTTTTTATGAGTTCAGCTGGGATGTTATCAATTCCAGGGGACTTCCCCTTCTTCAATTGTTTAATAGCTGCATCTACTTCACACCTTAGTATTGGTGGGTCTTTATCTTGGTGTTCAGGGGGTTTGTCAGAAACTATGTTGGTATCTGGGCGTAGTGGGTAGTTATACAATCCCTCACAGTATTCTGTCCAGCGTTGGAGGATGGCATTGTTTTCCGTTAAAAGATTTCCTTCTTTGTCTTCAATAACAGAGGCTTTAGGCTGTGTGGTTTTCGTTAGTGCTTTCAAAGTGTCATAAGCTGTTTTGCTGTTTCCCTTGGCCATTCCAGCTTCGATGTTGTTGCATTGTTCTTCTATCCACGCTTCTTTGGCTTCTCTCATCTTTTTCCTCACTTCTCTGTGGCTATCCATGTACTTCTTGTAAGCTTCTTGACTTGTGAACTTTTGTTTCTTAAGTTCTCTTCTTTTGTCACAGAGGTCAAGAACCTCATTTGTCACCCAGGGTTGTTTCTTTGTTCTGCTTCTTCCTAATGTTTCTTCTGCTGCTGTCGTTAGCACTTCTTTGATGTTGTTAGCCAGTGTGTCCACATCATTGTCGATGGCTGTGAGTGCGGCAAACTTTCCTCCAATGTTGGCTTGGAAGATCTCAACCACTGTTGGGTCTTTGAGTTTTTCCAGGTCGAATCTTATGCGTGGGCTTTTTGGCTGTTGTTTTGCTTTCAGTTTCAGCCTGATGGTGGTAAGTACAAGGTCGTGGTCACTGCCAATGTCAGCTCCTGGGAATGTTCTTGTGTTTGCCTTGTTTATGCTGGATTTGAATCTTTGGGGTGACAGAATGTAATCAATTTGATTATGAATCAGACCATTTGGTGAGTGCCAGGTTGATGTTCTGGATGGTTTGTGAGGGTGGAGTGTGTTAGCCAAAGTCAGTTTGTGCTTCTGTGTGAATTCCAGCAGCCGCTGTCCTCTGTCATTTGTTTCTCCCAGTCCAAATCGTCCTGTGTTTCCTGCCCAGGTGTCATAGGCATCAGGTCCCACCTTAGCATTCCAGTCGCCTTCCACAATAAGGATGTCTTTTTTGGGCGTTTTAGAGATGACGTTTTCAAGTTCTTCATAGAATTCTTCTATCTGGTCATCATCGTAGTCAGATGTTGGAGCATACACCTGGATGATGGTGAGATTCTGGGATTTTGCAGAAACTCTGATTGAGATGAGTCTGCTGGATACTGCTGTGCAGCTGATGATACTTGACACAATCTCTTTCCTGACAATAAAGCCTACTCCATGTTGATGTAGTTTCTCTTCTCCGCTGTACCATATTTTGTGGCCGTCTTGCATGGTTGTTTCTCCGAAGCCAATCCATCTGACTTCCGTAAGCCCTAGGATGTCCCATTTATACCTCTGTAATTCATGTGTAAGTTCCTGTACTCTTCCTGTTTGGTACAGAGTCCTTACATTCCATGTACCAATGGTTGCCCCTTTAGCTGGAAGCTTTAGAGTTGGTTCTGCCCCAGTAGCACACTTGTCACTCCCACCCTGGAGGCTTGCAGTGGGTAGCGTGGTTGTTGTTGATCCGGGCCTTGACCGATCCGGCATGTCTTTCTGTTTTGTTTTTCTCATCATGTCCTTTCAGTGGGCTTGAGGAAGCTTGGTGGCGCCCATCTCCTCTCCAAGACTCCTACTGGTGGGTAAGAATGCACCAGCCCCTCACAACGTTTCGCCCCCCAGTAGAAGCGGTTACCGGGGTGTGGGTGGGTTAAGGACCCGGACCCAGAAGTGAGAGTTGAGTGCCAAGTGAGGACCAGTGCTCCTGTCCATCCCAAGGGATACTACTGCCAGGTTTACAAAGGTACCACCTCTCATTAAGCACCCCATACACCCCTTTGCAGCCTATGCTTTGTAATTTTTTAAGTAAATACTTAGGAGCACTGAAGAAGACCTCTTGGCCATATGATAATTTCGAACGAATAAGAGATGTAGCTAAACATTTTAGATTTGATGTGTCTTGGCCCAAAAACTGCTTACTTACCATCTTCAGCAAGTTTAAGCATTTTTTTGCTTTAGTTAAATTGTGTTCGATATGTGCAGTCCATGTTAGCTTAGAAGTGAGAATAACACCCAAGAACTTTATGGTGTTTTTATACTCTATCATGTTGGTCCGAATTTTAAATGCTGGTAGGTCATCTGGATTACTGCTATTGTTAAAAAGCACAGTATAAATTTTTTTCTGAGGATAAAGTACATCCATTTTCGAGCATATAGTTATTGATGTTGTTAAGTTGTTTCTGATATACTTTTTTAATGTAGTTTAACACTCTTTTTGGTGTGTTTCGTTTCATAGGAACATTCATCCACATACATATGTCATCTGCATATTGCACTAGAGTGACTTCCTTTGACATTTTCATGGGGAGATCATGCAGCAAAACATTAAATAGGAGAGGTGATAGTACAGAACCTTGAGGTAGTCCCATATGAAGAGATCTAAAACTTGAATATGATTTATCTACTCTGACCTGTATACTTCTGTTAGTCAAAAAACTTTTGATATAATCAAATAAATGCCCAGAAAAACCCAGGTTTTTTTTAGTTTACATAGCAACGTAGCATTCCAAACTTGGTCATACGCCTTTTTTACATCAAAAAAGGTTGCCAGAATGTTCTTTCTTCTAGCAAACTGAATTTGTATATGGGCTGATAGCTTAACCAAGTTATCAATAGCAGATTTTTTTTTTTTAAACCAGCTTGATTGACTGGTATTATTTTATTTTTATCACAGAAATACATCAGCCTTTTCAGAATAATTCTCTCCATTAGCTTGCCAGTATGTGAGGTCAAAGCAATTGGTCTGTAGCTAGTTTTGTCTGTTTTGGGCTTTCCCTGCTTATGAATGGATATGACAATGGATTGTTTCCAATTTACTGGCATATTACCTTCAATCCAACATTTATTGAACAGATTATGAAGTAGAAAAATGAAGTTTGTCAGTAAATGTTTTAGCATGTCATTAGAAACTGCATCTAGTCCGACAGATGAGTTTTTAGTAGAAAGAGACAGTAACACATCTCCTACTTCATCAACTTGAATTGGAGCATTAATACATGAACTGTTGTCAGGGACTGGGTCGGTATACTTTGTCTTACTTTCCTCTTCTAATCTATAGTTCTTGAACTTAGATGACAAGCCTTCAAGACACATGGAATTTGAAAACGTGTCTGCAAACACTTCAGCTTTTTCTAAATTTGATGGAAACTCTTTGTTCTCCAGTCTCACTAGACAAGTTGGTAAACTAACACCTCTTTTCATTTCATGAAATTTTTTCCACACCTTTTTGATCTTTATGATCCGAAACTTTGGTAGAACAAAAAGAAGTCCAAAATTGTTTCTTAGCCTGAGCTACAATAAGGTTACAGTGATATTTTGCTTGTTTCTGTTTAACATTATTTTCTGATGTTTTGTCTTTAAAGTAAATTTTATACATTAAGCATTTATTCTTGACTGCTTCCTCACAAGCTGATGTCCACCAGATATTTCCCTGATGTTCACTTGCTTTTAGCATGTTAATTTTGGGGACAGATAAAGTGGCAGCATGAAGAATGGTCTTAGTAAAACTGGAATAAAAATGATCAATATTGTGAGTGTCAAAGCTGTCAGTGTTGTAAACCGCAAGAATGTCTTCAAACTTCTTCCAGTCAGCTTTTTTGTAGTTAAATTTGGGGATTTTTGTCTTCCTGAGTGTCACAGCAAGTTGTTGTTCCACCAAATTTTGTGACAATAGGTAGGTGATCACTGCCAAGTGTGTCTTTATACGTTGACCACTCACACTCTGGAGCTAATGCAGGAGAAACAAACGAAAGATCTAAGGCTGATGCTTTGTGACTAGCAATATCTGGAATTCTGGTGACACTGCCATCATTTAGCAAGTATAGACAGGAATCAACTATATTTTCTACAAATCGATTATGGGATACTTTTTTACATTCTTTATCCCCAAAAGGAGCATGTGCATTAAAGTCTCCTACTATGAACCACTTTTCATTATCTTGAAGGTTGTGTATCCACTCAGTATTCAGATCATTTGGTCCCTTAGGCAGATACACAGACACAACATTTATTATTAGATTTTTTCCTAACTTTACTCGTGCTGAACATGAATGTATATCTAAGGACTGGGTAGGCACTGGTGAAGGACATATGCAGTAATCCACCCCTTCTTGAATATATATGGCTGCACTGACTTTAGTTATAGCATCAACTTGCTGATGGACTGGTGGATAGTAATAGCCAGGCAGCTTGGGCAATTTACTTCTACTTACTTTGAGTGATTGCAACATCACAATTTTATAATCATTTTCAGCAAGGCGCTGGACTAAATAAGATAGATTAGTGGAAATAGATCTAGCATTCCACTGCATGATGGAAAATGCGGTTCGTTTTTTGGAAGGCTTAGTAATGTACAATGTTTATAACTAATGATTTTTTGTAATACCCCAGAAACAGACTTTAAAAAAAACAAAAAAAAACCACCTCAACAACCCCCTAAAAAACAAAAAAAAAACCCAACAACAACAAACAAACAAACAAAAAACCCAACAACCCCGCAACTGTAACTGACTAAAGAACTGTTAAAAACTTCAGATAATCTACTCATTCAAGGATGTTCACACTGGATTAAGTAAAACAGCCACTACAGATGTGAGCAAAAACTGGATAATACTAAAACTAGTGCACTGCAAGTTAATGTACATGAATTACCAGTCCGTGTTTCTCAACACATTAAAATAGTAATCATGCTCTTTCTGCCGTCTCCACCATGGGGATTGGACATGGTGAAAAGTGAAAGGCCACTGGTTAGATCGGTACCCTGGCTGCTGAAGGTAGTCTTCACAGGCAGATCTGTAGGTTGGTGCCTGGCATGAAGTGTTGCCGTAGTATCTGCGTTTCTTCTTCTGCTTTTCCCAGAACAAGGCATGCACGTGTCGGCCGATGTTTCTGGCGAGGACACGTGATCCCTGGGTGTTGGGGTGCAGCGGGTCTCTGAAATCACTTTTGTGAGTGTTCAGGTTTTCATGCGAGACGAAAAAAACATTTTTCTCTGGAAATAATTCGGAACATGTTATAACATTGAATACGTCTCTTTTCCTCAGCAAATCAGCATTCTTCGTTGAAGCAATTTTGCTTATTACTACTTTGGTGTTGGGGAAAGAGATCATAATATTTTTGACATTCTGAATCATATTTTACTGGCTTCCTGTGGATCTGTGTCTTTCAGATCGTTAATACGACAATGGATAATAACACACTGTGGTTTCTTGATTTCGGCCTTTGCTTTTACGGCCTGGTGAATTTCCTTTAGTTTGGGTGTGTTCACTTTTACAGCATTAAAGCCATAGGAGTGACCAAGGCGTGTGTTGTTAATTCCATGTAGAATGGAATCATGAACGATGACTACCTCGGGGAGACTAGAATTTTCTTCCTTGGAAGCAGAACTTGGTTTTACGTCATCATTTTTTTTCATCATCACTGACTTTTGACTTAAGCCTTGGTGGGCATCAGGCCTTTTTGCTTTCTGCTGCAATTTAGGGGTCTTCACTGACCTTTTGGGTGGTGTGGCAGAGCTCAGAGAAGACAGCGGCTGTTTCACTGCTTCTGCATAGGTGGTGGCTGGCAGGGAGGAGCGTGGTGCCGAAGAGTCTGTCTGGGTCCCTCTGGTCACCATGCTGGAGGTTGCTGCCGACTGGCTTTGGCTTTCAGTGTCGGCAGCGCTGCTGGTGACCAGAAGGCGTCCCTGGTCAGCCACGGTCTTCTACAGAGCAGTGATTTTCTCACTAAGTGACAAGATCGTCTGTTTGAGCTCTGTGATGATTGTCGTGCTGGGTAAGAAATCCAGATCGTTCGAAGCGTTGCCATTAGTAGTTTTATGCGGCAGAACGTCCGATTTTCTGCTGGTTGTTTCCGTCAGAGCGTCTTCTTTCTTTTCCGGATCAGCATTTTCTTTTGATTGTTCGACTTTCAAGTAGCAGGATGTTGATCGCTGACGTCGGGTTTTGGTCATCCTTTGTACAGAACCATGCGTGTACACAAGTGCTCTAATTTCGGTTGCTGCTTACTGTCGCCATGTTGTGACGTCATCCTTTTGTGTGTGTGTGTGTGTGTGTGTGTGTGTGTGTGTGTGTGTGTGTGTGTGTGTGTGTGTGTGTGCGCGCGCGCGAGCGCGTGTATGACTTTTGAGTGGGAGTTGTTTTTTTTTGGTTGTTTTTGCTGTTATTGTAGTTGATTGTATTATCTATAGGCATATTTTATTTTAAGGCTGTTAAAATCATGTTAGCTAATTAATGTTGGTGAAATGTTTGTTGTTGTTTCATTTGTTTGTTTGTTTGTTTTTTCCCCTTTTCCTTCTTTTGTTGGTTTATTGTTTGCTAGGGATTTTCTTCTTTGTTTTCTGTTGGGTTTTGTGTTGTTTTGTTTTGTTTTTAGTTGTTGTTTTGATTTTTTTCTTTTCTTTATATAGATGGCTTGATGGAAAAAAGCAAATCGATGCTTATTCAATGTACCATCTAGGAATAAAAATTTGATTGATTGATTGATCACACACACACACTTCCAAGTGCACACATAGAAACACACACACACACACACACACACACACACACACACACACACACACACACACACACACAAACACACACACAACCACACACACAACCACACACACACACACAAACACACAAACACACACACACACACACACACACACACACACACACACACACACATGCTCAAATTGCATTTGTGGACAAACGTTTAGCCTGAGTCATATATTTTTACAGATGTAGCAAAGTACTCCAGTTTCTTCCGAAAAGTTTTAAAGACCAGAATTTTTCTGAAGAAACTTATCTTTTATATTTATCACGATTCATATTACTCATTAGTACAGTACATAGGTTCGTAAATAAATATACAACGTTCTCCAATTCCCTTCTGAAGAAGGAGGAACGCTTGGGATGGGGGTGGGGGGTGGGGTGGGGAGGGGGAACGTTTGTCTGCAGGGGAAAAACATAGTTGGGAATTTTTGTGTTTAGTTCTTAAATACGGAATTAAAAAAATGTTGGCTCTGGATTGATCCAGTTAAAATTATGTTTTTCATATTAATGCTACCGATAAAAGAAATACAACATTACTACCCAGCATTTCATACGAAAATTGAAAGCAATAGAAAATAGAAAAATAATCTTTTGAAAAATGCGCACGCTGATTCAAGCCAGAAAGAAAACCATAAACGAAACATTCATATTTGATTTACTTACAAAAACCAAAAACTCCGTCAAGGATTTTTTGGCAAGTTTCATTTCTTATTCAAAATATACATCAGGAATATCAGGAAAAAAAAGAAATATACAGGTTCCCATATATCACTTGTGGGGAAGCAAGACCTAGAGGAAAAAAAGAATCTGCTGGAAACTGAGAAGGAGAATAGTCAGTATAGCAGGTGACAGGAATTTGTGATGTATTCTATGGGACTGGGCAGAGTATTGCACCTTTCAAAGTAGAGTAGATAGCTTATTTTTTGTTCCATTAAAATGTTTTCAACAACGAAACTTGCAGAGATAAAGAGGAACAAGTATAAACATTACAGCATTTGCAATGGTAGCAGAGGCAGGAATGATTAACAGAGCAAAATCATTATCATCAAGAGCTAAAACATCAGCAATGAACAATACTATGAGATGATGGCAATAATACAGAGCATGGACTGATGACAAAGTAGCAAATGACTTTTGCCTATAAATGCAAATATTGAAATTATTTTATCACAACAGAAAGAGTTGAATTATAAGCACAAACAAAATTATTTTCTGCAAATTTATATTGAACACATAGGTAAACAAGAACAAAAATCAAGGACAATAACATCAACAGAGTGGCAATATTGAAAACAAAGTCCTAACTATCAGTAAAGCTAGATAGTGTACAGCATTGTCACCAAGTAGAAAACAAGAGCTATGTTGATGATGATTGTTGTGATGATGATAAAAACAACGACGAAATTAATTATCAGATCGTGATGGTAATAATGTTAATGCTTATGCGTTAATGGATTGGGAAAAGGTGTGCAGAGTCTAGTCCCGTATCAATGTTGCTAACGCTGGTAACAGTACTCCTCTTCTTCCTCATCCTCCTTTTCACTAGAATGGTCATAAAAATGCTGCTCAAACACTACTGTTCAATGACCAATTGTTTATTATGTCCATTATTGTCTTTGTCCTGAGTTTTCGTCCTCTTTCCCGCTTTCATTCTGTTCATCTTCCTTTTCTTTCTGGTTTTCATTCTTCCCATCTTCCTTTTCTTTCTGTTCTTCATTCTTCCCATCTTCTTTTTCTTTCTGGTTTACATTCTTCCCATCTTCCTGTTCTTTCTGGTTTTCATTCTTCCCATCTTCCTTTTCTTTCTGGTTTTCACCCTTCTTGTCTGTGTCTTCACTCTGGCGTTCATCCATCTTGTCTTTGTCGTCTCTGCTCTGCTTTGGTGTAGAGGTTTTCTTCAGGCTTATGAGAAACATGCTCTCAACTGGGGCAGAGCCTGGAATGAAAACAGTTGTTTCTCTTTGTTACTCTCTCTCTCTCTCTCTCTC
The DNA here is from genome assembly GCA_030674155.1 of Stramonita haemastoma. Lineage (NCBI taxonomy): Eukaryota > Metazoa > Mollusca > Gastropoda > Neogastropoda > Muricidae > Stramonita > Stramonita haemastoma. The sequence goes on along the minus strand of CM060339.1, from coordinate 33,737,533 downwards.
TCTCTCTCTCTCTCTCTCTCTCTCTCTCTCTCTCTCTCTCTCTCTCTCTCTCTCCACTTCACAATGCACGCGTAAGCACACATCCATGCACCGCTCATCATAATCAACGACATTATGGACACCATTGTCACTATCATTTCAACAGTAACAGCTTCTACACTACAGCTGCAATTACCACAACATGCCATTAATTTTTGTGTCCCATCTGTTTATTTTCTTAAATCACAAGTCCCATCACCATCACGGCATTAAAAAACAAACACGGTAACCCCACAACAAAGGGATGCCAGCAGTCACTCTGATTCCATCCCTGTCACCACTACACACCTGTCATCAGACATCCAGCTAGTACCATAACCTGTGTATTATTACTGTCTTCCTCTAGATCTGATGAATGATACGATGCATACTATTTATGCGTTCCCTAATTTGGCGGGATGTGTTGTACCAGGTTCTTTTCTGAGATCCAAGCGTAGGCCATTTTTCTGCACATATCACTTGGATCGGTACACACATTATAATTTCTTTTGTATCCTTTCTGAACTTTTCCCCAAAGAAAAGGCACACATATATCACGAGTTTTATATTTTGGTTTTTGTACTTCACCAATCTTCAACCAACTATCACCATTCAAGGATCTTGCGCCTCAAACTCAACTCCCACTGCTGGTTACCATGAAGAAGCCCATACTTATGTATGTTTACAGCCAGTTTCCTGTTGAGCTTTATCGCAGCAAAAACTGAAGGCATTCAAGAAAAAACTGGCAGCATTATCTCTTAATCTACAAGGTGTCCCATAACCAAGGTGGTCATAGGGGAGCAATGCATCAGAGACCTCAGCTTCTCTGGGGGGCAGCATATTGAGGGCGGCGCCCATCTCCCCTCCCTCGCTGCCTTATCTTCCCTGACCCTAAAGAGGGCAGGTACCCATTTACAGCTGTTCATCTATAATCAGCGTATCTATTTCTGAAATTTCTACAATCAACGAGAGCCTCCGGAGTGGAACAGGTTTGGATGTTTCACAAAAATATTGTCTTAAAGTTGTTGATTTTTTACAGGAGTAAAATCTTGATAATTGTATTTTAAAAATGTATCCAAAATATTACTCCTGGATTGGCTGCTCTTCAGCATGTATTTTTCTTCTACGTTACACTTTAAGAATCGTCTGTGCCCTTTTCAGTACACCTTTTACATTTTTACTCAGAGCTGAAAAAGCATCCATATTTCTTCTGCTTCCTTGTTTTCACTTATTAAAATTCTGCTATGTAACAGTCATGCATGTCACCATCACTGCCATATTAAGACACGTCCTGTCATATCTTCAGAATAAAAAGCTCACAGGGAACTGCCAGTAAGTTGCTGCCATGAGGCCACAATGCAGGAGCCCTGTACTGCTGCTATATTTATTCCTTAATAGTGATCAGCGTACCTGTTCCGATCCAACATATGTACAACACAATAAACTAAACCTCTTACAATTGACAGACTAGCTTAACCGTTGAGCCAGAATGCGATGACCAGCTAGAGTGGTGACCACAACATCGCCCCTTTATCAAGAGCTCATGTCAATCTCCAGGAATTGTGAGGACTTTGACATAAAGTCACCATAGAATGGAAATGTAAGAGAAAACCAAACCGAAGACCATGAAACTAGATCAACAGAAACCTCTGAATCAAATGGAGATAACATGGAACTGTTTTCAGCCTTGAGATTCCTTGACCGAGCTGTACTTTACATGTCCTAGTCTAATTTATCCAGGAGTCACTCCGACAGGAAAGATACAGACTCCTGTGGTGTTGAGTGTTGACTGAGCAATAATTTCATGATTTATTCATAATGGAGGCATAGTTTAACAGAGTGGTCTTCCTTTGCGTAGAAGCTGGCTGAAATCTAAAAAAAAAATCAACAAACAAACAAAATCCAACGAAGATGTCTGTTCAAGGATTCAATTCTGTTACCTTCAAGCCAGATATCTAAATAAAGGATGGATTCCTATACTATAACATTCTGCCTGCTCAAGATAGTGGCAGCAAGTCTGTTCGCTTGGTTGGCTGGTGTTTGTTTGTTTGTAAGTTTGTTTTCTATTGCTTTAAGCTTTTTTGCTGCATTTGAAATAACTGACAGCCCTAATATCATGGAACTTCTTGAATACTTCTATGATAGTACAGAAACTGTTATAGAATGAGAAGTGTGTCTAATATATGCCTTTACTCTGTTGTCATAATAGCTATTGACAGTTCATCTTGTTCATTAATCTGAGAGAGATACATTAATAAGTGTCAGCGGATGATTTTTAATCAGAATCTCTATGGTGATTACAGAACTTAAGATGGCTGGTCTATAGGCATTAAGACTTGTTATTTAGTGTTATTTTGTTATATTCAAATAAGGTTTCAGCATCTCTGCTTTACTAGTTAACATACAATATTATATAGAAAAGCATCAAAACAATATATCAAGTTTAAAGCAATAGCTATTTTTGCATACGATATACCCTGCCCACCGTTGGTGCATAACTATCGGCAATAACTATGTTGGCATATGACATACCCTGCCCACCCTTGGTGCATAACTTTCGTTCTCAAGGTGTAATGACAAAGCAAAACTTCACACCATCTGCTCTCCCACATTGACCCCAACACTGACCTTCTGCAGCTGAAGCACAAGGCGTCAGATAGAGGCTGCCACCCTGGGTGGCTGATGGGGTGGCTGACGGGGTGGCAGAATGGATGCTCCTTGTGCTGGTGTTCTCACGGACTGCCTGGCGTCCTTGTCTGCTGCTGCTGGCTGCTGAAGAATGTCCACACCTGGCAGGAGCTTTGCTTCTGGTGTCACCTTTGAGTGGTACAGGCCTGTTCCTGGCTGTGAGGGAATTTAGGTCAAAAGAAAATCAATTCATTGTGGGATATAAAAACATAAAAAAAAATGATCTATTTTTTTCTTTTTTGTTTAGTTTTAATTACTTTTTAAGATACGTTTTTCATTCTTTTTTTTCTTCAGTAAATGGTTATATTATGCTGCTTTTAATGCTTTACCATTGGCACTCATCGCAATCCAATACCAAATGGTATAAGATGCAAATCACTTAGAGGCAATCATTTGGCCCCTTAGATGCTATTTCTAGATCAATTACTAAATGGAATGTACAGATCTTGACCAAATCTACTGTTTTGACAGCTTTTCTTGCTGTTAAACCCAAAAATATGCCACAGTCAGAGTTGTTTCTTATCCTAGTAAATATTATTTTATAAAGTATTGTTATTACAATCTGAAAGCAAGTCTGTGTTAACACATTTATTTTCCTTGAGCAAGTGAAAACACACTGGAAAAACAGTGAACTATTAACTAAAAATACATATTGAAAATTGTGCTCCATACACCAAATTCTCGTGAAGATAATAAAGAGGAAAAATATCTCCTGTATAATGACAAAGCAACATTTTACACATCTCTGGCCTTCTCTCCTGACCACCCCAGCACTGACCTTCTTCAGCTGAAGGGCAAGGCGTCAGATAGAGGCTGCCCCCCTGGCTGACTGAGGGGATGTGTGAATGGACGTTCCCTGTGTCAGGGTCTTCCAGGTCTGCCTGCCTCCTTTGTCTGCTGCTGCTGGCTGCTGGAGGAGGTTCACACTCTGCAGGAGTGCTGTCTTCTGTGTCATCATTCAGCTCTGTGGAACTGCTGTCTGCTGTGGCTGTGTGAGTAAGATATTACGAGAGAAAAAACAAAAGACATGTGGGTGGTAGATGTAGCTTCACACACACACACACACACACACACACACACACACACACACACACACTACACACAACACACACACACACACACACACACACACACACACACACACACACACACACACTTGTCTAATTTGTCTAATATCACTGTTATGTGAACAGACGTATAACAGAAGATTAACGCGCGCGCACACACACACACACACACTCACACACACACACACACACACACACACACACACACACACACACACACACACACACACACACACACGAATATGTTATTAATTTTTATAGTTTGAAATAATATTATTTTGTAGCACTTTTTAAAACGCAAATTTGTCATCAATCATTTTGATTAAAATGTAGAACCTAATATTGATTATATGCACTTGTTTTGTTACTATTAAATAAGTCAGGTGGGGGAAAATATCTCGTCTGTGATCCATTTGAACGCCATGTTTAACCCTTATGCCTATGTTAGTAAGAAGGTGCTTCCTACAACAATTAAAATTCCTCAAAACATGCTGAAACACAATTCAGATTGTCACAGCAGTCTGGAAAATTAACACAATGCAACGAACCTAAATATAAGGGCCAAGTACACTTTACAATACACTGTAGTAAACGATTAAAATGAATGTATGACACAAGGGATGTACATAGAAAAGAGATCAGTTAAAGCATAAAGCGCGACTAGAAAATGCAATAAAACCAACACAACACTGCACATAGCACACATCTTTACGCTTACATATAACACAGCAGTCTTTATACTTACATACAGCACAGCACAGCAGTCTTCATACTTACATACAACAAAGCACAGCAGTCTTTATACTTACATACAACACAGCACAACAGTATTTATACCTACATACAGCACAGTACAGCAGTCTTTATATTTGCGTACAGCACAGCAGTCTTTATACTTACATACAGCACATCACAGCAGTCTTTATACTTACATACAACACATCACAGCACAGCAATCTTTATACTTACATACAGCACAGCACAGCAGTCTTTATACTTACATACAACACAGCACAGCAGTCTTTATACTTACATACAACACATCACAGCAGTCTTTATACTTACATACAGCACAGCACAGCAGTCTTTATACTTACATACAACACAGCACAGCACAACAGGCTTTATACTTACATACCGCACAGTAATCTTTATACTTACACACAGCACAGCACAGCACAGCACAGCAGTCTTTATACTTACATACCACACAGCAATCTCTATACTTACACACAGCACAGCACAGCACAGCACAGCACAGCACAGCAGTCTTTATACTTACATACAGAACAGCACAGCACAGCAGTCTTTATACTTACATACCGCACAGCAATCTCTATACTTACACACAGCACAGCACAGCACAGCACAGCACAGCAGTCTTTATACTTACATACAGAACAGCACACGCACAGCAGTCTTTATACTTACATACCGCACAGCAATCTCTATACTTACACACAGCACAGCACAGCACAGCACAGCACAGCAGTCTTTATACTTACATACAGCACAGCACAGCAGTCTTTATACTTACATACAGAACAGCACAGCACAGCACAGCAGGCTTTATACTTACATACAGCACAGCACAGCAGTCTTTATACTTACATACAGCACAGCACAGCACAGCAGTCTTTATACCTACCTGGTTCAGGATGGACGGTGATGATGTCTGAGTGAAGGGAGAGGTCATCCTTGCCACAGTTCTCCTCTATGTCGTCATATGCTTCTGATGAGCTACTCACTGCCATAGGAAATCTTATGATTAGAAAATGACAGATGCAGTGACATAATTATGTAAATACAACTGTTTGATTCCTCTCCCTCTTATTTGATCTCTCTCCTCTCTCTCTCTCTCTCTCTCTCTCTCTCTCTCTCTCTCTCTCTCTCTCTCTCTCTCTCTCTCTCTCTCTTCTCTCTCTCTCTCTCTCTCTCTCTCTCTCCTCTCTCTCTCTCTCTCTCTCTCTCTCTCTCTCTCTCTCTCTCTCTCTCTCTCTCTCTCTCTAAAATAAAAGAGAGACAAAATATAAAATCTCAATTACCAGATATTAAAGTATATCACAAAAGTTTAGAAGAAGTGGATTCTCATAAATTGCTTGGTTTAAATATTGATAATCATCTGTCTTGGTCAAGTCATGCTTCTATTCTGTCTAAGAAGCTAGCCCAAAAATTTTTTCAGCTAAACAGAATAAAACATTTGCTAGATCAACATACTCGGAAGTTATTTTTTCATGCTTACATACAACCAGATATAGATTATGCCTCTACCTGTTGGGACTTAGCTAGTAAAAATTGCCTTAAGCGACTAGAGAGTTTATATAGACGTTCATTAAAAATTGTACTCCTTAAATCAACATCTTTGGAAGATACAGATTACAAAGAACTTAACATTTTTCCTTTCAAATTACGATGTCGCTTTAACAAAGGTGTTTTTATGTACAAAATTATAAATAATCTTGCTCCAGAATATCTTTCTGAAAGATTTTTGATGAGAAATATTCGGGGCAAGAGTACTTTTTGTATCCCCCGTCCAAGAACGGATCTTTTCAAGACATCCCTCATCTATTCAGGTAGCAAAGAATGGGATGGAATTCCAGATAAAATAAAACAGAAATCTAGTCTGTCTTCATTCAAAAAAGCTTATCATAAATATTTATTTGAAATGTTCTGAATGAAATATGATCTTGTCTTTCGTAAAGACCAAAGCATATATTTATATACTTATTTTGTTCATGGCCGGTTGTATTTCCAACTGTCTGGCCTTTATTGTGCTTTTTTTGTGTCGTATGTGTGTGTGTGTGTGTGTGTGTGTGTGTGTGTGTGTGTGTGTGTGTGTGTGTGTGTGTGACATTTTGATTTTTTTGTACTTCCACTTCTTGCTATTATATCATTGAAGGGTTGCATTGTCTTATGTATGTAGAATTATTGTATTGCATAGATAAGGTCTTGGATTTTGTTGTTGTTGTTGTTGTTTTTTGGTTTTTTTTTTTGTTTATTCAATTGTATATTCATGTTATTGTATGTGTGCGTGTGCGTGTGCGTGTGTGTGTGTGCGTGTGCGCGCGTGTATGTGTGTGCATTGAAATTTTAATTATCTTGAACTATTTTTTCCTTAATGCTATTAAATGGTGTATAGGGTGCGTGTTGTTCTGTTGGAGTTAAATTATTTGAATTTGTGATTAGAATGTCGTCTTGGATGGTATGTTTATTCCTATAGGCAGTCATATCAAATGTATTATTTTATGAGTGTGATGAGAGAGAGAGAGAGAGAGAGAGAGAGAGAGAGAGAGAGAGAGAGAGAGAGAGAGAGAGAGAGAGAGAGAGAGAGAGAGAGAGAGAGAGAGAGAGAGAGAGATGGAAAATCTGATTGTTTTGAACTTAGTTTCTCGCTTTCGTGTCATTGAAATAGTGTAGGGATGTGTTTTGTCTTGTTAGCGTAGAATAATTTGAATTTGTAATTTAGAGTGTGAAGTTGGATAAGACTAATACTAAGGGTTGTGACTTGGAATAGTGTATATTGAGATTTTGCTTGTGCCTGTAATTGTGAGTGTAGTTGGATAGTTGGTTATATAAATAACTAAGTAATTAAGCTTATCATTTGCTTTACTATATCTATATGCTATATAATTCTTATGATTGTTTGCCAGTGGGTTTTGTTGTTGGTGGGTTTTTTTGGGTATTTTGTTTGTTTGTTTTTTTTTTGTTTTTTTATGAGGACCTGGTGTAAAGAAGCCTCTGGCTTATCCATATTTCCTCAATAAAACATTCGAGTTCGAGTTCGAGTTCTCTCTGTCTCTGTCTCTGTCTCTGTCTCTGTCTCTCTCTCTCTCTCTCTCTCTCTCTCTCTCTCTCTCTCTCTCTCTCTCTCTCTCTCTCTCTCTCTCTCTCTCTCTAGATAGATAGATAGATAGAGAGATAGAGAGATAGAGAGATAGAGAGATAGATAGATATGTGAGTGTAAGTGTGAGTGCGTGTGTATGTATGTGTGTGTGTGTGTGTGTGTGTGTGTGTGTGTGTGTGTGTGTGTGTGCGCGTGCGTGTGTGTGTGTGTGTGTGTTTGTGTGTGTGTGTGTGTGTGTGTGTGTGTGTGTGCGTGCGTGCGTGCGTGCGTGTGTGTGTTTGTGTGTGTGTGTGTGTGTGTGTGTGTGTGTGTGTGTGTGTGTGTGTGTGTGTGTGTGTGTGTGTGTGTGTGTTTGCACATGTGTGTCTACGTGTAAATGCATGCGCCTCTGTGAGTATGTGTGTTAATTTTGTATGTGTATATGAGATACTCAGTCAAACGTATCTTTGTGTAACTGGTAAACATACAGTTGCATCTGTGCAAGCTTGTGCAGGTAAGTAGTAAGCAGTTGCAAGATTATAGCAGTAGTGAGATTAGTTTAGGTGATTCTCTTCAGTCCACAATAAAATGAGTTTTAACAGTATCCCAGCAACTGATCCTTGTGTGACAGTGTGTTGTGGCAATGATGTTTGAAAGAAATCTTTATTAAGAAAAGAACACGGCCATCATACACACAAACATTGTGAGCAACAACAAGCCTACAGCTTGCTACAAAGTCAGTTTTTGCAAATTTCATTTTGCAGCTGGTAATCAATTACATACTTTTAACATTAAATTATCAGCTACACATGCATATAGATACAAAATACTAGTGTAAAATGGCAGAAAAATGAAACAGATATTAGAAGACTGGTTAAATAGCACGCGAATAAGAACAAAACCACATAAGAACAAACAACCGAACAAACAACAAACAAATAAACAGACTGACAAAAACTGACACAGGAGAGACAGATTTTACCTTAGAGTCCTGAAACTAGAAACATTGTTAAGAAACTTATGAATACACAATTGTTCTTTAAACTTGCATAATTATGTTTTATTCATGTCTACCCTTACGAAGTGTACTTATGAATTGTTATGAAAGAAGCAGCAACATTAGACCTTGGCACACCTAGAGACGAAGCAAAATGAAGATAACTTTATGGACGTACAGCCCTGAATCTTAAGAGGTTTACATCCCGTCCGAAAAACCAGACTGGCTTGCAACACAATAGTAATTTCTATAATAGAGTAATGAGGCTGCAAAAAATGGGAGGGGGAAGGCATGCAGAATTATCTTGGGAACATGTCTACATAATTATAATGCTATTAGAATGTTCCAAATTTGCACAACAGCAATCTCCAGTTGTCTGGATGAATCCTTGTGAGTGTCAGGTCTTGCATACTGATAGCTATGATTCAGTGTTTGGGAGTCCACTGGTTTGTTGTCCTTCACCCAATGCACCCTACATATAATCTGTGGGTATGTAAACATTCTTTACGTTGTTAAATTGTTCTTTTTCCAATCGCATCAGCCCCGAGAAAAGTGGATATTCAAGATTAAGAATCCTGCTTACAGCAATCAATTTATCCAAAGACATTGTAGCCCGAATTGTTGGAGCTAAACAAAAAGTGGTCATCTGTAAAGACAGTTGTTGAACGAAATGAGCTTAAACATAAAATACTGCAAACACTAGTTTGGCCTGTTTTTTGACAGGAAGAGGAGGATGGACCCCTAAATCTGCAGATGAAAATAAATAAGAAGTGAATAGGTGTGGTGTAACGGAAGACTCCTAAGAATAAGCTGGATCAAAACACAAACAAACCCACACCATTATGAAGAACTGAAAATATCAGCCTGGAACTGAAAAAAACAACGGAAATAGAATGTGCTGGATATGCCATGGACACCTGCCAGTGTTGAATGCCCAACACAGGGCGAAATTGAGGTCACGAGACAACAAATATGGTGACCAACCTTCCATATACAGAACATAGCAAAGTGGAATGAACGTCGGGGTTGCCAAAAGGTAAAATCTAGAGATGGACTGGGTATTGAGATCGAATGGAGACAGCTGACACCACAGGGGCATTCATCTGACTTCCATCTAAAGTGGTGATGTTTACAGGTTAACAGGTCATTTCATGATATAACTTGGCCATAGTGTAGTCTGTTCTCTGATCTGCTTAGAGGGTTTGTCGCTGTTTGCAATGTAATCTACACTGTATTCAAGCTAAAAGTCGTTATTAGTTCTCTTGAAAATGCTTTGTGTCACAAAACAATACACTGCCCAATACCTTAAAAAGTCAGCTAGTACCACAATGTCACACAATGCACAACGCACCAAAGCCCAAACAACACAATGCAGTATCCTGTCTACTTACGTGGAAGAGGATGTATGACGATGCTGTCAGAGGGAATAGAGGTATAGTCGTCGTCAGAGTGCTCGTCTGCCTCCTCAGCTGCCTGGGATGGTGCGTTCCCTGCAATGTAGATACTTATGATTGCAAATAATCAGGTATATAGTTGCAGATGGTTATGGTGTACAGTGTCAGGCAGCCTACTGGGCAGTGTCATGTCGCCAGCTCCCTGCACAGGTCACCTCTGTAGGTGGTCACTCTTCACCTGGTGATCATGTCCTGACAGGTGCATCCACCTTGAAGAGGAGGAGATACAAATTCAGAGGAGGAAATACAAACTCAGAGGAAAGGAAGAATACAGACTCAGAGGAGAGAATACAGACTCAGGAGGAAATACAGACTCAGAGGGAATACAGACTCAGAGGAGATACAGACTCAGAGGAGATACAGACTCAGAGGAGGAGATACAGACTCAGAGGGAATACAGACTCAGAGGAGATACATACTCAGAGGAGGAGATACAGACTCAGAGGAGATACAGACTCAGAGGAGGAGATACAGACTCAGAGGAGATACAGACTCAGAGGAGGAGATACAGACTCAGAAAACCAGCTTATTTGATTCGGCAAGGCTGTTGGCTGTGTATAGCTTGACATGCCTTAGAATCATTACATGTAGTCCAAGTCTGAGCAACTCTTCTGCATGTAGTAAACTCACCCATCACTCACTGCCACTAGTGGGGCACTGAAGATGAACGTCCAGTTTATAGTTAGTTGTCAGCAGGCTGGTGTTTCACTTTCTTGCTTATCAACCTGACTATAATAGCAGCAGCTTTAGCAGTGTAATTTCTGATTTCCCAATCAAGGAAATGTTGCAGCTTATGATAATGAACAAATAAATTACGTATTTTGTTCAGTTACTTGTCAAAGATGATTTATGATGGTGTATTAAAAATTGATGCAAACATTTGACATGCATAATACAACATTTACACAGAGATGAACATTAACGCCAAGAGACATTAAGCAACCAGCAATTATGGGAGAATGTGAATACACTCTTAGATGTAGATGATGAGGCATTCTCGGCTGTCATGATAAAAGTATTCCTGATGATGACAGTCAGCCCTTACAAAGTGCAACAACTGTAGATATTGCTGAGTATGTCGCGTTCCTGCTTTCATACAGTGCTTTGGAGATATTTTGTCTTGTGTCTTTCTCATATTTAGTGGGTCCTTGTTCACTGCTTGTCATGCGCTTAATGATGTATTTAACGTGAATGCTGTTAATTTGTCTTTTTTATTTTTAAATTAGACTAATAACACAATGCAACACACTGCATTTCACCACGATTAAAGAGCCAAAATGACAATGTCACACAGTGCACAATTCAATACAAGTTAGCACAACACAACACAGTACAGTACAGTATAGTATCCTGTCTACTTACGTGGGGAAGGATGTATGACGATGCTAACAGAAGGAATAGAAGTGTAATCGTCGTCAGAGTGCTCGTCTGCCTCCTCAGCTGCCTCTGATGGCCTGTTCACTGCAATGTGAGAAATTATGATTACAGATAATCAGATTCATCAAACCTCGTTTTCTGTTTAACTTTATTCTATAAGCCTATGTAACTGTCTATCTGCGTGCGCTTGTGCATATATATATATATATATATATATATATATATATATATATATATATATATATATATATATATATATATATATAGATAGATATATATATATATATAGATATATATATAGATATATATAGATATATATAGATATATATAGATATATCTAGATATATCTATATCTATATATATATATCTATATCTATATCTACATCTATCTATCTATCTATCTATCTATCTATCTATCTATCTATCTATCTATCTATCTATATATATATATATATATATATATATATATATATATATATATATATATATATATATATATATATCTGTGTGTGTGTGTGTGTGTGTGTGTGTGTGTGTGTTGTTTACCATGACCTTCTCTTCTCTGGGCTGATATCTATGCCATAGGTAATTATTTTTCTCTAGCTTACTTGTAATTTCTTGAAGTTGGGTGCTACTGCTTCCCTTGATATTGATGTCATCAGAAAACAGTAAAGCGCGCAAATGGGTCTGCCACCACAAGGTAAAGGGAGGGGTAGTTGTGCGTTGCAGTCTTTTTAGGAAAGGAGTTGCCTAAAGTAAGTGAGAGTATTCAGCCCTGTTTGACTTCTACTAATAACTTAGGACAGACAGACAGATTCACAAACCGAGAGACAGACAGAGAGACAGACAGAAAGCGTAGTGTAGTGTAGTGTAGTGTAGTGTAGTGTAGTGTAGTGTAGTGTAGTGTAGTGTAGTGTAGTGTAGTGTAGTGCGGTGCGGTGCGGTGCGGTGCGGTGCGGTGCGGTATGGTGTGGTGTAGTGTAGTGTAGTGTAGTGTAGTGTAGTGTAGTGTAGTTTAGTGAAGTGTAGTGTAGTGTAGTGTAGTGTGGTGAAGTGTCATGTCGTGTGGTGTAGTGTAGTGTGGTGTGGTGTAGTGTGGTGCTGTGGTGTGGTGTTGTGTGGTGCAGTACTGCAGTGTAGTGCAGTACAGCACACACACAAACAAAACCCATCACTTAGTGGGCAGTACAATGACCTAAAACAGGCGTACACCCAACGCTGATTGGGCAGTACAATAACTTCGGTATCTAGCTACGTGGCTGTTTAGACATATGAATGCATCACAGTACTATTTAATGCATTAGCAAAGGCCAGTTGTGCAACACATAAAAACATTTATATCACTCTGATGCACTATGCACAACACGATACAACGTGGCACACTAATTTGCCTATTTACTTACATGGGTAAGGATGCAGGGCAAAGCTCTCTGGACAAAGAGTGGAATAATGGTGCTCGTTTTCCCTTGCTGCTCTAGGGGATCTATTTGCTGCCATGTAGATATGAACAGAAGTTGTTAAAGTAAAGATTCACATATCAAGGTCTATTATTATTCACAGAAAGTATAAAGACATAATCACATAGGGGTTTAATGTATAGTCAATAGTTCAATATTGAGATGTTATCACGGTGACTGACTTCATGCCTTGCTCTCTGAACAGACCATTACAGCAGTTGTTTGGCATTACATTTCTTGTTTATGTATCACAGTCACTCATCATCGCCCTCCCCCAAAAAGGAAATATTCAGCAGTGTCAGAACTACCGCACAATTAGCCTCATATGTCACCCAAGCAAGGTCATGTTGTAGACTATATTGAACAGACTGAAGCCACAAGCAGAGACCAACATTGCTGAGGAACAAGCAGGTTTCAGAGCAGGGCCCACAACAACAGAACAGATATCCAACCTCAGATCAGAATTCCTGTAGGCAGTACGTTCAACACCAACAGGACCCTACCACATATTTATTGATTTTAAGAAGGCATTTGACAGGGTGTGGCATGCAGCTTTGTGGGCAACCATGAATTTATACAGCATCAATGCAAGCCTGATCAGTCATCAAAGAGCTGTACAACAAGGCCACTAGTGCATTGCACTGCAACAGTAACATTGGAGAGTGGTTTCGAACAACAGTTGGAGTAAAGCAGGGCTGTCTACTCTCACCCTCTCTTTTCAACATCTCTTTTGAGAGAATCATGGCTGATGCACTGGAGCATCATGAAGGATCAGTCAGCATCGGTGGCAGAACGATCACAAACCTCTGCTTTCCAGATGACACTGACGGACTAGCAGGATCAGAACAAGGGCTTTGCCAGCCCAATAGAACACCTAAACAAGACCTCTAAAGCATACAGCATGGATATCAGTGCAGAGAGGAACAAACTGATAACTGCTAACGCCAAGGACATCAGCATTGGTATCAGGGTCAATGAGCAGCAGCTGGAAACGGTTCAAAGTTTCAAGTACGTGGGAGCTGTTGTATCAGACCAGGGGTCCATGCCAGAAGTATTATGCAGGATTGCACAGACAATGACAGCACTGTCATACCTGAACACCATCTGGAAAG
>CM060339.1:33708540-33713540 GCA_030674155.1 Stramonita haemastoma | reverse complement strand
GCTGCTTTCCAAAACATTAAGATCCAGGCCTGTAAAACACAAAACATATGTGATAGTTACCATGTTATGCTAAACTAGTAGTTGAAGCTTGTGTTAGATAGATCTTCTCATACCTTAGCCGCCCCCTCCCCCCCCCCCCCACCATTCCCTTCATTAAACAATTGAAGAAGGGGAAGTCCCCTGGAATCGATAACATCCCAGCTGAACTCATAAAAAATGGAGGGAATGAAACAGCAAGGCGATTCACAGAACTGAGTCTGAAGATCCACGACACCAAAGAATGGCCAAAAGAATGGACACAGTCTCTTGTAATACCCCTACCAAAGAAAGGAAACCTCAAGCAATGCCAGAACTACAGAACCATCAGTCTCATAAGCCATCCTAGGAAGATCATGCTGCAGGTAGTCCTCAACAGACAGAAATTTTTACAGAGAAAGCATAATTAACAATTATCTATTTATGTACATGGCATAATAACTATGTCAAGTTATGGGATTTGACAAGGTTATAAGAAATAACGACCAAAAAATGGCTATAAAAAATTAAGTGGTTGTTCTGATACAGGCATATATAGTTAGACAAGACTTCAAACTTCAAAAACACATTATTGTCTCACAGACAGAGAAACTCAAGTGATAACAAGCCACACATTAAAACGGTAAACATAAAAATATAAATATCACTGAAATAATACCGACAACACAGTAGTCGAATATCAGACGCAGCCATCACAATAAAAGCAACCAGAAATCAGCAATACCTCAGCGTGTCATTGACTCACCCATGTAAAATCACAAACACTCATACGCGCACCAGAATGACCACGCATCCACATTCACACGCAGCTCGTGCACACACACACACACACACACACACACACACACACACACACACACACACACACACACACACACACACACACATTACACACACGCTTACATTTTTATGACATAAGCCAGTTCGATATAACACACTGTAGGTAAAGACAAAGTTAATATCAATTAAAACTGATACTCTGGTTTAGTATGATAATCAACAACATCTAAAAGAATAACACGTGCACGTATGTATATGGCTTAATGATAAACCGAAATTGTCATAAGAAGCATAATAAAATATATCCCTGTGAAACTAATGGTATATTTTTATCAGAATATTGAACACAGTTTAGAATAATAAAAGGTAGCTTATCCTATGCTTCATAAAGTCCCACCCCTTTCTACCTGAGCTGTTTATCTCCCTTGCCCCCCCCCCTCTCTCTCTCTCTCTCTCTCTCTCTCTCTCTCTCTCTCTCTCTCTCTCTCTCTCTCTCTCTCTCTCTCTCTCTCTCTCTCTCTCTCAACTGAGGCCCTGTGTGCGAACGCACGCAGAACATCTTGAGCACAAGTTAAATCCTGTTCCGCTTTTCGTAAGAGTAGGCCATCGTGTGCCGGTGGAAACAGATGACATTTACAAAACTGCATACACACTGGGACTGGATGAAAAAGCACAAGAGTGCTTATTCCATTATCCTTAATATAAAAGAATAAATCAAATCAAATCAAATCAATCAAATCTTTCTGTCTCTGTCTCTCAGTCTCTGTCTGTCTGTCTGTCTGTCTGTCTGTCTGTCTGTCTGTCTGTCTGTCTGTCTGTCTCTCTTCTCTCTCTCTCTCTCTCTCTCTCTCTCTCTCCTCTCTCTCTCTCTCTCTCTCTCTCTCTCTCTCTCTCTCTCCTCTCTCTCTCTCTCTCTCTCTCTCTCTCTCAGCGGGGTGGTCTGGACTGATCTCCCTTGCAGGTAGGCAGCAAGAAAATTTTGCTGTGACGAATTTATCAAAAAATACATATTTGTCCAACACCATGCCCGTTGTCAGTCTGCCAACAGCGTTGGAAGTGACTTTGGATGCCCTGCTCCAACAACAGCATCTGACTTCCTGGTGTAGCCAGGTGCAGTAGATCTAGTACCGGGTGCGGTAGATCTAGCGTGTGAGACAGCGCGACAGGGATTATCTCCCATGTGTATGCATGTGTGTATGCATGTGTGTGTGCGTGCGTGCACGCGTGTGTGTGCGTGTGTGTGTGTGCGTGTGTGTGTGTGTGTGTGTGTGTGTGTGTGTGTGTGTGTGTGTGTGTGTGTGTGTGTGTGTGTGTGTGTGTGTGTGTGTGAGTGAGTAAGAGATTTTGTAAATAACATTGTTTGTATGCTAGATGTAGTGTGCTAGACTTAGCCCGACAGGAGACTTGATTAGATAATATTCCATGCGATCTTATCGCTGCGTAGTATTATATTTTCGGACTCACCTGTAAATTGTGAAACACTGTACTTTTAAATAAGTATCGTTAAGTTAGAGTTTATGTCTTCAAACCGTCTTCACTACATTGGTCTTGAAACCGTCTTCAAACCTTGGTCCTCACCTGTACCTGAATGCTGAGTAACAAATAAAGAATGACCAGCCAGCTACTGTCTTCCCCTGAGTATTCTGTTGCCCAATTGTTGAATTGTTACTTGAGATTCATTGCTTGAGAATTGTCGTTCCACTCTTTCCCTAACCTGTCTTTTCCTTACCTCTCGGTACCATCACAAGTGGCGCTGCGAAGGTGGAACATTTGGGTGAGGAAGACTCAGTCCAGTCCAGAGGGAACGCATGATGCCTGCCAGCAAGACCAGGGACCACATGATGCCTGCCAGCAAGACCAGGGACCACATGATACCTGCCAGCAAGACCAGGGACCACATGATGCCTACCAGCAAGACCAGGGACCACATGATGCCTGCCAGCAAGACCAGGGACCACATGATGCCTGCCAGCAAGACCAGGGACCACATGATGCCTGCCAGCAAGACCAGGGACCACATGATGCCTGCCAGCAAGACCAGGGACCACATGATGCCTGCCAGGAAGAAGACCAGGAAGCCAGCAGAGAGCTTGAGCCTCCTGACCTATCCACGTTTTCTGGGGAAGAATATGTCCATGACTTCATCCACGAGGCCCAGGTGTTGTTGAAGTTGTACCCAATGCCGGATGGATCAGCTGCTGCGTGGGTGTTGGCTGTGCTGCAGGGAGAGGCAAGGCAGCAGATCTTGTCCAAGGAAGTTGAAGAAATAGACAGTCCTTCAAAGATGTTTAACGTCTTGGAACAACACTGGGACGAGCAGCAAAGCGGGTTTTCTCTTGCTAAAGCTTTCATCAAAAGAAAGCGAGGACTTTCTGAGTCTTTCGGCGAGTATGCTGCAGCCCTGAGGAAACTCTGGGCCAAGACCAATGCTGCTGATGCCAACACCTTTTCTGCGGCCATACTATACGATGTTTTTATTAATGGGCTCCTTCACACCTCTTTGAGAAGAGAGCTGAAACACTTTCTGAGGGGAAGACCAGGGTGTACGTTCCAGGAGCTAACCAGAGAAGCCCAACGCTGGCTGACGGAAGACGATGGCCAGAAAATGACTGCACAGCAGACAGCTGTGATAGATCCAGGAATCCTGGATCACCTGGAGGCTTTGATCGCCATCTTAGAGACGAATAACGCTGTCACAAAAGCAATAAGAGATCAGCAGGATCCAGCCTTATCTACACCACAACGGCAACCAGTGGACAGCAGCAGTCGAACCAGCAATGTAGGGAAACTAGAATACTGAAAGCCACTGTAACCAAACTTCAGTCTCGGCTAGCAACCCTTACAACCAAGATTGCTAGCCTGAAAGTTGAGCTGCAACACCATGCTACACCTGTCCATATTTGCAGCTGCTCAACCAACCTACAGTACCCTAAACCAGACGTTCCATACTGCTACTGGTGTCGCAAAAAGGGCCACAAAGAGGACAAATGCTGGAGTAAGCGACACTACTTCAAAAGTGCAAGGGACAAAGGACGATGTAGGCAGGCTGTCGTTAACAGCCTGACAGTTGTGAAGGGTGGCAGGCCGGCCGAGGAGCCACGTACCAAAGCCCAAGAGCCACAGAAACGCCGCCGGGGACGAAGACGAAGACCAGCGAGACAACCATCTAGGTGTCCACCTCGACGTCGACCAGCACCGCTAGGGGAAGCAGAGCAACACTCGCCAGGAAAGACGAACCCTGCAGATGCCCTCTCCACACTTCCCTCCAACCATGGTGCTCCACGACAGAAAGGTGGTCCTGAACCTGCTCCCCAGAAAACCTACCAGAGGCTGAAGGAGACTGCCACTAAACGGGAGAGGCTCACCGACAAGAGAGCCTCAGATCACGCCCTTCACGTTGGTGAACACGTCTACCATCGCAACTGTGTGGCGGGCAGAAACAAGATCCAGGACTTCTGGAGGTCAGACCTGCACCTAGTGACGTTGCGTCGTGTACAGCCAGTGGCAGGTGGCGTTGGACGGAATGTGTATCGAAAGGACCTTATGACTGTAACACCTGTACAGCTGGACCAGCCCCATCAACCTACCTCTTCAGTTAGTTCTCACAGTGACAGTGACGATGAACACGTGAATACTGTGTGTGCCACCAGGAAGTCCGACAGTGACAATGAACTTGTGAACACCGAGTGTGCCACCAGAGAGTCGGAGTTGGACGGTGATGATGAACTTCTGGACACTGTGTGTGCTGCTGCCCCTGTTCCAGCCCCAAGACGTTTACGATTGACCTTGAAGGGAGGAGCCAAAGAAAGTTCTACTTTGGTATGTAAATGTTTATAATTGGCGGAAGTTTAACAGAAGAAATCTATCCTGAGAAAAAAAAGACATTTATTTATTTTTTTCATAAGCATTTGTATGTTAAAGATTTAGTGATGTTAAAACACAAGGCCAGGCTGAATGAATAACGGTGTTTAAATAATAAGTTCCCACTGCCTGTCGTTCAGTCAGAAGTCGGAAAAACCAAAATGTGTGACTGAACAGGCTTTGTAACGGAACTATTGTTAGTGGAAAGAGCTTGACTCTGAGGTGTTTTGTTTAAATAGCAATTTCTCTGTTGTCAGTGATGGCTCTACTTGTTCTGACTCGCAGAAGAAATTTGTCCAAATGCAAATTTTCTGTAGTGGCCT
>CM060339.1:33696406-33698440 GCA_030674155.1 Stramonita haemastoma | reverse complement strand
CCATGCCATGCTATGCTATGCTATGCTATGCTATGCTATGCTATGCTATGCTATTCTATGCTATGCTATACTGTGCTATACTGTACTGCACTGTACTATCATGTATTGTACTGTGCTGTACTGTGCTATACTATACTACACTATACTACACTATACTGTACTGTACTATACTAAATTGTGCTGTACTGTGCTGTGCCATACAATACTGTACTGAACTATACTCTGCTGTGCTGTGCTGTGCTGTGCTGTACTGTACTATACTATACAATACTGCTCTGTACTGTACTGTACTGCGCTGTACTGTACTGTATTGTACTATATTATACTACACCACACCATGCCGCACCATACCACACTATACTATACTACACTACGCTACGCTACGCTATACTATACTATACTATACTATACTATACTATACTATACTATACTATACTATACTATACTATACTATACTATACTATACTATACTATACTATACTATACTATACTATACTGTGCATGTGCTGTGCTGTGCTGTGCTGTACTGTACTGCACTGCACTGTACCGTACCATACCCTACCGGACTTTACTTGTCCACACCACACCACACCACACACCACACCACACCACACTACACCACACCACACCATACGATACCATACGATACGATACCATACCATATACCATACCATACCATACCATACCATACCATACCATACCATACCATACCATACCATACCATACCATACCATACTATACTATACTATACTATACTATACTATACTATACTATACTATACTATACTATACTATACTATACTATACTATACTATACTATACTATACTATACTACAGCTATGCTATACTATGCTATACTGTAATGTACTGTACTGTACTACACTACACTGCACTGCACTGCACTGCACTGCACTGCACTGCACTGCACTGCACTGCACTGCACTGCATTGCACTGCACTGCACTGTACTGTAATGTACTGTACCATGCTTAGGTATGCTATGCTATGTTATGTTATGTATGCTATGCTATGCTATGCTATGCTATGCTATGCTATGCTATGCTATGCTATGCTATGCTACGCTACGCCGTACTGTACTGAACTGTTCTGTGTTGTGCTGTGCTGTGCTATGCTGTGCTGTGCTGTACGGTACGGTACTATACCATACTGTGTTTTGCTGTGCTATGCTATGCTGTGATGTGCTGTGCTGCACTGCGCTGCACCGTACCGTACTGTACCGTACCGTACCGTACTGTACTGTACTGTACTGTACTGTACTGTACTGTACTGCACTGTACTGTACTGTGCTGTGCTGTGCTGTGCTATGCTATGCTATGCTATGCTATGCTATGCTATACTATACTATACTATACTATACTATACTATACTATACTATACTATACTATACTATACTATACTATACTACCAACATGATACTGTGTTTACATATCATATTTAGTGCTATTATTTGATATATCCTGCTATAACCATTTTAACATAATTACGGCAATATAATGATGCAGTATACAACTCTTTCAAATAAAATAAATAGTAGATTAGAAATTAAGATGTGTTCTCATTGCCTATGCAGTCGTTGGGAAGCCAAGTGTCAGAGACCTTAGTTTCTCAAGGGGCCAGCACACTGAGGTAGGCACCCATCTCCTCTTCCTCGCTGCTTTACCTTCCCGACCCTAAAGAGGGCAGGTACCCATTTACAGCTGGGTGAACTGGGGGACTGTACTGAATCCAAGGGGTATGAACAGTCACCCATCCAAGAGGTTACAACGCTCAAGGCTGTTTAGCCTGAGCTTAAGGAGAGCAAGTGCTCTGACCACTGAGCTACTTTTCTTTACTTTACACCACTTCAAGTCACGAGAACTTCTCTGCGTGGATATGGTGCTGCCTTCCCTTGGATGAGCGCGTCGCCAAAAGTGAAGGGCCACCCATTATTTTGGTTTCTTTTGTCTGCAACTGCATTTGTTTTCCTATCAGAGGGACTTTTTCTACAGAATTTTGCCATGGACAACTCTCTTTTT
>CM060339.1:33676406-33691406 GCA_030674155.1 Stramonita haemastoma | reverse complement strand
ACGTTAGATTTCATGTATAGCCTTTCACTGTTTGGAGCCAGGGTTGGCTGCGCCAATAATGTCCATACCATGGAAAGTACCAGTTCTATCCAGTGTCCTGATCTGATGATTTACATTGTCAGCAACAAACTGGATCCAGATGTTGGGGTTTATGCCTACCAAGTCTGTTCCCTGATCAGCAACAGCGCACGCATCAAACAGGCTGACCTTATAATTATGAAGAACTAAACCCAAGCTTGTGGACACGTTCAGCAAGGTCTTTGGAGCCAGTCTGCTGGTGCATGACAACCCCAAGAGCAATCTGAAGGGGGAGGATGAGTATTGTTGGTTGTGCTGCCTGCATCAGTGCCTGACAAATAGAAGCCATTGTCAAGTCAGGATCTGTTTTCTTTCATAGCAAAGTTCTGATAAACAGATCCAATGATGACTGGAAATAATCACAACTGTCTGGGTTTTTAAAAAAAATGTTTGTGATATTTGAAGTTTCTGCAGCAGAAGGATACTCTTTTGTTGAGGTGTAGATGTTCTTGATGTCTGATGGGAGAAGTTTTGCAGTTGTCTGAATTATTCTGTTTTCTTCTTTCTCCGCATCTTTCACTCTGGATTTTGCCCATTTCTCCAGGATTGTCTCTGCGTTTGACCTTAATGTAGGGACATTTTCTTTTCTTCTGACGCCGGTGATAATCACTTCATCACCAAAGTGACTTTCTACTTTCTGCCACATGTATGTCTCTGTGTATGGAGTGTCACGATAGAGATACTCTTTCAACTTTGTGTACAAGTCCATGGTTGTGGTTTGTCCAAATCATTCTCTTTGAAACAAGCCATGACATGCATGAAGGCTTCAACACAAATTGTGTCTACTGATCTGCCTGCAGCTGCCTTGGTTTGTTCCTGTGATCCGTGAAGAATGGCAGAAAACAAGGTATAATTATTTCATAGTTGTGAAGTGGACACTGCACTGCTTGTAATGCACAGTATCTGCAGCATGAAGGTCACTGACAGCTTGTATTCTTTCATACACACTTTCCGCCCATTTCTCCTCTGGTCCATGCTTGAAATGGCTTTCTTCAATTTGCTGCTGGAAAGTAAATGTTCGAATATAATATACAATTATGTTTTGTTTCTTTGGGAAATCATTATTTGGCTGGCCACAAAAGAGACATTCAGAGCAATTATGAAATCTTGCTTGCTTGGATCATAATTGAATAATATGAATAGTAAAAACTATTAGTCTTCTCTCTGTCTCTTCAGATCGTTTTAGATGGTAAGATGCTGATATACATCTGCTGATATGTTCCGTGTACACTTTGCCATAATTTTGTAAAAGAGTTCACTGTCACCCCTCAAAGCATGCACTTTGGAGACCTGGAACCCCTTTATCAGGCTGCTTTACTACATCTTGGCTATCTGTCAGCAGTCTTTCTCCACATAACACACATAGACATAAAAAGTCAGTCCTTTCATCTGGACAAAAATGTTATCAGCCATTGGGAAAAATTATGTTGTGAAAAGCCCAACAGAATTGCAACTAAACAATGCTTTAGATCAATGCTTTTGTAGAGCAGGTAACAAAGATAAACAAAACATTTTTTTAAAGACACACATATATGTAGGCCTCCGTCAGTCGGTGTCGACTATGGAATTCGCGCCAAAAGACAGGACATTAAATTTTGTTCAGCGACAACGCCGGCTGTGGCTGGTCAGTCTGATGCGGGAGTGGCAGTCTCTGTTGCATCTGATGCAGATGTGGCTTGTTGAGGTGGCTGGAGCACATGCCTTCCGCTTGGCTCTCTTTTCGTTTGCTGCGGTGTGGATCTTTTCTTCACCACACCTCAGCTGTTTGTGGAGAACACTGCGCCATTTGCTGCGGTCAGCCGCTACCTCCTCCCAGTTCTCTAGGTTGATGTCCAGGGCTTTCATGTCACGCTTGCAGACGTCTTTGTAGCGCAGTTGGGGGCGGCCAATGCTTCTCTTGCCGGAGGCAAGACCACCATAGAGGAGATCTTTAGGAATGCGTCCATCCTCCATCCTTCCCACGTGACCGAGCCATCTGAGTCTGCGTTGTCTGAGGAGTGTGTACATGGTGGGAAGACCTGCAACCCCGAGGACCTGAGCGTTGGTAACCTTGTCACTCCAGTGGATGCCGAGGATGCGACGGAGAGAGCGCAGGTGGAAGCTGTTCAGTTTGCACTCCTGTTTGGAGTATGTTGTCCATGTTTCACTGCCATATAGGATAGTGCTGACGATGCAGGCGTTGTACACTGCCATCTTAGTGGAAATTGGATAGAATACCATTGCTGTAAATACTGATCTTGCAAACTACGTGTAACTTTGGCTTTAAACCATTCTGATGATACTCGGAGATCAAACTGATTCTGCCATATACCACTTAATCCAGACCTGAACACGGACTTCAAATGGTCACCACACAGCCGCCAGCATTTAGAAGACATTTGCCTTGCATTGTCAATCACCTATTCTGCACCACAGACATATGTTCCTCACAGGTGGCTTTCCTTGCTTGGGGTCTCTGTCGAGTTGCAGAGGATGCTTGATGTAATGACAGTCTTTTACTTCAGTTTCCTCAAGCATAAGGAAAAAGCGATTCAGCAGGACATACTGGATGACATTTTGGCCCCTCTCCAGCCTGCAACCAGGGTGGCAGTCCTGAAGAAACAGGAAATCATCAGAAAAACCATTTTCTTCTGCCACCAAAGATGGCAGAAACAGGAAGATGCGTATAGCCACAAAGTTGTTTGAGGAGCTGGACAAGACTATGGCCGTACTGGATCTGTTTTGTAAGGTTCTTCCAATCCTGAATCAGCACATCCTGTTCTTCAAGAAGCGGGAACCCCTTTTGCACATGCTGCATGGAAAACAGAGCTGCTGATGAAAGAGTTCTTGGGTCTTTTCCTGAAGCCCAGTGTACTTCTTGATGCAGGTCCAAGTCAGCTTATCAAGCTCAAAGAGAAACTGGCCTCCTCTGAAATAAAGCAAGGACGTGAAGAAATTTTCATTGGGTCTGTGGCAGAGGGATTGTTCAGAAAGAAAAACAAAAAAAAGATAAAAGAGCATGCCGTTAGGACATAATTTCTTGAAAAAACCATGAAGGCCTATCAAGATTGTGGACATGTTCTCCTGCAGAAGATGCCATTGAAGAACAAGGCTCTGAGATGTTTTGCTGGGTTGAACCCTTCTTTGAGAGGCACAGAAGAGGCCCAGTCTATGATGATAAGACAGAAGGAGGTCATGAAACACTTTCTACCTGGTGATAGCAACCACTTTGAACTGGAAGTCCGCAAATTTCATTCGGACCACACATTGCCACCCTGCACGGAGGGAAGAAACTCCTGATCATGTGGATGTGAGTGGAAGAACACAGGACAAGATCACAAAAGTGAAGAAAGATGGAAATATGCAAACTGTTGATGAATGGTGGGCAGCTGTGGACAGCACCAGGTACCCTCAACTGACAAAGCTGGTGAAAGCTGCTTTGAGTAGCTTCCATGGGCCTCTTGATGAGTCATCATTCAGTATCATGACGGAGGTGATTGACCAGCGAAACACCTCCATGGATATTGAAACGTTTGCTGAAATTCAAACGGTCAAGTATTCATTGAAGGTTGCAGGAAAAACCTCCCAAGAATACTTTGGCAAGGCCAACCCCTTGAAAGACCCGGTCAATAGTTCCTTGACCAGAAACATGTGGAGAGCTTGGAGGTGCAACGAAGAAAGAAAAGAGACCAACAAAAAAGCAAAGAACATCAGAACGGATGAGCTGGGTGTCCAGGTAAAGAAGTTGGTGTCAAAGAGAAAGGCAACAGAAAGTCTGCAGAGTGAGGCAAAGAGAGTAAGAGAGGAGCATGCATTGCTTTACAATGCACTCCTGAGACTGACACTGAGAAAAATACTGCTGTGATGGACAACACTCAGGATACCCAAGCAGGGAAGAAAACACAGTTGAAGAAACAAGCCACATCATCCAACTTCTTCAGAAAATGAGAAACAGAACCAGTGTACATGCAAACAGGCAGACATAGGCATCACTACATACACCCCCCCCCCCCCTTTTTTTTTTAAATTCTACAATTAGTTGCTGGATGTTTATATCCTCATTTCTCTCACCCACTGTTTTTGTCGTCTGTCTGTCTGTCTGTCTGTCTGTCTGTCTGTCTGTCTCTCTCTCTCTCTCTCTCTCTCTCCTCTCTCTCTCTCTCTCTCTCTCTCTCTCTCTCTCTCTCTCTTCTCTCTCTCTCTCTCTCTCTCTCTCTCTCTCTCTCTCTCCTCTCCATGTTTTCCATTAACAATCATGGTTGTACACACAAACTTGTGTTAACAAAGGAAATAAATGCTTATTCAATGTACCATCTGGAAATACAAATTTCATTTGATTTGATTTGATGTTACCACTACCCAGAATAGATATTTTTAAAACATGTTTGATATACTCTGGTGGTTCTTTATGGAAGATCTGAAGGTCTAAAGGTCTGAGTCAGTCTGTCTGTCTGTCTGTCTGTCTTTCTGTCTGTCTGTCTGTCTGTCTGTCTGTCTGTCTGTCTGTCTCTCTCTCTCTCTCTCTCTCTCCTCTCTCTCTCTCTCTCTCTCTCTCTCTCTCTCTCTCTCTCTCTCTCTCACACACACACACACACACACACACACACACACACACACACACACACACACACACACACACACACACACACACACACATGCCTCCACATTGCACAAAATGGTGCCTGGAGAGACCTCCAAATTGCCTTTAAAACGCTAAAAACCGTTTTCGGCCGGGGGGCCCCCCAGCGGGGCCTTGCCCTTGCACCCCACCGGGGCCTAAGCGGCCACTGGACCCCGGCTTACTCTCCTCTTTTTTTCTCTCTGCCAATTCTACGCTCTGCAACATCATTTATGTTTGTTGTACTATTTTGTTTGCACTTTCTTTTGTCAAATCGCCCCCCCCCCCCCCCCCCCCACTTTTTGTGTACAGGCCATTGGCCTCACATTTAAAATCATTAGTTCCTGAGCTTCTCTCTCTCTCTTTCTCTCTCTCTCTCTCTCTCTCTCTCTCTCTCTCTCTCTCTCTCTCTCCTCTCTCTCTCTCTCTCTCTCTCTCTCTCTCTCACACACACACACACACACACACACCATAAAACA
The DNA here is from genome assembly GCA_030674155.1 of Stramonita haemastoma. Taxonomy (NCBI): domain Eukaryota; kingdom Metazoa; phylum Mollusca; class Gastropoda; order Neogastropoda; family Muricidae; genus Stramonita; species Stramonita haemastoma. The sequence goes on along the minus strand of CM060339.1, from coordinate 33,686,252 downwards.
ACCTTCATTCTCAACTTATTACGAAGGATTTATTTCACCAAAATGTGAGTGAATTCAAGAAAAACCACTCCTGTCATACTCTACTCACAAATCTCATGGAACAATGGCAAGGAAATATAAATGATAATATGCTATCATGAGCCACTGTTGTAGACTTTACCAAGGCATTTGACACTATCAACTATGTTCTACTCACTCACTCACTCAGTCCCATGTCCCAAAGGACGTAGGGGGGGACATGAGAGAAGACGCAACAGAGATCTTTTTCCATGCTTCACGATCCTGTGTGGCTAGTAGGAGGTGTTGTAGGTTTGGGCGGTCCAGTCTTTGATGTTGTCAACCCATGATTTCTTTTGGCGGCCTCTTCTTCTCTTGCCCTCGACTGTTCCTTGCAGGATGGTTTTTGCTAGGGTGTTGTGTCTTGTGGTGTGACCAAACCACATCAGCTTTCTCCTCTTTATGGTGGAGAGCAAAGGCTCTTGGGGACCCACACGCTTTTTGATTTCTTCTTTCACATAGTTATTGGTCTTGTGTTCTTTGTATGATATTTTGAGAAGTCTTCTGTGGCACTTGTTCTCGAATGCTTGGATTCTCCTCTCTAACTCTGCTGTCAGAGTCCATGATTCACAGCCATATAGGAGGATAGATATCACGAGGGATTTGTAAAGGTGGAATTTGGTGCCGAAGCTGATGTTGTTGCTTCTGATGATCTTCTCGAGTCTGACTAGAGCAGATGTTGCTGTTGCAATGCGAGCTTTCACTTCATTGTTTGATGTGCCATCTTTTGTTAGGATGGAGCCTAAGTATTTGAATTGGCTCACCTCTTCTAGTGTTTCTCCATTCATCTTTATTTCCGTGATGTCATTACTTGCGCTGTTGACCATGATCTTTGATTTCTCTGTACTGACCTCCATGCCGTATGCACTCGCTCGATCTGTTAAATTGTCTGTGAGGATTTGCAGTTCTTGTTTGCTGCTGCCCATGAGGTCAATGTCATCTGCAAATCTGAGGTTGCAAAGGGGTCTTCCACCAATGGAGATGGAAGTGTGGTGGTTTTGCAGTGTCTCTGTCATGATGTTTTCGAGGAAGAGGTTGAAGAGTACAGGTGAGAGAAGGCAGCCCTGGCGAACCCCAACCGTGGTCTTGAAGAACTCGCCCACGTGGTTGTTCATGAAAACTGCACTTTTTGCATTCTCGTACAGAGCCTTGATGACTTCAATTAGGCAGCTGTCAATGTTGAAGTGCCTGAGTACTTGCCAGAGGCCGTCATGCCATACCCTGTCAAAGGCCTTTTTGAAGTCTATGAAATTGTGGTACAAGTCTTTTTGGTGTTGGAGATGCTTCTCTATCAGAATTCTCAGATTGAAAATTTGTTCCATTGCGCTGCGTTTTGGTCTAAAGCCCGCTTGTTCTTCTGCCAGGAGTTTTTCTGCTTGGTTTTTCAGTCTGTTGAGGACTACCTGCAGCATGATCTTGCTAGGATGACTTATGAGACTGATGGTTCTGTAGTTCTGGCATTTCTTGAGGTTTCCTTTCTTTGGCAGGGGTATTACAAGAGACTGTGTCCATTCTTTTGGCCATTCTTTGGTGTTGTGGATCTTCTGACAAAGTTCTGTGAATTGCCTTGCTGTTTCATTCCCTCCATTTTTTATGAGTTCAGCTGGGATGTTATCAATTCCAGGGGACTTCCCCTTCTTCAATTGTTTAATAGCTGCATCTACTTCACACCTTAGTATTGGTGGGTCTTTATCTTGGTGTTCAGAGGTTTTGTCAGAAACTATGTTGGTATCTGGGCGTAGTGGGTAGTTGTACAATCCCTCACAGTATTCTGTCCAGCGTTGGAGGATGGCATTGTTTTCCGTTAAAAGATTTCCTTCTTTGTCTTCAATAACAGAGGCTTTAGGCTGTGTGGTTTTCGTTAGTGCTTTCAAAGTGTCGTAAGCTGTTTTGCTGTTTCCCTTGGCCATTCCAGCTTCAATGTTGTTGCATTGTTCTTCTATCTACCCTTCTTTGGCTTCTCTCATCTTTTTCCTCACTTCTCTGTGGCTATCCATGTACTTCTTGTAAGCTTCTTGACTTGTGAACTTTTGTTTCTTAAGTTCTCTTCTTTTGTCGCAGAGGTCAAGAACCTCATTTGTCACCCAGGGTTGTTTCTTTGTTCTGCTTCTTCCTAATGTTTCTTCTGCTGCTGTCGTTAGCACTTCTTTGATGTTGTTGGCCAATGTGTCCACATCATTGTCAATGGCTGCGAGTGCGGCGAAGTTTCCTCCTATGTTGGCTTGGAAGATCTCAACCACTGTTGGGTCTTTGAGTTTTTCCAGGTCGAATCTTATGCGTGGGCTTTTTGGCTGCTGTTTTGCTTTCAGTTTCAGTCTGATGGTGGTAAGTACAAGGTCGTGGTCACTGCCAATGTCAGCTCCTGGGAATGTTCTTGTGTTTGCCTTGTTTATGCTGGATTTGAATCTTTGGGGTGACAGAATGTAATCAATTTGATTATGAATCAGACCATTTGGTGAGTGCCAGGTTGATGTTCTGGATGGCTTGTGAGGGTGGAGTGTGTTAGCCAGAGTAAGTTTGTGCTTCTTTGCGAATTCCAGCAGCCGTTGTCCTCTGTCATTTGTTTCTCTCAGTCCAAATCATCCTGTGTTTCCTGCCCAGGTGTCATAGGCATCAGGTCCCACCTTAGCATTCCAGTCGCCTTCCACAATAAGGATGTCTTTTTTGGGCGTTTTGGAGATGACGTTTTCAAGTTCTTCATAGAATTCTTCTATCTGATAATCATCGTAGTCAGATGTGATGGTGAGATTCTGGGGTTTTGCAGAAACTCTGATTGAGATGAGTCTGCTGGATACTGGTGTGCAGCTGATGATGCTTGACACAATCTCTTCCTGACAATAAAGCCTACTCCATGTATGTTCTACTACTAAAAAGCAAAAACAGAGAAAAAACTATAATATTATATGTATGGCTTATGTCCCGAACCAGTTGAGCTTTTTTCGTCCTTTCCGTGTAAAAGACAACAAGCTGTATATAAAGACTGTGCCACACCCGCCTTTATGCAAACTAATTATGAAGTTCCACAGGGATTAGTTTTAGGCCCAACTGTATTTTCAGTTTAAGTGAACGATCCTCCATTGAATATCTCTACCTCATATGAACTATTTGCGAATGATACCACGATCCTTAATAAAGGTAACAATGTATGTTAGCACTATTTTGATATGCAAAGTGATATTGATAAGCTTAACCATATGCCTAATCAACCTGAAATGTAAAAACATGTTAGTTGCAACAAGACAAAAGCGACAAAACATTAGGCTGGAGTGTCCTGATCTTAAAGTTTACAATAAACACTTAGAAGAAGTAGATTCTTACAAACTGTTTCCTTTAAGAATTAATGACAATTTATCTTGGTCTACTCATCTTTCAAATATATCTAAAAAGCTAGTCCAGAACATCTTTCAGCTAAACAGAATCAAACATTCACTTCATCGACATACCCCCAAACGTTTATATACTTGTATACGGCCTGCCATGGACTATGCCGAAATAATGCTGGGATTTAGCCAGTAAGTATGTTTAACACGATTAGAAAGTTTGTGTAGACCCTCTTTAAAAAATAGTGCTTGCTAAATTGACACCATAGGAAGTAAAATATTTCAAGGTAATTAATATTCTTGCCTTCCATCTAAAATGTCTTTTGACAAAGGTGTATTCATGTACAAAGTTATAAATAACCTTGCTCCATCCTATCTTTTCAAAAATGTTTATCATAAACATTGCTTTAGGTAAACTTTACTCTGTATCCCACATCCAAGAACGTATCTCTTTATGTCATCTTTGATTTATTCAGGAGGTTAACTACGGAATAAAACTCATTGCCATTTAAAACAAAAATATCGTTTTTTTTATCATTTAAATCATTTTTTTTCTGAGATAAGTGTTTCAGGTGGTCTGACTGAGCTATGCATTTGGCCTTGTATATTACTATTGCTGAAACGAAAGGATGATCCAGAAGACGTGGAGAGAGTTGGGACAGATGAGCAGTATAGAACTTGAAGGAAAGACGAGGGGCAATGAAAGAGGATGTATCAATATCCTGGTTTCCTACTCCTGCTTAGAACATTTATAACTTCAGAGGGAAAGATTGTTACACCATTAATCAACATTTGTGTATTTGATTGTTGACATAATGTGTGTGCGGGTGTGTTACATATTTGCTTGTAACCTTGTTTTAGAGTGTTCAGTGTTTTTCTTCACATTTTTTTAAATATTCTTATTGAAAATAGGCACGTTCGCGCGCGCATCCACCCACGCACGCACGCGCGCGCACGTTTGTGTGTGTGTGTGTGTGTGTGTGTGTGTGTGTGTGTGTGTGTGTGTGTGTGTGTGTGCGTGCGTGCGTGCGTGCGTGCGGGTGGGCGGGCGGGCGTGTGTGTGTGTGTGTGTGTGTGTGTGTGTGTGTGTGTGTGTGTGTGTGTGTGTGAATCATGCATTATTTTATATTTTAAGCATGATTTTAATTTTCTTTTGAATCCGGGACATGTTTTCTGTAAGTTGCTATTGGAATTACTTTCGTTCCCATAAGGAGGATAATGTTTTTTTTTCTTCCTCCCTTTTACCAAAATATTATAATTTATATGACTTGTCTAGTTGATAAGTGGTGGTGGGATGATGTTTTCAGTTGCTTGACACGTTATATTCTGTTTTTTGCTACTTACGTATCTGTCTATTTTATTATAATGATCATTTGTTTATTTTTTGTTTTAGTTCTTTGAAACTGTACTTTTATTGTTTTTATTTTGTGTTTTAGTTCTTCGAGGCTGCGCTTTTTGTTATTTTATTATTGTTTTTTGTTGTTGCTTCTTGTTTATGTTACTGTTGTTGTTATCCCTTGTTTTGTGATTCATTATTGTGTTTTTTTAGGTAGAGTTCTTTTTATCTTAATATTGTTTCTGATAATGGTAGGGACTGAATGTTAAAAATCACACCGATGCTTATCCATTATTTTCGAAATAAAAGACTTTGGCTTGATTTGACTCTTCTACTTTGCTTCTAAACCTTCCCTGTTCCTTAAGAAGACAGATATTCATTTAGTACCTGGTAAACTAGGGAAGGGTACTGAAGCCAAGGCATATGAACAGTAACCCATCTATGGCCTAACTACGTTCAATGCTGCTTAATCTTAGCTTGAGCAGAGCAAGTCCTCTGACCAGTGAGCTATCCTGCTTTCTAAGACAAAGAGTAAGACTCTAAGCATAAAATCGACACATATTTATTCCAGTCGCTTATGTATATATGCTTGGAGACGTCTGTTCATACTCGGGGCTCAGTGTCAGCTGACTTAATGGCTGATATACGATTTCCTGAAAGGCATGGTGTAGGCTCGTTCAATAGTTGAATATGTGTTTACAAAATGATCTGAAGGTTTTAAGAACGCACCAGACCCATTGCTTATTCTTTCTGACAGCAATTATTTCTTACCACCTCGGTCTTGCTTTCTTCTTGAATCTGAATTAGAAGAAAAAGGTGTGAGAAATCGTTTGATCAGATGTTCTACAGTATGTTACGTATACATGTCATATGCTCTATTTATTTGTTTTTTAAAAAATAACTTTCTGGTTATAAATCCATTCTAAATGTAGCAGATTCATTTGTTGTCACACACATACACTTAATAATAATAATAATAATAATAATAATAATAATAATAATAATAATAATAATAATAATAATAATAACGACGACGACAACACACTACTACTACTACTACTACTATACTACTACTACTACTACTACTACTACAAAAACTACTACTACTACTACTACTACTACTACTACTACTACTACTACTACTACTACTACTACTACTACCACTAACAATAATAATAATAGCACTACTAGTGACACTTATAATAACAATGATAATGGTCATTATGTTTGGAACTTATGTAGCGATGAATCTTGTAAAACAAACAACAACCCCCCCCCCCCAAAAAAAAAAAAAAAAAAAAAAAAAAAATCCAAGTGCTTGCATTCAAATTGTCTAAAGGCTTGTAACTTTGCAGAAATATTATGAATAAACAAATATCAAATTTATGCGTGCACACACACACACACACACACTTACAAACACACACACACACAGACGCACGCGCGTGCGTACACACACACACACACACACACACACACACACACACACACACACACACACACACACACACACACACACACACACCACACATGCGTGCGAACACGCTTAGGTAGGGTGGTGGAATCGAAAAAGGGTGAAAGACTTTAAACATTTTCATACTTACTACAGATGCATAAATGCACACACGCGTTTAACACTGATTTTGAATCTACAAATATATACATATTTTACATGCATTCAAGTACGAGTTAACATAATTATAATTTCAAGCCATAGGGATCGCTGAGTCCAGCAGTAAAATTAGACACATGACTGCCCAAACGACATTGCTTTACACATTTTATTGCAGTGATTTCAAAAGTAGCACCTGCTCCACAGTCTTGCAGAAATATCCGTCTATGGATATAATGTGTATGTTTTTTACAATGACTATCCCGGTACCAGTTGATTAAGTTCTTTAACAAGTCTGACGAATAAGTTTTTTGCTTATAAACTTAGTCTACTTATGTATTGTGAAAGTTTCTTTCACGACCACGAAGGTCCCCAATGCTGCTTAATGACAATTTTCAGAAAATTCAAACTTCCCCTAGCTTTGTTTAGAATATAATTTCCAATAGAAGTGTTCCAAGACAGTTTTGGAAAAAGTTAACACCAAGAAACTTGACAGCTTATGCGTACATTAGAATACCATCAAATGTGAAAATTCGGTAGATTTCCTGAATCATAACCTGAATTTCTTCTTCTTTCTCATGACCGGGATGGTCGTGGAGGAGACATGAGAGACGATTCTGATTCTGCAGCCAGCCGTTGCCATCCAGCCCTGTCCTCCGCCTTCGAATGAGTGTTGGACTGTCCAGGTGGGTCCACTCCTTGATGTTATCCATCCGGCTTTTGGTTTGTCTGCCTCGGCGTCTGCCACCTTCTAGCGTTCCTTGTAGAACTGTCTTGGGGAGGGTGTTGTGGCATGTGACAAGGCCGAACCATGCCAGCTTCCTTTTCTTGACAGTGGCTAGTAGGGGTTCCTGAGGGCCAGCCATCAGTGCCACTTGACTTCGCACATAGGTGTTTGTTTTCCTATCCTTCCAGGAAATTCCAAGCAGTCGCCTGAAGCATTTTGTCTCGAACGTCTGGATCCGCTTGGTGGTTTCAGTGGTCATTGTCCAACTTTCGCAGCCGTAGAGCAAGATAGAGATGACCGGGGATATGAACAATTTGACTTTTGTTTTGAAGTTGATGTTGTCGCTTCTCCATATCTTGTTCAGTTTTGCCATAGCTGATGTTGCCATGGCTAGCCTGGTCTTGATCTCTGTGGTGGAGCGTCCATCTTTCGTAAGGGTAGCGCCAAGATATTTGAAAGCGTCTACTTCTTCCAGCTGCTGGCCATTCATGTAGATCTGTGCTGTGGTGTCGTTTGCACTGTTGACCAATACTTTACTCTTTTCTGTGCTGACTTCCATCCCATATGCGCCTGCTCTGTCTACCAGTCTGTTGGTAAGGTCTTGGAGTTCCTTGTTGCTGCATCCCATGAGATCAATATTGTCAGCAAAGCGCAGGTTGTTAATGGGTCGCCCTCCTATTGAGATGGTAGAGTGGAAGTCGTAAAGTGTTTCCCTAGGCCCTCATGATGTTCTCCAGGAATAGATTAAAGAGAGTTGGAGAGAGCAAGCAGCCCTGACGGACGCCGACTGTGGTCTTGAAGTAGTCTCCGACTTGGCCGTTGAGGAGAACTGCACTGCTGGAGGTGTTGTACAGCGCTTCTATGATCTGGATGAGACCCTCCTCAGTGCCAAACTTCCTGAGGACTTGCCAAAGGCCTGCATGCCACACTCTGTCAAAGGCCTTCTTGAAGTCTATGAAGTTGTGTAGCAAGCCCCTCTGATGTTGCAGATGTTTCTCCATCAGGATTTGGCAACTGAAAGTTTGTTCTACCGTGCTCATTCCTGCCCTGAACCCAGCTTGTTCTTCTGCCAGGTGCTCCTCCGCCTCATTTTTGGGTCTGTTCAGTATCACTCTTAACATGATCTTGCTGGTGTGGCTAATGAGGCTGATCGTTCTGTAATTCTGGCACTGACGGAGGTTTCCTTTCTTGGGCAGGGGATAATAAGAGACTGTGTCCATTCTGCTGGCCACTGTTTTGTCGTCCAGATCTTCTGACAAAGTGATGTAATGACAGTGACCAGGTGTTCCCCTCCAATCTTGAGCAGCTCTGCTGGTATGTTGTCTGCTCCAGGTGACTTCCCAGTTGGTAAACTATGGATAGCTTCCTCCACTTCTTCCTTCAGCACTGGTAGTGGTGAAGGTTCCCTCTGTGGTGTTGAGTCCTCATCAATCAGGCTGTGGTTGGGCTGTAAGGGGTGATTGTACAGGTCCGAGCAATACTGTGACTATCTATTCAAAACTGCTGAACTTTCAGTCAGCAGGTTGCCTGAACAATCCTCGATGACTGAGGATTTATTTTGCAGCGCCTTTGTGAGCTTCTTTAGGGTGTCGTAGGCGTATTTGCTGTTCCCCTGTGTCATCCCTGCCTCGATGTTCTCGCACTGTTTATTGATCCATTGCTCTTTTGCCTCTCTCATTTTCTTTCTCACCAGATTGTTGGTCTCACGGTACTGTGCTGCATCTTGTGGGGTGGAGTGTTTGGTTTTCTTCAAGGATCTTCTCTTGTCACACAGGTCAAGGATGTCATTTGAGGTCCAGGGTTTGTGTTTCTTTCTCTCGCGGCCAAGTACCTCCTCTGCTGTTTCTCGGACTGCCTCATTGAAGCTGTTGGTGAGGTCGTTGATGTCGTTGTTCAAGATATTGAGTGCCGCAAACCTGCCCCCGAGCTGTGCCTGGAAAACTTCAGCAACTTTTGGATCTCTCAACTTCTCCAGGTCAAACTTGATATGTGTGCGCGCAGCTTGGTACTTCTTCTTCAGCTTCATCTTCATGTTGAGCAGTACAAGATCGTGGTCGCTGCCCACATCAGCTCCGGGGTATGTTCTTGTTTTGGCTCTGTTGATGCTTGACTTGATGCGCCGTGGGGTGAGGATGTAGTCAATCTGATTGCGGATCTTCCCATTCGGCACATGCCACGTAGTTCTTCTTGACAGCTTGTGTGGGTAGAGGGTGTTTGCAAGGGTTAATTGATGGCTATCTGCAAACTCCAAGAGTTTGAGTCCCCTATCGTTGGTCTCTCCAGTGTCGTACTGACCAACTGTTCCAGCCCATTGTTTGTAAGCGTCATGGCCAACTTTCACGTTGAAGTCTCCTTGCACAATAAGGTCTTTCTTTGGAACTTTCTTGATTGTGTTTTCCAGCTCTTCATAAAACTCTTCAACTTCTTCCTCATCCTGTGCTGTTGTTGGTGCATACACTTGAAAGATGGTAATGTTCTATGGCCTGGCTGACACTCTGATGGAGATAATCCTACTGGATATTGGTGTGCAGCTCAGGATGCAACCAACTAATTCTTTGCGTATGATAAAGGCTACGCCATGTTCATGCACTGTCTCACTTCCGCTGAACCAGATCTTGTGTCCGTCATCAGTCACTGACTCTCCAAATCCAGTCCATCTCACCTCTGATAGTCCGATTATATCCCATTTGTATCGTTTCAATTCGTGCTCCAGTTCTTTCAGTTTTCCGCAAGCGTAAGAGATGCGGACATTCCAAGTGCCAATGGTGGTGTTTTCAGATGGCAGATTTAAAGT
>CM060339.1:33666406-33671406 GCA_030674155.1 Stramonita haemastoma | reverse complement strand
AGAACAACCAAAGACGTGAGGCTGATAACTCTATTTACATCCTATCCTAGAAGCACCCTGGAGCAGATATGGCCCGTACAAGACGTTGTTCTTCCAGTTCTTTCTTTGGTAAGTTGATGTGTTTCTGCCTAATCGTCTGTTTGTCTGTCTACCTGCCTACCTATTAACCTACCTGCCTCCAGACTGCATGTCCATTATGAGTCTGTCTCCTGCACACCCACCAGTCTGCTTGCCTAGCTGCTGGACAGTCTGTGTTTGCAGGTATCAATTTGTTTATCTTGTCTGTCTGTCTGCATAACTGCCTTCCCATGCAGGTATCCATTTGTTTATCTCGTCTCTCTGTCTGCATAACTGCCTTCCCATGCAGGTATCAATTTATTTATCTCGTCTCTCTGTCTGCATAACTGCCTTCCCATCCAAGGCTGCATGTGTCTCTCTGTATACTTATGTTTCTGTATCATCAACTTGATGGATGAATTTTTGTTTAACTGTTTGCTTCTAAAAAAAAAAATGGTTTTCTTCCGCCGTATTCTATAAGCGTTTGAATATGGATATTAATGAACATGTTTCTGTGTGCAGTATATGTATTTTTTTTCTAGCTTTAGTCAGTACAAACTGTATGCAATAATTGCAACTTACATTGTTTCATAAAATCAACCGATTCCAAATTGAGGTCGAAGGCTAAATAAATCCTGATCTTCAATCTTGAGATCTTGTGTGTATGTGTGTGTGTGTGTGTGTGTGTGTGTGTGTGTGTGTGTGTGTGTGTGTGTGTGTGTGTGTGTGCTTGCGTGCGTACGTGCGTGCGTGCGTGTGTGTGTGTGTGCGAGTGTGTATGAAGGAAAGCAGGACTACTTATGAGATGAGAAAATGATGCATACCAAGAAGAGCGGAAGGTAGGCCTAGAAATTCCATAAGCACAAAAGAGAAACATTTTTCACGGTTATTATCACTTAAAAAGACAATTTTGAGTTCCTTACAGTTTTGTCACTATTTGTTAAGTTACTCAGTCATTATTGTTTTCATCTTAGGCTTTGCCTCAGCCAAAGCTACGTTTAGTCATCGGTTGTACTACTTCCACATTTTGTATCATGAAAGCTGTCAAATAGAAGAGTAATTCAACGTGATTTTGAGATTGTTACGAATAAGCTATCATTGCTCCATTAAAGCTCCAGAGGCACACAGTTTATGACACAAGTCCAAATCCTGGCCTTCACAAGGTGAAGTTTTTTGTTTTTTTTTTAACTGACAAACATTATCGGAAAATACAATTATCATAGGCATTCAAATCCGACAGATTCAGACAAATGAAACCTAATAATTTATATCAGTAGTTCTCCTAGAGTAGAAATCTTTGAAGTCAAACAATTGTTGACTTGTGACCATACCATGATGTAAGAAAATTTTCAGGACGAAAGCCTGACAATATTCAAGAACAATGTGTTTTTTTTCCAATTATTGATGTGAGAAAAGTGCCAAAACTTACGCTAAAAAGTTGGTATTTGTTAGAAAGTCATGCTGAGATTTTATGCATCCATGTCAGTCAGGTCCTAGCATAAACAATTGTACTATAACTAAGCAATCATTGGGGAGTGAGAGCTCAGAGACCTCAGCTTCTTCAGGGGCTAGTGTATTGTGTTAGGTGCCTAGCTCCTCTCCTTTGCTGCTTTATTGCCTTTCTTGATTCTAAGTAGGCGCATTTACAGTTGGGTGACTGTGAGACTGTGATGAAGCCAAGGCACGCAAATGGTCACCAACCGACTTGATAACCACGCTTAATGCTATTTGATTTAATAAATTAAACTAGGCTTACGCTAAAAAGGTGAAGTTTTATAAGAATCATTTCGAATCTGTAGGAGTGAAGAGAAATTAGAAGTGAAATAAAACATCGGAGTGCGCGACAAGCAAACCAGTACTTAGCTTATGCGTTCACTAGACTTACAATATGGAGGGTATGTTAATCAGGATTATCTCAAATTATTGAAGAGGGCACGTAATATCTCTCAGGATCAGCTTCATTCTCAGATCCGCGTATGACCTTCTACCATCAAATGCAAACCTGGTGAAGTGGTGCAAATCAGACATCCTGCATGCCCCCTCTGCCGTGAAAAACAAACAGTGGAACATGCCCTCAGCTCATGTAAGGTAGCCTTAGCCCAAGGGAGGTACATATGGAGGCACAACCAAGTGCTCAAAGAGATTGTACAAGCAGTCTGGTTCAGTACCTGCTCCACAAGTGGCAAAATGAGGACACCAAAAGCTCCCGCAACCTTCTTCACGGCAGGAGGAACAAAGTCATGGCCACGAACATCAGTGCCATTCGGAGCCTGCAAGCAGAGTCTGCAGGATGGAGCAGACGACTGGGAGTGCACTGCAGACCTCCCAGAATGGAACAATCACCCTGAGATCATCAGCAAGAGTGGTATGAGACCTGATGTTGTAGTCAACTCCCATTCAACGAAGCAGCTGATCATGATAGAGCTGACTGTTCCATATGGGAACAGGATGGAGGTATCTCACGCCTACAAGACTGAAAAGTATGCAGATCTAGCTAACAACCTGAGGAAAGAAGGGTATCAGGTTAAAGTCCTTGCTGCAGAAGTCGGAGCCATGAAACAGCTCTCAATTGCAGGGAAGGAAAAAAACATAGCCCTGAAAGCCATGACAGAAGCAGCTGAGAGATGTTCAAGTTGGATCTGGTCAAGGAGGAACAAAAGCGAACTACATAAGGCCTAGATGACCCCATAATACCATGGGTGGCTAGTCCCCCCCGCCCCCCCCCCCCCCCCAAAAAAAAAAAAAAGTGTGCATATCATGGGTTTGAATCTGAGTCAGAACTCATCACATACATGAAGGGGCAGCAGAGAGACATCCAGAGTCATGAACTGGATGTGGGCCGGCCTCCCTAGAGTGTAAGGAAGATTAAAGGCCCGAAACACTTGTTTGAAGGGGGCTTCTCCTCTGATGACTCTTTGCTGCCATGTTCTACGTGAGTTTCTTACCACTCCCACCAAGAGTTTTCAAATTATCTTAGTCATACTCCACCTTTCTAGCATAAGCTTGGTTTAAAAATTGAATGAATTCTCATATCTTTCTGGTACAGAGAAATCACTCGAGAATTTTGCCACCTAGTGGACACACAAGACACATCCAACATACGTCATCCAGTGAAAAATCAAGTCTGCAACAAAATGGAGAAGCATTGTTCAATAAAGACTTACTGTGAACAACAGAGTCTAGGTCAGATATCACACATTATTTTTTGTAAGGTTGGTGTCCAATACTGACTGTCCAAAGTTTGGCGCAACAGCATTTTTGTAATAAGTACAACATATTATTTTTACTATTCTAGCTGCAGCCTTCATAATTAACCCAAGGGAGACGCTGTGACTGACAGCTGCACTAGTGCAGTACATGTACTGTGCTTCCAAATTTTCAGCTATCTATGCCCGCCATTTCAAGCACCATTTTTACCCAACGTGAAAAAGTTTGCCTTGAGATAGGATCATACGGCTTAAAAGATCTAATAAACAAATGTGAGCTTTTCAAGAGTTCCCTTGTGACCTCCAGATATCTATGGAGATGTTTAAATAAACATAGTTTATGATTGTTAGGGATTGACAATATTTGCTAGCTCTGTGTGGACACCTGGCTTTGTAAGTTTTTTTCTCAGAGAAAATTATACACACCTCTTGGGGTAAAGCTTAACATCATTCATTTTCAATGCATTTAATGTTTGGCCTCTTTGCCAAGTTAAGAGGGACAACAACAACACAGTTCTCAAAGTCAACTGATTGAGTTTCAGATCAAGTATTTCTGGCCACTCTTGCAAATAATCCAAAACACAGTCTACATTCCATGTCTCTTGGTATTTTGGTAGAGCTTGGCGTTTCTCAAACACTCCTTGTAATAATCTACAAATGTCAGGGTTAGAACGTATACAGTGTATACTCGAACAATCTAGAGAAAATAAATGCACTTAAAGCACTTCTTGTACTATTCAATGCACTATATCCTGCACCTTGAGTAGGGCCAGCAGTGGTTTCATCCAGGAAATTGTTGTGGGCATAGTTTTCCACTTTTTAATGAAGCAACTATATACAACCAGAGTTGGTGATCGCCAGGATTCCAAAATCAGGTCTGCTGCAATATCTGTCAATCCTTTCCTTCCAAACCTTTCCTTGATGTGCTGTATGCCAGAAGATATAGACACCTTTTCTTTTATAAGGGGTATATCTTGTATGGATGGCTTAGAAGAAGGACATCCCTGGCTGTTGGTAGAGGAACAGGTCCTACTATCATCATACTGGACAGTGCTGGCCACCAGACTTGTGTCTTATAGCTCAGGACAACCAATATGCCCGTGGTCTGTTCTTGGCGTACTTTTTGGAGAACTTACAGAATCACACTGAAAGGAGAAAATGTATAGAACTCGGTGAATTTCAATAAAACTGGAAAGGCATCCACTGTATAAGCATCTGAGTCAGGCCTGCAACTGATATAGCATGCAAACCACTTGTTTATGTTATAGGCAAATACATCCGTCCAAAATTTGTACTGCAAATGAAAAAGTGCTTATGTAACATAGCTGGGTTGAGTTTCCTTTCAGTGGCCAGGTTTATTTTACTGGAGTGTGTGTCAACTGCCAAATTGTCTCTCCCTGGTGTGAATGCCACTGAAAGGCATATGTTCTTCGCAATGTAGCATTCCCATATAGTGGAAGAAATGTCATTGCATGATGGTAAATGACTTGTGCCAAAGTGATTGATACAAGCAACAGCTTTAGTGTTGTCGTCAAAACTAGAACTGCTGTACCAGCTATGTCTTTCTTAAAACCCTGCAAAGCAAAAAGGGTTGCTTTAAGTTCAAGATAATTGATATAGTAGTCTGCTTCAGCAGGAAACTTGCGCCACCAGAGCGGAGGTCCTACAAATAGCATCCCCAGCCCTTCTTGCTGGCATCTGATGTAATGGTCACTTCAGGCTCTGGATTAGGCACAA
>CM060339.1:33656406-33661406 GCA_030674155.1 Stramonita haemastoma | reverse complement strand
AATAATAATGACACTGCATAACACTGGTACACCCAGAGGCATGATTAACATTTTCCAACCACGTGTAAAGAGGACAAAATAACAGATAAAAACAAAAATAACACCCAAAATAAATAGGAATAAAAAAAATATGCACATCACTAAAACTTTCTAATGTAACCCAAATACATGTTTATATAACACCAAAAAAAGAGAAAAAATCAAAATAATCATGTCAGCTTATAGTTACATTAAGAAAATAAAACATGGTTATATCAACACGAATAGATTTGAATGCCAACACAGTAAATGAAGCACAAAATTACGCCAGCACACATCGGCAATTTTCTACTTGCTCAAAATAATAGAACCCTTTACATATCACTCACTATGACACACACTACTAACACTAGCTGTCTTTGAATCACTGACACAATGGCAAACACCTATGTCATCACAAAGTCCAGGAGCACAACACAGGTGAAAACGCACGTCCTCTGAATTATTTGTCACAATAGCTGTAGATCCATCCAAATGAATGTTTTCACATCATAAAAGTAATCAGGTACAAATAAAGCTTAGCTGTCCTCTGGCACATCAGTCCAACCAATGCACATCCGACAAATAATTTTCCACACTCCAAAGCCTTTATTTCTACACATGGCACACACCGGGGCTAGTGGGCGGCTACTACGGGAAGTTCTGGCATCATTCTCGCATCAGGAGCCATTTTGGAGAACACGTGGAACCGTAGTATCTGAAGGCAAGTACACTTTTTTCCTCCCATCTTAGTCGGCATCTGCTGCAAGAAAGTCCACCACCAGCCAAATTCCAAACAAACAAAAGAAGGCGCAAGGCCACTGTGGCTTTTGCCACTGGAAGGCTGATCGCAAAACAACAGGTTCCTGCATTACCAGCCGAAACTGGATATGTCGAGATCACGCTATGCACATCTGCCCAGACTGCAGTCTGATGCTGCAGACAGAGGTTACTATCATCCAAGAACCTGGTGATAATGAACTGCCGAGAGCAACACCTCCCACTCCCAGCAACCGTTGAGACCAGAGGCAACAAATACGAGAACAAAATCAGTTTTAGCAGCTCTGTATTGATGCTGGTAAATGTTTGTTTCAGCTCTAAACTGGTACTGATGTCCTTCATAAGAATAAAAATATTTTCTACTGTTTTTGTTTGATTTTGTTGGTTTGTCTGATTTGTTGTTATCTTATCCAAGACCTTCATTAATGAAATGTATACAGTTTAGGTTTGAATGTCTTCTTAATATTGTGTGCATTCAAACGGTTTAGAATCATATTTCTTGCATTTTGCAAGTGTGTGTGTGTGTGTGTGTGTGTGTGTGTGTGTGTGTGTGTGTGTGTGTGTGGTGTGTGTGTGTGTGTGTGCGCGTGTGTACGCGTGCAAATGTGCACTTATTCGTATGGGTTATTCTGTTCTTAAATGTACATGCTTTCTTTCCTTACTCATAATTGATATCAGCAGGTACAATTGTTATTTCGCTTTTTGGCTTTTGCACATGTTGAACGTTTTGGACGGTATGGCATGACGGCCTCTGGCAAGTACTCAGGCACTTCAACATTGACATCTGCCTCATTGAAGTCAATAAGGCACTGAAAGAGGACGCAAGAAGTATAGCTTTCATGAACAATCACGTGGGCGAGTTCTCCAAGACCACGGTTGGGATCCGCCAGGGCTGCCTTCTCTCACCTGTACTCTTCAACCTCTTCCTCGAAAACATCATGACAGACACTGCAAAACCACCACACTTCCATCTCCATTGGTGGAAGACCCCTTTGCAACCTCAGATTTGCAGATGACATTGACCTCATGGGCAGCAGCAAACAAGAACTGCAAATCCTCACAGACAGTTTATCAGATCGAGCGAGCGCATATGGCATGGAGGTCAGTACAGAGAAATCAAAGATCATGGTCAACAGCGCAAGTAATGACAGCACAGAAATAAAGATGAAAGGAGAAATACTGGAAGAGGTGAGCCAATTCAAATACTTAGGCTCCATCCTAACAAAAGATGGCACATCAAACAATGAAGTGAAAGCTCGCATTGCAACAGCAACATCTGCTCTAGCCAGACTCGAGAGGATCATCAGAAGCAACAACATCAGCTTCTGCACCAAATACCACCTTTACAAATCCCTCGTGATATCCATCCTCCTATATGGCTGTGAATCGTGGACTCTGACAGCAGAGTCAGAGAAGAGAACCCAAGCATTCGAGAACAAGTGCCACATAAGACTCCTCAAAATATCATACAAAGAACACAAGACCAAAAACTACGTGAAAGAAGAAATCAAAAAGCGTGTGGGCCCCCAAGAGTCTTTGCTTTCCACCATAAAGAGGAGAAAGCTGATGTGGTTTGGTCACGCCACAAGACACAACACCTTAGCAGAAACCATCTTGCAAGGAACAGTCAAAGGCAAGAGAAGAAGAGGCCGCCAAAAGAAATCATGGGTTGACAACATCAAAGACTGGACCGCCCAACCCCTGCAACACCTCCTACTAGCCACACAAAATCGTAAAGCATGGAAAAAGATCTCTGTTGCATCTTCTCTCATGCCCCCCCCCCCCCCCCCCCCCCCCCTATGTTCTTTGGGACATGGGACTGAGTGAGAGTGAGTGAACATTTAGGGGGGCTTTTGTTATGAATAGACCAGTTTGAATCTGACTGAAAAGTTCAGGGAGAAATTGATAAAGATATTAATGAATTTATGATCTTGCTGATCTGTGCTTTGACTTTTTTCTCACAAAGTTGCTGATTTGCAATATTAAAATCAGATGTCATTTACTGCATATTTACAAAATATGTATTTTGTTTAGAATGCTACAAACATACTGTATTAATGCTAAATACATATAGCGTATTTGTTATAGTTCTCTCTCTCTCTCTCTCTCTCTCTCTCTCTCTCTCTTCTCTCTCTCTCTCTCTCTCTCTCTCTCTCTCTCTCTCCTGTATGTATGTGTGTGTGTGTGTGTGTGTGTGTGTGTGTGTGTGTGTGTGTGTGTGTGTGTGTGTGTGTGTGTGTTTCTTTGTCAGTCTCTCTATTTCAGTTTACATGGGTGCTAGTAAACCTTTCACTTTCAAATCAAATGAATGAGCTCTTATTTCCGGCATCGTAATCAACGCCACACACCTGAATTCTAAGACATCACTTTTTCAGATTCAGATTCATCTTTTTTGTCTAAAAAATACATGATGCTTAGCTGTCTGATCCATTTGAAAACCATGGTTGACAGGTCACCCACGAAATCTGGCGAGGCGTAGTAAGGGAAATGTCTATGTAAAAACCATGGGTGACTGGTCACCCACGAAATCTGGCGAGGCGTAGTAAGGCAAATGCCTATGTAAAAACCATGGGTGACTAGTCACCCAGGAGCTCTTCCATGTGAGTTTTAAAACGAGGTCTGGCAAAGGTTAAGGAGAGTGACAATGGTGGAGATGCCGGGTAGATGTTAGGTTAGTTAGGTTGGTTGTGGGGTGGGTTTTTGTCTCGTGTGTCTTGGTTTGTTTTTAACCCTAAATTGTTGGTTTCATTTTTTTTCTGATGGTGGTGTAGTCAGTCACAGTGCTTGATCTTTTGAAAATCAGTGCCTTCGAGATTTGAACCTTGTGATGTAAAACCTTTTGGTTACCCTGTCTTTCTGTGATTATCAGCCTAGTTAGATATAAGTCAGCTAATCTCAACTGAGTGATTGTGTGTGTCTTCCCCTCAAGTTCTAAAAAATGTCGACCCGCAGAAATGCAAGTGTGCCAGCCACTCCAGGGCCAAAGACCCGAGGCTCGAAAAGGGACGAGATGTCTCCTTCTCCTGGAGCTTTTGAGAAAGAAAGGCTGTCAGGTTGGGTGAAGAAACAACTAGAGGGTGATTTCTCTGACTCCCCTGCGAGTGAGGCCAAAGGTAAGGTTTTTTCTCCTGAGGACCTTTACGCCAAATTCTGCAGGTTGGGTTCGGAGTTAGGCTTGTTGGGGGAAGTGCTTGCCCGTTTCATTGTAGATTCAGTTGACAGAGAAGAGGCTAGGCAGTTAGAGGAGAGGAAGGAAGCCAGGTGCTTAGAAGAAAGAGAGGAAGCTAGACGTAGATGGTTTGAGGATAGGGAGGAGGCGAGGCGTGTAAGAGAGGAAGAGAGGAGTTACAGGGAGGCGGACAAAGAGGAGGAAAGACAAAGATTCGAAAGGAAGCTGGAGCTTAAACAGGAAGAAATTTCAGTCCGCAATACCAAGCAATTTAATATCCAACCTTTCGATGGGAAGGATGACCTTGATTCATTTTTGACCCATTTGGAGAGAATTGCGGGGTTAAATAAGTGGAAGCAGGACACTTGGGCAGCCCATCTGATTACATTACTGCAGGGTCGAGCTAGAGATGTGTGTCTGAGTCTCTCTCCCCAAGATGTGCAGGTGTATGATGTCCTGAACGCCACTCTTTTGCAGGTGTTTTGCCTAGATGCGGATACGTATCGGAAAAAGTTCCGATCCATGCGCAAAACTAGCAAAGAGACATTTGAACAGTTTCTGTCCGGTTGAAGACATGTCTCTCTCGCTGGTGTCTGGCGAGTAACCGAGATGAAGACAGTGTCCAGGATATTAAAGACTTATTCCTGCAAGAACAGCTCATATCAACTCTAACACCTGAGCTAGTTGTTGAGGTCCAGAAGGAGGAGCCTCGTAGAGCTGAAGATGTCGCTCGGATTGCAACGAAAGTTGCCAACGCAAAAAGAGCAGGCAGGTTAGCTGAGGCAGACCTCAAGGGCTCAAAGAATTCGGATAGGAAAACCGAAAAAACACAGCAGGAATCAGGGATGGTTAGGGGTTTCTTTAGGCCTGGTCAGTCTGAGGTCAGGTCAGGTAGGGCAGTGGATCATCAGTTGCCTGTGTGTTACCAGTGTGGGAAGGAGGGCCATTTGGCCAGGGATTGCAGGCAGGCCAAGAAAGTTGCGGCACTGATCAGACAAGAGGGCCCTAGGGAACAACTTTCAACGTCCCCACC
>CM060339.1:33646406-33651406 GCA_030674155.1 Stramonita haemastoma | reverse complement strand
CCAGGCTTTCTGTGTCATTTCCCATGTTGTTGTGATTAAATCAACGTCCCAGCGGATATTTCCGATTTAGGCACTGTCATTTCCCAGGGGCCAGATGCTCAGCTTTAAAGTGTCAGGTTGCTATGAGGTCACAAACCAGAAGGGCCCAACTCTGCTGCTGAGCTACTTGGGTTGTGTTCAGTTCAGCGAGGGATTACAGAAGAGGAAAAAAAGTGCTTACTGTTACCTGTTCTGATACTGTATTTGCAGGATACCACTTACTAGTACCCTACTGATAAACAATTAAGTGGAGTCACAGAGCCATACCGAGTGAGATTCTATAATCACCTGAGACAGTAACTCACTTGTGGCTGAAATATTCATCAGAATTAAAAAATAAGATCACCATTCAACCAGAGTAACAGGGGTTACCGAATCAAAGGCTACTTTTGGCAGGCAACAGCGATGATGACATACATGTAAAACCGCTTCGAAACTGCTTGACAGAGCGGTATTCAAGATTGCAAGAGGGCGGCAATTAGGAATACCCCATTACATCTACTACAGTTTTGATCGTACTTTGTCCCCAAACTACAGCTATCAGCTTACTAACGGCATACTTGATATCCAAACCCTAGCCCCTAGTCCTTGCTCCAGCTCACACATCAGTTGCATTCCAGCACCCCTGCATCAGAGTGTCGCAATCCTGCTTTTAGCCCCATATGTAGCAGAATGAAGCAAGATTGTGGGTGTTTTTTTGTTTTTGCTTTTTTATGCTGCCTCATCTTTTGTGACATTACGAACCCGCTGTTCCCACACCGCTCATCATAATCTCCCTGCAACAGTCATACCGAGGTTCGTTGTGTCTCATCCCCAGATTCGGAAGTCCACAGGGAGCCCATCAAAATCAGGCTGCTGTGGGGCCACCAGCCAGAGGGGCCCTGCACTTCTGCTAAGTCACATTGATGGTGGTCAGTGGTGCCTGTTCTGAGCTAACATACGCAGGACACAACCTACTAAGCCCCCAACAAACGACAGCATTAGCTCAGTCATGTAGCTGTAGCAAACTGAGTGATTCGCCCACCTGGAGTAGGCACCAACACAACGTCCTTCCAACGACCGTCCCCCGTGAACCTCAAACACAAACTCACCACAGGCACAGAAGTGTATAGTGAAACTAAATCTGAGGTCACCATGAGACCAGAGTAGCTGGGACCACCTAATCGGGGGAAATTTTTTATTGCATGATGATCAATTGTAATGAGGATAACATAATGGTGTGTGCAGGTTATAAATAACAAGATTGGATTGGATTTGATGACGTAATGATGTTGCTATGGAAGTGCATCTTCTTTGGGAATATCTGATAAGGTTGTACTCTATGCTTACAATCATAACACTTCCCGGCGTCAACCGGGTCGAAGAGATACAGGCCCCTGCAGTATTTGTCAGGTAATTTGAGCACCACTCTCAAACTCGCATCCAGAAAGTGGATGGAGCTCGACTGTGCGCCAGTCTTCCCACTTAGCCCACAGCACACTCAGTCTGGGTGAGAGCCGGCCGGACTCTGAAAAATCCCCTTGACTGTTATGGGAATCAAAGCCACGACCTTCCAGTATGTAACCCAAGTGAAACGACTTCCCATCTTTGCAACAGCTTTCATGCTACAGGGGAAGGGAGGTGGGGGGGAGTCAAAACAATGAGGAATATGGTCCGTGAAAAGAGACTGCCTAAACTTTTTTTATTTGCGTATAGATGAAGTGAATCTTTGGAGATGTCGGGCCTATTATATTAAGAAACAGAAACTTGCACAATTTAATTGTGCCCCAATTTAGAAAGACGGCATTGCACTCATACTCCTTCAGCAAGGGAGGCAATATGGACCCTGCACCCTCATCCCCCTTTTTTCTTTTACAGCTAGACTTTTGCCCTTTTAATCTATCCTATGAAAAAGAGGCAACGAATTTCTCCTGTTTTAGCAAAGAAGTAGTAAAACTGCTGCCAAACACTTTGAACATAGTCACAAAACTTCATGGAATTCACAACCATAGTATTAACTATGTATCTTCTTTTCTTCTTTGTTGAACGCTCTGACAGCAACCATTGCTGTCTGTTCTATGAGCGAAAATGCTTTGTGCTGCTATTAAGCGCCTGAAAATTCAAGCCCAGCGAATCTAACTTCAGCATGAGAGAAAATTATCGTCTTTCTGGAAAAAAGGCAGGAGAATGGACCAAGGAGGCAGAGAACAGACAAGGAGGGGGTGATGGGCAGAAAAGAAATAAGGCAGAAACAATCAGAGAAATAGAAAAGAGGAAACTTCTAGCACAGAATTTCTAGAATGTGGGGATGCTATCAATTGTACCGACAGCCCCCCCACCCCCACCCCCTCCGTATCTTTATGGGGGATAACTATGGATAACAGCCCAAACTCTTTAAATGTGCGATGTTAGAAGAGAAGTGAATAATGTCGACACACAAGAGGAACAACTGAGTTACATTTATAAAAACATCGACCGGAAATGATATGAAACAAGCGAAAGGAGAACAGTTTGAAAAAAACAAATGTAGAGCAACAGTGGGACAGGTCTGTACTGTAATGAGTTAGCAGATAAACCGACAAAAAGAGCTACACATCATCTAAACAATCAATGAAAAGTGTTGTTTTTTTTCAATTGGTGAAAGACGCATACATTGCAGGATTTAGCACCGTGGAATTGGTTTTAACTATTTTCAGACAAAACTGTCTTCGCAACGAGAACAATCTTCTTTACTTAGCAACGCTATGGAAAGAAGATTTCTGCTCATTTGAGATTAGTCAGTTCTGTCGTCCAACCTGTGCTATAAAATGCTTTTAAAGAAAAAATGTAGCTAAACCATTTCTATGGAAAACATTTCAATTTTTGTCATTGCTTGTTCTACTGCAAAAAAGATTCCTTCTTTCTTACCAAAGACTTTCAGATAAAGCAGTTTGTTTTGTTTTTCTTGCTTTTTATTCTGAAGATGACTTTTAAGATGCGACTTCTGATGACAACCTATTCATTTTATTTTTCAGAATCACTTATTCAATGTCCTATTTCTTTGTGTCTGTAAATCTCTTTATTTTGTTCCAACTCTTATTGCATTCCGATATCTAGGTTTTCCACTTCCTATCACAATCTTGTTTATGTTACTTCTAAAGCTCCACCCTTGCACCTCTCTTTCACTTTTTCTTTCTCACATATTGCCCCTCCCGCCCATCCCCCCTCCCCGCTGCCCCCCCCCCCCCCACACACACACACACGCAGGCACTTACGCAGCAGACACACACAACCCCCCCCCCCCCCCCCCCGCCACACACACACACACAAACTCACTCTCACTCAGTCCCATGTCCCAAAGGACGTAGGGGGGACATGAGAGAAGACGCAACAGCGATCTTTTTCCATGCTTCACAATCCTGTGTGGCTAGTAGGAGGTGTTGCAGGGGTTGGGCGCTCCAGTCTTTGATGTTGTCAACCCATGATTTCTTTTGGCGGCCTCTTCTTCTCTTGCCCTCGACTGTTCTTTGCAGGATGGTTTTTGCTAGAGTGTTGTGTCTTGTGGTGTGACCAAACCACATCAGCTTTCTCCTCTTTATGGTGGAGAGCAAAGGCTCTTGGGGGCCCACACGCTTTTTGATTTCTTCTTTCACATAGTTATTGGTCTTGTGCTCTTTGTATGATATTTTGAGGAGTCTTCTGTGGCACTTGTTCTCGAATGCTTGGATTCTCCTCTCTAACTCTGCTGTCAGAGTCCATGATTCACAGCCATATAGGAGGATAGATATCACGAGGGATTTGTAAAGGTGGTATTTGGTGCAGAAGCTGATGTTGTTGCTTCTGATGATCCTCTGGAGTCTGACTAGAGCAGATGTTGCTGTTGCAATGCGAGCTTTCACTTCATTGTTTGATGTGCCATCTTTTGTTAGGATGGAGCCTAAGTATTTGAATTGGCTCACCTCTTCTAGTATTTATCCATTCATCTTTATTTCCGTGATGTTATTACTCGCGCTGTTGACCATGATCTTTGATTTCTCTGTACTGACCTCCATGCCGTATGCGCTCGCTCGATCTGTTAAATTGTCTGTGAGGATTTGCAGTTCTTGTTTGCTGCTGCCCATGAGGTCAATGTCATCTGCAAATCTGAGGTTGCAAAGGGGTCTTCCACCAATGGAGATGGAAGTGTGGTGGTTTTGCAGTGTCTCTGTCATGATGTTTTCGAGGAAGAGGTTGAAGAGTACAGGTGAGAGAAGGCAGCCTTGGCGAGCTTTAAAATTAGGTCCCGTGTGCAGACACATGCAGAACATCTTGCACATACTTTAAAACTAGATATTACTAGATATTACTATATATTACTAGATATACTAACTATAAAATTAGGTCCCGTGTGCAGACACATGCAGAACATCTTGCACATACTTTAAAACATGTTCCGCTTTTTGGAAGAGTAGGTCATTGTGTGCTAGTGATAACATATGACAAATTCATAAAACTACAAACACACGGGGACCAGATCTAAAAAAGTACATCATTTTGTATTTGATTTTCCTCGAAATAAACAAATCTGAAAGCACACACACACACACACACACACACACACACACACACACACACACACACACACACACACACACACACACACACACACACACACACTCACTCACTCACTCACTCACTCACTCACTCACTCACTCACTCACTCACTCACTCACTCACTCACTCACTCACTCACTCACTCACTCACTCACTCACTCACTCACTCACTCATCCCTGCCGTTTTGTTGTTGGAAATGCAATATAAATGTTAAGATACCATGATGACCTTGTTACAAGGGAGGGAAGGCTGTTTATCTGTTCCATAACTTTGTTTCTGTACAGCTGCAGATGACCAGCTGGTCTCCCATCTCTTCCGGGGCTTCATCGTTTTCTTTCTGCTGGTGATTCTGGCTGCCATGGTGATATTCTTTTTGCGGTACAAGAGAAAGCGCAGAGACACTACCGAC
>CM060339.1:33626406-33641406 GCA_030674155.1 Stramonita haemastoma | reverse complement strand
AGAAGAAGAGAAAGAGCAACGGTCAACAGTGATTTTGTTTTCAACCTGGATGTTTTGTAAGAATAAGGCATCTGCGACAGAGCATTGGAAATGAGTGGTGCACAGGCAAAGACATATAGAGGTAGGGGGATGCTGCGTTGTGGAGACATTTATAACTAAGAACGTCTATTATGCCTGCCATCCACGACAACTCTTTAGACAAAGTTTTCAGCAACTGTAAACTGTTTTGTGAGATTGGTTTTTGCCTTGAAACGGTGCCCTATTAGATCTCTGCTGTAATGAGGACTGTGTGATTTGAAATCAGGACATGATCCCCACCTTATCTTTAAACTCCTGTTGGTTGTGGTTGAGTTTCACTTTTTGATTAATGATGTTATTGTTTTTGTATTTATTTTTGCAATTGTTTCTGTATTTACTTTTGTAAGCTGTTACATCCTTATAAAGATATTTTCACTGTTACTTGCATTACTAAGGTTGTGTTCCCCACTTCACCATCATCACCTTTTTGAAGCTTTAAACTACTAAAAGTCATGGTATATCAAATTGAAACACAAACTTACACACACACACACACACACACACACACACACACACACACACACACACACTAAACCCACAACCACGCACGCACGCACGCACGCACGCACGCACGCACGCACACACACACACACACACACACACAAACACACACACACACACACACAACAAAACACACACACACACACACACACACACACACACACACACACACACACACACACACACACACACACGCACGCACACACACACACACACACACACACACACGCAAACACACACACAACACACACACACACACACACACACACACACACACACACACACACACACACACACACACACACACACACACACACACACTCACAGATCCAAATACATTCTTGACTGTACACGCTTTCATACATGCTTCCACACCTAGATGTGCACACTTTTAGATCGGTCCATGCCCATAGTTTTTTGTTTGTTTGTTTCGCTTTGTTGTTGTTGCTTTTTGTCTAATATCACTTTTATGTGAACAGACGTAAAATCGAAGACAAACGTTTATAAGTCATTTTCGAAATGATTGAGAAGTTGTAAGAGGTCACATGCTCTTGTTTTCCTCCACTTCTTTTTCCTCAAAAACACGTTTTGAACAGTGGAGCTACTTGCAAAGTCATAGCTGAAGACAACTGTGACACCCCAATCACAGTTATTCCATCAGCAGCTGATCCTCTAAGCATTTTTCAGTCTGCTTTTTTATTGATTTTATTGCTGGTCGTCTTTTCTTTTTTTTTCTTTTTTGTACACATTTTCTTTTAATTCTATATACATTTTTGTGGCGCGTCTGTCATACACCCTGAACATTCAACTTTGAAAAGCAATGATGCTTACAGCAAAACGTGGTATTAAATTTTGTAATCACCAAAATATCACGCAATCTTAGAAAACATTTATAGTGTTGATGATGATAGTTAGGGGAGTTGTCTATGCTTACCTGCACTTGTCTATACCCTGTGTTTTTTCGTTGTATACGTAAGGAAGTTTGTTCCGATATATTTATATGCAAAAGCAGAACTGTTATGTGATTTTATGAATAAGCAAAAGGACATGGTCGGATGCTTTATAAATCAAACCAGTAAAGCAAAATGTAATTAAAGCATATCGAAACACATAATATTGTACATCAGTTTAAGTCACTGTGCTGTTATTAAAGATGCAATCTGTTTATTAAAAAAAAAATTCTAACTCTGATCTCTTCTAAATAACGATGTCATTGTTTTGTTTTGCTTTTAAATCTATTTCCGCTGTTTTTTGTTTGTTTGTTTGTTTCGTTTTTTATTTGTTGTTGTTCTTGCACGTAGCCTACGTTATTATTCGTGTTCGTTGCTTATCTTTAAAAAGACGAATGCCTCTTAGTCAATAAAGCTGTAAATGTGGCCATCTAAATGTTTTACCATGTCAACAGATTTTTTTTTCAAAATTAATTTTCGCCCAATAATTTATTATATTAGCGCTCATGATGATAAAGAAATTGTTTGTGCATACCTACACTTGTATATATATTTTTCTTTTTTACCATTATAGAGGAAAATTTGTTTGCGTAGATTTCTGAGATGCAGTGCTAGTGTCCTTTTCTATATTATCAAAAAGTCTGTGATGTTTTGGGGTGCAGTCCTGTATATACCTAACTTGTAAAACAAAATTTTTAAAAAGTCCTAAAATGAACCATTCTGAATATGCATGTAGCCTTAAAACACCGTTGTTGCTGTTTTTCTTTATTAACGGTGGCGTCCATTTGGATTATTCATTAAGTGTTTGATCTGCTATTTTCTGAGAGTTTTTTTGTTGTTGTTTTGGGTTTTTTTCTGGTTTCATGTACGTCATACATCCCTAGATTTGAAAGGAAACGGTTCTTAGTCCAGGATGTCATATGTGTGTCACCAAATCAATGTACCTTGAAGACGTCACGGCGTTAGCTGTGTTGATAGTTTTTTTACGTGTTTTTTCAACGTTTAGTAGATTGATCTTCGCAGAAATAGTCTGATCATATTAAGAAGACTGATAGATTTACAGTCTGCAGATATTTCTGTAGCGTGTCTGATTTAAAGCCATATTTGAAGTTGGATACGGATAATTCAATGTTTATAACAAGATTTAGATAAGGTGTATGGAATTAGCTGTCAATTATTATTGATATAGAAATGTTAATGATTAGGATTTGAAATTGTGTTTGTGTAAATAGGCGGATGCAGAAAAAAATAAGTTTATCGGTTTCTTTGTTGCCCTGTTTTAACCATAGTTCGAGAACAGTTTATCAAGCCCAAATATTATAGACTGCTATCATTGTTTAAATTAGCGTTGCTGTCATCATCCTCTCCTGAAGTAGTCTGTAATGTGTGCCTTGTGTATTCAAAGCAGAAGCTTTGATACCTTGTTATGGTTGGTATATTCGGAGAAATGTGTCCTCCCTCATTTATAGATTTAAACTAAACGCTTTCAGGGCAAAATACGTGAAAGATGTAAACTGTATTTGTGGTGAGAAGATTACAAATAGTCATGTCATTTTTAATTGTGAACATTTAAAAACATTTTTACCTGCTGTACCTAGTTTGTCACTGAATCAGATTTTGTCTGAACCTTCGTTGCTGTTGGACATTTGTGTTAGCGTTGAAAAGAAGTCCAATAATCCAGTTTTTGTAGTGTTAGGACTAGTTTTTATTTCAGCATTGTTAAATGACATTTTTCAGTTTATTATTAACTCTTTTTTGTCTTTTGGGGGGTCTAAAATCACTAAATGTCAATAGACGTTAAACTGAAGATACATACCTTGTTATGACGTGGGTTTTTTTTTTATATAATCACCATGTAATCAGTCTGCAGTAAGTTTTTGTGTATTTGGATCTAACTACGTTTATTTGTAATATTAAGTTCAAATACCCCTTCATAAGGGGCCTTGGCCTATAAATGAATAAACCACCCAAATCCAGATTTATGTCTCTGTCTCTGTCTCTCTGTCTCTCTCTGTCTCTCTCTGTCTCTCTCTCTCTCTCTCTCTCTCTCTCTCTCTCTCTCTCTCTCTCTCTCTCTCTCTCTCTTTTCAATTGTCCTGGTTATGAAGATTTAAGAAACGACTTTCTTAAATAGATTCCAAAAGACTCTCTTTTTACGCGCTACTCAAAACTACAGTACATACTGAAATAAACAATATGTCACCATTTATTTTTCATGCAATTAACAGAAGATATAAGATAATTTTTAGAAATTAGTTCTAGTAATGACGAATACTACATTTCTAGCAATGTTGATTATGACGCACGTTAGTTTTTTGGATGCATATCAAGGATATTACTGATGTAATTTTCTTATGTATTATTGCTGTTACAGTAGTTCACATGCATAAACGTTGATAGTAATATTTATGTTTATAACACTTGTGTCTTGTGTCATATGCCCACACTGTTCGCCCTCCATTCTTTTGTATTGTGGCCTAAGGCCGATGTACAGTAAAACTCTAAAGTCTGAACTAACTCTCTCCTCTCTCTCTCTCTCTCTCTCTCTCTCTCTCTCTCTCTCTCTCTCTCTCTCTCTCTCTCTCTCTCTTTCTCTCTCTCTCTCCCTCCCACACTTGTTTTCTTCCACCATTTTTTCCTCAGTAATAATTTGTAGTCAAGTGGGGAATTGCGTCTTTAGTAGGTCCGAGTGTAGACCATATTATTACCTTTTTCCCAACTTTTTTTCCCTGTTCTTCGTCTTTAAGTGTGTGGCAATGTTTGTGTTAACACCTAGCTAAGGCTGATTATTTGGCTGGATACAAGTCTTATTGCCTCTCTTGCATCCTTTCCGCACGATCCCCAAACACAAGGCACGTATATACATTTGCTATGTGTTTATTTTCTCATATTCATTTTTGTTTTTGTGCAACATATATTCTGAGCATAATTTATTTTCTTTTTTAATTTTTGTTATCAATTTTTGATGGCAGCTTTAAAAGGCTACAGTGATAGTAGATATTCTTGTGAATGCAATCAAAACGTTTATATTCTGAAAAGTGTCTTGCTGTAAGGTACCACAGCAGGTGGACCTCTGACGAAGGGTCAACCAGGAGCCAAAAATGGAATCATGGCAAGCCAAAAAGAAATAGTCCTACTTAGAAATTCCCTAAATGCTGCTATTGAAAGATGTTTTTCCCTTGAACTGATTTTTTATTACACTTTTTCTATGGAGTATTTTTTATGTTATTTACAGAATAATGAGAATGTGTTTTCTTCACAGCTACACAATTTTGAATGTTATTTCTATATTCGTTTCACGGAAATAAGTGATGCTTGAGATAAATTAAAAATGATTTGAATATTGATTCTTGTGTATTTTGTATGTATGTGCCTCACTTTGAAA
Source organism: Stramonita haemastoma (assembly GCA_030674155.1). Taxonomy (NCBI): domain Eukaryota; kingdom Metazoa; phylum Mollusca; class Gastropoda; order Neogastropoda; family Muricidae; genus Stramonita; species Stramonita haemastoma. Next base: position 33,636,492 of record CM060339.1, on the reverse strand, counting down.
CGTTACTATGAGTGACATTCAAAATACTTTCATTCTGCATTCTCTGCGTGTCAACTTCCCTATGCTAGCTGTCTCTATCGTTTCCTTCTGTGTTGAAATTGTTCTCCCTTTTGATCTACAGGCCCAAGTTTAAGGGGGGGAAAGGTAATGTTAAAAACAAACCTGGTTTCATACAAACATGAACATTGTGCAGTATATCCATATGGTTAGATACATCATAGGGCTGAAATCCTGGGTCAACCTATCAATTAATGCGTGTACAGCTAGCCAAAGTCATCTCCCACCCCTCACTCCAACATAACTAGACCTAAGTATTCCCACCAAAATTGTCAAAAATGACTCTTTGAGTGGAAAAGCTTGTGAATATAGATCCAACTCCTATAAAAACAGCAAAGACTTCTGCAGTCTTCTCCCATTTCATACCGAAGTTAAATTTTGCTGGTCGACTGGAAATGGTTTTCTTCAAATGATATATATATATATATATATATATATATATATATATATATATATATATATATATATATATATATATATATAGTCAGCCTGATGTCAGCCTACTTACTGAACATTCAACCTGCCCAAGTCACATGCACATCATAAACGTAGTGAAAACATAAATTACCAATTGATATAAGAAGCAGTGTATTTACCTTAAACGTAAGACACAGTCAGGGAAGTAGGAAAGTAGTAAGTCTACAATTGAATGACATGATTATGGTATTTACATTTTGGGGGGTTTTGTTGTTGTTGTTTTTTTCAAATATGAAAGTGTACAAAGTGTAAGTGAACACTTGCTAATCCACTGGACTATAGATTTGCATACCGAAACAGATAAGAACAGGAGTGATCAAATTAAAAACAACATGCCCTTAAAAATAAAGAAACAAAACAAAACAGCCCAAATCATTTTAACGTTGTAAAAAAAAAATGCTCACCAGTAATTCATGATAAACAGTTGACAACACGCTGTGTAGCTGTGCGCAACATAACGACCGTCACTGTTCCAGAGAAAGCATGACCACAGCTGCAAAATTGTCTGGTGCCATTTATATATCGCGTAGATATTCCAAGAACCTCTGTCGTCTGAGAATCCATGTTGGATTTGTCCATCTTTCCACAATATCCTGGTCATTTTTCTCCAGGTCTAAACAGAACTGAAGTGTTTTTCACGAGGCCTAGGTCCACAAGAACCCAAGAAAATTCGGTTGCATTGACATTGACTTTGTTACGCAAGAATAGCCTATGACATATGTAGAATTTGACGTCATACTCTCAGTCAGAAAGTAACAAGGCGCCAGCAATATGGCGGTAATCCAAAAAAAAGAAGAAAAAAAAGAAAGAAAAAAAAGAACATGCGTGTTTGTACCATTATCCTCGAAAATAGAAAAACACACACACACACACACACACACACACACACACACACACACACACACACACACACACACACACACACACTTAAACACACACACACTTAAACACACACACACACACACACACACACACACACACACACACACACACACTTAAACACACACATACACTTAAACACACACACACACACACACACACACACACACACACACACACACACATACACACACACACACTTAAACACACACACACACACACACACACACACACACACACACACACACACACACACACACACGTGGTTTTTTGCTTTTGTTTATTTTGTTTATTGACTATTAATCCTTTGCCCTTCAAGGCTGTCAACATACCTCCCCCCCCCTACTACCCCCACCCCTCCCCCTAAATCATAAAATTAAAAAGATTCAATGCACATTAAACTGGAGAGTACACTTACCACACATCAAACATGTCACAGCCTATCATGATGAGCCCTAAATCATAAAATTAAAAAGATTCAATGCACATTAAACTGGAGAGTACACTTACCACACATCAAACATGTCACAGCCTATCATGATGAGCCCTAGAGTATTGGTCGGATTAAAGGGAGAAAACAAGGGTAAAACTTTGTGTTTTGATCTTACCCTTCATGGAATTATTGTTCCTGCTGAAGGTAACAGTGCAAGAGAATGAAGACTGCCTATATTTGCCTGCACACACACACGCACGCACGCACGCACGCACGCACGCACGCACGCACTCACAGGCACGCACACAGACACAGACACAGGCACACACACACACACACACACACACACACACACACACGCACGAGCGCGCGTGCGCGCGCATGCACACACACACACACACACACACACACACACACACACACACACACACACACACACACACCACACACATGGGGACGGGATAGCCTATTGGTCAGAACATTGCACTCGTGATTTGACGACCCGGATTCGATTCCCGTTCCAAGGAGATTTTTCTCCTGGAGTTAACATCAGTGCTCACTCCACTCTCCCCCAAAGTCCTTGGATGAGACTATAAACCAAGACCCCGTGTGTGAATGCACGCAGAACATCTTGCGCACACGTTAAATCCTGTTCCGCTTTTCGTAAGAGTAGGCCATCGTGTGCCGGTAGGAACAGATGATATTTACAAAACTGCATACACACGGGGACTGGATGAATAAAAGCACATGAGTGCTGATTCCATTATCCTCGAAATAAAAGAATAAAATAAAAATAAACACTGTCGTGGGGGGTGGTCGGAAACCCTCTGTTGCCTAGACTTTGCCCATAGCCCAAATTGTAGTATTTATGCAGGCTCTTTTTAGAGGCCACATTCCCACTGTCTGACCCTGCTGTTGTTGGAGAAGTTGCGGCAGATCAAATATCTGCACACTGTTACCATAGCAAACATGATTGTGCTGCCTGCCATTTGAGTGCCTGACAAGTCAGACCCAGAGCAACAGATTTCAGCTTGGGTAAGAATCATTATAATTTTCTTCTGAAAAATATACAAGATAGTTTTATTCATGTATTTATTCCTTTATATGAAGAATAATGGAATAAGCATTCGTATTTTTTTTTACACCCAGTCCCCATCTGTATGCAGCTTTGTAAACCTTGTCATTTGTTCCCACGGGCACAATGGCCTTCTCTTACGAAAAGCGGAACAGGATTAAACCTGTGCGCAAGATGTACCCAGGAACTTGGTTTATAATTTCATCGAAGGACTTCTGTGGCGTTTGGAGTCAGCACTGATGTTAACTCCCGGGGGAAAAATCCCCTCCAACAGGAAACAAACCCAGGTGGTCAAATTGCGAGCATAATGTTCTGACCACTAGGCTATCCCATCCCCCAGAATACTGCACCAAGTAGGCAAAAAATAGACAAAAAGGGGATGACAGGAAGAGAATCAACAAGGCAAAAACAAAGAGAGGGACAGAACAGGGCAAATTTCTACCATACAATTTCCAAAAGGTGGTGATGCTATCTGTGCTAACAGAACACAGGGCAGACATTGCATAGGTGATATGATATGTGTCAGGATCAAGCTGAACCCTGGTGAAGGCAGAGATGAAAACAATGTGTCACTGGCGTTTCTCATTACCTACTTGAATCAGTGTACCAGGTGCCTTCAGTAGGCTTGTTTTTGCCCTCTCTTACTTTAAGAGGTGGCAGAATGGTTGAGACATTGGCCTGCCAGCATGTAAACCATGAGGTTTTGGGTTTGATTCTCAGCCTGGAGCTTTCTCCCCAGCTTGACAAAAAAATATCCAACTGAAATTCAAAGTCATTCCAATGAGGCTATAAACTGAAGCCCAGTGTGTGACCCCCATGAAGAAGAGCAGGCCTTTGTGTGCTGCTAGGACCAGATGACAAAATAAAAAAAAAACAGCGTGCACACGTACACAGGTGTTATTTCAGACACCATCCCTGAAAAAATCAGGGAAATGGAGTCCACAGGGCGCTAGGCCTATATAGGAACGTTCTGGAGGCTCCTGCATCAACACTGGAACCATTCCATTGTAGGCCGCCGCTCTTTCTCTGTTTCTGGTCCATCGATGTGGAACGACCTTCCTCTCTCCCTCCGACAAAAGCCTACTTATGACACTTTTAAATCCAACCTCAAGACACACTTACTTCAAACCTAAGTTTTTCTCCTTCCGCTTCCATCTCTTACCTGTCCCTGCCTTCAACATCCACCTGCCAAAGTGCATAACGTTTGTAGGTGTGTATGCGTGCGCGCGCGTGCTGCGTGCGTGCGTGTGTGCGTGCGTGCGTGCGTGCGTGTGTGGTGTGTGTGTGTGTGTGTGTGTGTGTGTGTGTGTGTGTGTGTGTGTGTGTGTGTGTACATTCGAATTTGTCAAAACTGTAAATAGTTGCTGATTGTGCGTCGTGTAGGTTGAATGCAAGCGCTTTGATTTGTTTTTGCAAGATATAGCGCTATACAAATTCCATGTATTATTATTATTATTATTATTATTATTATTATTATTATTATTATTCCTATCGGCAGTTGCCTTTCCAATTGACTATTTCAGCGATGTGGCAAAGGAGGGAGTAGGGCTCTGCTGAATGGGTAACAGCTTTCCCTCCATACTTACCCATACTTTTCACTTAAGAGCCTAAAGCACAACTCCAAGGTCTTCTGAAATTGATGGATGCCTACTAGTCTTTATTTACAAGTCTTATCGTCTATGAACACTTCAGGGATTGAAATGTTTGTTGTTGTTTTTGTTGCTTGATATTTGTGGTGTGGCCCGTTTTATCCGAGTTTTGTTGCTTTCAACCAACAAAGCAGCCAGGGAGACATAAACGCAATTATTTTATCAACTGGCAACTGAAATCAGCCAAACCAACAATTCAGGCAGTCAGATAACTCATCAATTAAACAGCCTACCAGTCACAAGCCAAACAGTCAACCAGAGAAGCAATCAACTACGAGCTAATAAACTTAGCACAGAACGTCCACCCTAAAAAAAACACACCAACAAATCTTTAAAAAAAGAAAACAATACAAATGAAGTAGTTAACCAATCAAAGAATCACATAATCATTATTGATTATTATCATCATCTGCTTTTTTCTACTTCGTTGACATCTTCTCTACCTGTACAACAACTTGCCATACACAAGTTATTTAAGATTGGCAGGCTGGTATTTTAGTACATGGACTAATTTTTCTTCTCGTTGTTGATGTCTCCACTGCATTTGAGCTGTCCACAAGTACAGAAAGGGATTAAGAGCCGAGTTAAATGGTAAAACAAACACTATCATGGAGTCATGGATTGTATCAAAAATGGTCATGTCATGTAAACTGACCATGTGGACCAACACAAAGGCAACCCAGCACACAGCATCTGTTGTAGCCAGTTTTCTCATTGCGTGCACTGAAGAAAATGCTGATCTCTGTGTTGGACTGACAGCTATTCTGTACTTGGGTGTTTGTCTGTACAAAACAGCTTGGCCAGCTAAGATCATAACACACAGGGTACAGTTGACTACTACAATGACTGTGAACCATTTGAAATCTCCACCTGAAGGACCCCAATCAAACAAAGCCAGACGACACAGACCAGACTGACCCTGCAGGCCCCAGTGTGACAGCCCAGGAAGAAATGCAATTGTTGACAGCAGGATTGCAAATGTCCACATGATCACGCATGACGTGACTATTAATCGGTGATTAAATCTCCGCAGTTGTCCAGGAAAACAAAAGACAACAACGTGATACAAAGTGATGAACCAGATGATGAACACAGACACAACATAGGCCATCAAAGAAAGAAACCCAGCCAGCTTGCAAATCCCACTATCAGTCCATTCCTTTTCAAACCGAATGTATTTTCCATAATACATGAAGTGTGCAAATAAAGTGATGCTGACATGACTCCCCAAACAAATGTTAGCAAACTGTAAGTGAACAATCAGTTTCACAAAAAAATATCCAAACACGTTCGTGACTGCAGATGAAGTTATGAAACACAGTAAGTTTCCCAATGTAGCAGAAAAGCTGACCATCCAGAAGAAAGCCCTGTACATCTCAGTTGGTAATAGCAATGAACAAGAAGGAAGAACTGTCTGAGGTGCTGCACAGTCTATTTTACTGGAGTGTTTGGGAAGTAAGTTCTTACAGCAAAATCTGAAGTTGGAAGAAAAAATGTTCTGTAACTGACTAGATCTTGACAGGAGGTCTAAAGGAAAGGTGGCAATGTTATTGCCTCTTATATCCAGTGTTGCCAGTGTGGGGATATGTTTTAATCCTGCCACTCCGATTGTTTCAATGTTACAGAATGATGCATTTAAGAATTCACCATTAGGTAAGTGTAGCGAAACATGGCCATCAAGGATATTAAGGGATGTTTTGGATATGTCCATTTGTTTCAGTGTGTACTGAACGTTTCTTGTCACTGTACTCTCTAATTTGCTGAGAGGGTTGTTTTGTAAATGTAATGTTTGTAAATGTGGCAGCCCTAGAAATACAGTCAGATCAATTCTTTTTACGTTATTGTACGAAAGGTCAAAATGTTTCAAATTATAGAGCTTACTATGTGAAATATTATGAACAGAGCACCTAGATATATTCAAGTAAACAATATAATCATTTCTACCAAAATCAGAAAGTGACATGTTTGAACGTGATGCATCCAGGTAACGTAACTGAGGAAACAGCTCAGAAGAAAATGACGTTGTACACAGAAAAGCATAGCCTTGACACTGACAACCCTGGGGACAGGCAAAGTCACACATCAGTTCATCATCTCTCTGTGGACACTGACCCCAGCCATCACACAGGTGATCTCCATGCACACACACTTTAGAAGACAGACACTGGTAGAAACCAGGGCACACTGCTGTGTCACAGCCCTGCTCATCTTCTCCATAAACACAGTCAGAAAATCCATTACATCGTGTATATACAGGCAAACAGTACAGTGACTCTAGGTGACATGGATAATGGCTGTCAGGACAGGGCTGGTCAGCTGACATGACTTGCTGAGTGAAGTAACCTGTTCCATCCAAGTTGATATAAAGCCACCGCTTTGTATCCCTGTCTTTGAACCAAGCTAGGTAACTGGGGTCATCAGCACACCCAGCCTCATCAGAGTCATCCACACAATCAGAATATTGGTTACAACGTTGACTGGGCAATACACACTGACCATTAGAACAGAGGAAACCAGTGCATGAAGGATGCTCACAAAAGGACTCATCACTTTCAGCTGGACAATTTGGATGGAAGTTACAGAGGAGTGTGTAGTGCGCTGTTGTGATGCTACCTTCACATCTAAACATGCTGTCAGAAGGCTTAGTTTTGTTTCCAAATGTAAATGAATTAATATGCTGTTTATTGCTCACTACGTGTGAGCTTGAATGCATTGGTTCAAGACAGTTAAAATCAGATGACAAAAATAGGTGCCTGATTTGACTGTTTCTGCATGCAGAGAAAAGCTGGCGTGTGTAAATAGGGGCAGATATAGAAGACTTTAACAGAGGCAGCAAAATAGGTGAAGTGTAGCTTTTTACTGATAACAAACTCACTTCACACAATATTGTGCTTATTCTAACTGGCCTATATTGCCACAACACCATTATCTTTGTTGTTGTAAACGTTATTTGTCGTGATGGAATGTAGTGAGCATTCATACTGAAGTGATGTGTGGTATAGATGAGTGACTTATCAGACCATTTACGGAACATACTGTATACATATGGTATATTGTACCAACCTGACCTTGAACCTATAATCACCCTGAACAAGAAGTAGTTTTGAAAAAAATGTAAGATATCAACTTGTTCTCTTCTTGTCCTGACTGAACCTATCACTCCACCTAATTTTTGACATTCATACAAAACAAAGTAGGGCTCTATGGGGTCCTCTAAGGCAATGAAATGAAAACACTTGTTATGAGAAGCCACAAGCCCTGCACAGTGAGGGCTGCTGAATGCACAGTGTTCTGTTTCATCCCGTCCATCTTCACACTCTGTCCTTAGGTTACAGTGAACGTGCTGTTTAAAATCAGAATAATAGCTAACAGAACAATTAAATAAATCTCCATCTAGTTGTATATGCTGCTTACGGGCATTAACTGCAGAGAAATAGACTTTAAAGAAACGATGTGTTATCCATTTATAGCCTTCATTAAACTCACACTTGATATGTGATGTATCTAATATAACAGGTGGGGCAGGACATTCAAAGTCCACGTAATGAACACTTTGAAGAGTTTCGTTTGTTTTGAAAAATGTTACTTTAAGATTATCTCCTTCTGGTACGCGTAGTTTCCATTGTTTAATACAGGAAGAAGCATCCTGTATCTGTACAACACTGATCATGATGCCATTTGGGGGAGATACTTCCCATTCTGCACTAAGATGAAGGGTGTAAAAGCCAGGCACTGGACCTGTAGATGGCGTTATCAAATACCCAGAACTTGATGATGTATATCTGACAACAAAATTGTAATGTTTCATTACATGAAAAATCAGTTTAATATGTGGACTGTTGATGTTTTCTATAAACATCAGGTTTCCACCCATTCCAATATACATTTCATAAAGAGTATGACGGTTACACTCGATGTCAAAACAGTATTGCCATTCATCTACTTCAGTTTGTACTTGTCCCCGAATTATCATTTTCCAGTACCTGGGGACACACCAGTACACAAGCCGTTGGACTTGAGCAAGCACAAAATGATCTTGGGGTGCTGCAATGTGCAGTATACAGAAAGTGGAGAAATCTTCACACACACCATACACCACCCCTGCGTGGGCTGTAGGCTTTAGAAGATTGTTCTCACAGTCTGACACATTGACCTGCAGGAACGTGGTGTTTGTGTGGTTTTGGCTTATGAGGTATTCTACACCTGGACAAAAATCAGTGATTATTGGTGCTTCCACAGTGGTGGTGTTACCTGCAGTCCCCTGATAGGTGATCATGTCTGCAGAGGCAAAAAGAAGACAGCAAGTTAGTGATTCAACGACAGAAAGCTGTAGGCAAATCCATTTGAGTTTTTTTTTATTTCTAGGCACGTAATGATAAAAACACCACACATTTTAGATCATTATAACACTTTTATCACACTTTGTTATATTCAGGCAAAACAAGAGGACAAAATTATATGGAAAGATTTCTGAAATGGTTCTGATGCTGTTTTAGGCCTTGAATTTTTTTGTTATTAAAAAAAATCAGTAATGTTTTTGAAACCACCTGATATAAGGATTAAGTGCTGTCTTTTTCGGATAGACAGTCACGTCTATGCAATGAAAGGTGCAGCATTGTTTTATATACTGTTTTCAGTTACAGCAAGTTTTTCTGCTTGAAATTTTGACAGCTCTCCCTGAGAAGAGTGCATTGCCACAGGGACAGTGCCACCTACAAAATAATCACATTGGCATGTGCATTCTTGTTCCTATTAAAGTGTGTTTTTTTCAACAGAACTTTGTTGGCTCAACTGTCTTGTTGTTTGGGGTTCTTTCACCTATGATGATTGTCAGATGCACATTGGATCTTGGGTTTATTGTCTCATCTGAAAGATTAGCACCCAGCTTGCCAGTGGATAGTTTAGTGGATATGCATTAAAAATGCTGAGCAAGGAAGCTTAGATATACCTAGCAATCACATATATACCTACGCACATAAACTGACTTGGATTATTTTAATGCGTGCTCAGTTTCCAAAATGGATAAACAATTTGCAAAAATCGCATTGTTGCATATGTTGGGTCAATGCATTTTCAGAAATGTACATTTACTTAGTTTTATAAATACATTTTGACTGCATACTCAAAATTTTACATTAAAATACAATTAAGGAAAGGATGTGAGTTGTTTTCAGAACCTTTATTCTTCAATTAGATTTTTTTAATGTACAATTACCCAGAAATATTTTGTCATACTTAAACATTTTGTATATCAAAATGGTTCATTTGTAAGGTACCAATCATTTGTATACAAGCAAATATTAGATCAAAACTATTTCTTATCTTTTTAACATACAGAGAAATCACGTGAGATGCAGCAGCAGAGTGTGCACCAAGCAAGTCGGTGGTGCAAAGTTAAGCACCAGAGTGAGTCATTTTTCTGAGGAGCAGGAGTGTCAATGATATATTAATTTGTTACAGGTCTATTATTTAGAGTGGGATTACTTATTTTGGTCTGTGTGCATTGTCCCAAGTTT
>CM060339.1:33611406-33621406 GCA_030674155.1 Stramonita haemastoma | reverse complement strand
TAACCTCATAATAACATAGGTACAGGTTTCTGGAAATACCGTTGATGTCCTAAGAGATACTCAGGGAAATGGCATTGTTGCAAGACAGGACTCATTAAGAAGAGACCAGGATAGTGGGTGCCATAGTCTCCTTTAGTCATTGACGGTGTGGTGTAGAAATTACCCACCCTTCTGACTGATGTGGACATGTTTTACTTTGACTGGACCTTTTGCAAACATAGTTCAAGATCTCATCATTACCAATATGAAAGAAGCTAGATATGCAGACCACTATTACCCTGAATGGATGGAGAATCCAAGCATTGTGAAGAACATGACTGTTTGTCAAGATAATATCATACTAGCATACTATAGCATATAAGGAATGAATTTGAAAAGGCTTGGCATCACATCAAACATTAATAAAACCACAAGAATAAATCACAGAAGTTTTTGGAAAGAAATATGATAGCCAGGCGTCTGTCTTCCAAAATATTTAGTAGTTGATGTGATGATGATGATGATGATGATGATGATGATGATGATGATGATGATGATCATCATCATCATCATCATCATCATCATCATCATCATCATCATCATGATCATGATGATCATGATGATGATAATGACGACGATGGGACCGTTGGACTAAATAGCTACAGAGTGACGTTGAGAGGCAAACCCAGGATGTAACATGAACCAGAATGTACCATGAAAACTTGACTCACTAGGAAGACTGGGGCCACACAGATAATCATCATCCCCTTTAAGATAGACAAGTTTGAGAGTGCTGCTCAAACTACCTCACCAACATTATCATGCACCTCGTCTCTCTGGCCCAGTTAATGTTGGTGTATTTTACGACAGGAATTGTAGAGTGAAGCCCTGCCACATAGTATTAAAGTATATGCATTTTTATAGCAGCATTGTGACATTCTCCTCATCACCATAAATGACCCTGCAGTAAGAGAAAATGTCACTGTCTTTGGCAGCCCTGGCTACTCTGGTCTCATAGTGACCTCAGTTTTGGTTCCCCTACACATTTGTGTGCCTGTGGTGAGTTTGTGTAAAACCCTTCTGGGTTGGAGCTTCATGGGAGAACGTTGTTTGAGGGGTGTAGTCGTGGTCACCACCGCTGGGTGGCATCTCACTCAGTTTGACTCCATGACTTGATGTCCTATATATAACTCACAACAGGCACAACTGGATACCACCAAAGTGACCCAACATGAGTGCAGGGCCGCTCTGGGTGTTGTCAAATGGCAGCCTGACATCGTTGGTCTCCTTAAAGGATTTTGACACCAAGAACACAACATCATGAATCCGGGATGGAAATATTAAATTAAGCAGCCTTGGAAGACCAGTTTGGAAACTTCACAGACATAGAGGAAGCAAAAGCAAAAAAAGAATGGCTGTATGTAGCATATGCTGCATAGAAATACAGGAGCAGCCAAAGAAACTAAAGACAGCAGTGCCTGCTGTTGCAAGTCATCAGGAACTGATGCCTGGAAGAGATATAAATGCCAATATTGAATAAATAGTAAAAAGTAGTAGGCTGTTAAAACCTTGTGAGATAATTATGGTCAGTCAAATCACTGGGGATGTGGAAACATCATCGACACTCTCCGTCAGAAGAAGAAAGAATTCAGTACACATACAAACAGCTATTCTAACTTGTTTTATGGGATCTTCCGAATTACAAAACTGGTTGGGCAATAGCTAAGACTGACATCCCCTGTCACATATGGGTTGAGGTCCTACACCACCCACTACGTGGCCTGAAAACCTTTGATGAAGGACAAAAATGAAGTAATAAAAACGGAAGTAGTGCAGGAACCCAGGCAACATCCATTAATTTTGCTTTTCAGTTCATTGCCATTAAAGGGAAACGTGGTATATGGATGGATTGCAAGAAGTTCAACTTGACCAATGTTTTGATCTACACTTCATGCCAACATTAAAGGACTGTTCCATAAACTAGTTTGAGATGGACGATTTTAAAATAAATATTTATACACTGATGGGAATTAATAGTAGGATTGAATCCCAGAAGGTGGAAATTCCTTCAGCAGCACTTGTGACTCCTGATAAAAACTATAAACCTCTGAATGTACTGAATGTGTAAATTCCAACTCTATCATTGCCTAAATGTTGTAACTTGAAACATACTCTGACAAAACATTACAACAAAAGAGTCAAATTCACTGCTGGAACTGAAGGCACTGAAGCTTGCTGTGTACGACACTTGGTAAATTGAAATGAACATTCAGAAACGAGTTACTGTGAATATAGATTTTACAAATCAAGTATGTTTTATATGTGTTGGTTGGTCATTTATGCAGGCAGTCATTTTTCACCTGTCTCCATTGCTACTGTGAACGTTAGGAGCTCCATGTAACACCACCAGGGTTTGCCATCTTTGTCTTTCTCTGCTGAATTATACAATCTCATGAAGCCCTTCCACACCACTGAGTTCAGCGATGCTGCCAATGCAAGATGTTGATGATCTGCTTCCTTTCCTGCTGCACTCAACGTTGCGGAGGATAATAGTCTTCTGCATATTCCTTTGTGTGCTTCTGCTTATAATTATGACTAACGTATATCAGTTTCCACATATCATTATCAGCTAAATTTGTCAGTGCACTGGCAAATGTGGGAGGGGGAGGGAGGAAACACTGCTTTAGCATTATAGACATCAGGGTCTACTTCTACCTCCATGTGGTCCAAGCTATGATCAAGATTTCTTTGCAAAAATCCTCCTCAAATTTTTAGACAATAAGAAATGAAATTTATTCACCTTAGTATTTCCTGTTATTGAGGAAAAAGTGGTGGAGGAAAAACAAGTGCAGGTAACAACTTTTCAATCATTTTGAAAATGACTTATAAAAGATTCAATAAAAAAAAAATCTAGAGAATAATGCTTTTGGTGGCAGCATTTTTGGCATTTTGGGGTAAGAACCATGCCTTGGTAGTTCCTGTGTGTTATTCATGGAACAACGTGTGTCAGCACAACACTTTAACCATCTGCTTTGTTAAAGTAGTTATGCTGAACTGACATACTTTCTGCCCAACTTTGATAACTGTTGATTGGATAAGAGGCTTAATCAGTGTTGACAGTGGCAACAGCCATAGTTGATTTAACAATACACAGCACACAAATCCCATATTCACTCAGTCAAGGGTACTATATTTAGCGCGCCCTTTCCTTTTACCTAGTCCAAGTATAGTCAGCTTCTGCTATAAATAGCACCAGCTGGCCCCCATCTGGGCTGGGCTGGGATGGATTAATTAGCAGCTGAGAGGAGCTGAAAGTGGGGGAAGCTGACATAGGCATTATGTGCTCACAAAACTGAGGTGTGCATTTTGAGAAGTTGACAGAGGTTTCCACATGTTTTGTTGACCCTTGCAGCTTTCAGGCCTGCTGTGAGTCTCCCTTTCTTTTGCTTTAACAAATTGTTTCCAAGTTCGGTCTGAAAATAACATTCACCATTTTAGAAAAAAATGCTTGTTGCTTTGATTCAGAATCCGTCTTCATCTTTTTTTTAAATTCTTCTCCCACTTGAAGAAAATATCAGATTCATAGATGGAGAGATAATCTAGTTCCTCCATAATCATATTACAGAACTGCTTTTCTGCTTACTTCCAGAAGTTTAACTTTTTCTTAGATTTCCAGCACATCAGAATCAGAGGTTGAACGCGAGAGATTGGCCAAATGGCTTTGTGTCCTTTTTTTAAGTGTCGGGTTTACTTCTCCCCCCACCCCTTCCTTGCATTCAGGCTATGAATCACAACCAATGACAAGAAAACACTTACATAACCTTGTATATTTGCCTCGCAAGTCAGCCAAAGACTAGATCATCTTGTTCCATTTCTATCTAGCCCCTCAGCTAACTGACGCAGCTGCAAGAATTCCTCTCTCATTTTCAGCTAGTCCTCATTTTTTGCCACCACTCCCTGTATAGTCCCAGGGGCAGCCAGTAGAAACCACAATCTGTCATTTGGGTGAGACCAAACCATTCCTGTTCATAGATGACCAAGCAATGCAGTGTGTAGCAGTAGTTTTAAAACGCAATTGATTAGAAATAGATTTGATTCTAAATGCGGCCCAAATCACATTAATGATTTGTTATGTATACAAAAAAGTAGTTAATTCCATCTGCTTGAGTTTAACCGAAGTCTGAAAATGCAACATGCATTTGTCTTGTAGAGTTCTAATGAATCCAGTAGTGGGCTTGCATGTTAATCGAGACATATTATTTTATCTGACCCTGTTTTTTGTGGGTTTTTTTATTTATTTGTTTGATTTTTTGTTTTTGCTGTTTTGTTTTGTTTGTTTGTTTGGGGTTTTTTGGGTGGTGATAGCCACTATGTGCCTGTTTGTGTTCTCCTCATTTAATACCGCATCTCTTATTGCATTAAGGGGCAACAATGATTGGGAAAAATGGCCTGATTATCACCCTTCAGGACAAAGGAAATATTTCTAACCTGATTCGACCTGCCTTGACCTGACTCAAAGCTTACACTTAAAATAGTTCTCAGCTGAGTGTATATGGACAGGCGGATGATTTTTGTTTCATTAATGAGAGAAGACAGGGTAAGATAGCACTGATGATGATGATGATGATGATGATGATGATGACGATGACGATGATGATAATAATAATAATAATAATAATAATAATAATAATAATAATAATAATAATAATAATAATAACAATATTAATAATAATAACAATAATAATATGGAACTCATACAATGTTGAATAGCTTGTAAAGCAGCAAATCAAAGTTTCTATAAAGAGACAGGCAGACAAGCAGACAAACAGAGAGACAGACAGAGAGACTGACCAAGACCTTCTTTGCAAAGCTTAAGAACAAGATATACAACTGTAATCACTGTAGTAGACTTTTCCTGTTCTTAGACAGAAGGCTTGAACCTTGCCATGATAAAGTGTAGTTGACACATCCACAGCAACAACCCACTGTGGCTGTAGAAGACAGCTAGTCAATAAACATTGTACCCATGCTTTACTATTACTCATGTGTTGCTGATGAGGCCTCTAATACGAATTCTAAAATCAATACCATTCTCTCTCTCTCTCTCTCTCTCTCTCTCTCTCTCTCTCTCTCTCTCTCTCCTCTCTCTCTCTCTCTCTCTCTCTCTCTCTCTCTCTCTCTCTCAGGGGGACGGATAGCCTAGTGGTCAGAACATTGCGCTGGCAATTTGACGACCCGGGTTCGAGTCCGGTCGAGGAAATTTTCTTCCTGGAGTTCACATCAGTGCTGACTCCACTCTCCCTAAAAGTCCTTCGGATGAGACTTTAAACCGAGGCCCAGTGTGCGAACGCACGCAGAACATCTTGCGCACACGTTAAATCCTGTTCCGCTTTTCGTAAGAGTAGGCCATCGTGTGCCGGTGGGAACAGATGACAATATTTACAAAACTGCATATACACGGGGACCGGATGAAAAAAAGCACGATTGCTTATTCTGTTATCCTCGATATAAAAGAATAAATAAAATAAATCTCTCTCTCTCTCTCTCTCTCTCTCTCTCTCTCTCTCTCTCTCTCTCTCTCTCTCTCTCTCTCTCTCTCTCTCTCTCTCTCTCCTCTCTCTCTCTCTCTCTCTCTCTTCACACAGATGAGTTGAGATGGGATGACTCAAAGAACGCCTTCCAGCTGTCCTGCGTAGAGTTAACGAATTTCAATTTCGATATACCAGTTACTGGACTTCTGGCTCTAAGCAACATCATTGGATTGGGTTGGATTGTAACTGTTGAAAAGGCCTTAACAGTTCTATTTTAAAAACTGAGTCCGGGTTTGGAAAATCATCGACCAAAAGGACACAATAATTTTGTGTGTGTTGAGACTTAAAGCCAACCAGCAAAATATCAACAAAGATACCAAAAATCAATTCAACAGACGAAAAACCCGCTAGTTGTAGTGCATTTTGCAAAAAGCAAAGGGGCAAAAGCAGCAACGACAGCAGCAGCAGCCATTGCGGTCAGAACAGGCTAGAGACCAAGGTGAGGAAACAAACGACGATGTGAAGAAACTGCTTGGGTAAGACACGTTGCAGAGCATGCAGGATGTTGTTGTTGTTGATGAACACACTGCCACACCTGCACTCGCGGATCACATTGCCTGACTGTCAGTGTAATGTTGGGGAAGAACAAAGGCAAAGGTGTCCCATAACCTAGACGGTGGTAAGGGACCGAGGCGTCAGAGACCTCAGCTTCTCTTGGGGGCCAGCATATTGAGGGCGGTGCCCATCTCCTCTCCCTCACTGCTTTATCTTCCCTGACCCTAAAGAGGGCAGGTAGCCACTTGCAACTGGGTGAACTGGGGGTAGTGGGGGACTATACTAAAGTCAAGGCGCGAAAACAGTCACCCATCCAACGGGTACGCCCGACGCTACTTTACTTGATTTGGGAAAAGCGAGCGCTCTGACCACTGAGCCATCCTGCCCCCTGAAGAAGTATATCAACTTGATTTTCAGTATATCAACTTGATTTTCAATGTGAGTCAAATCTGCAGCACTTCACATTTAGTCTGTAATAACTGTAGTTAATGTGATGACCAGGTTGAATGTAAGCGTAGTGAACAATGTCGTGATACTGACAAGTATTTATGTGCATAAATTATGTTACTGCAAAATAAACCCCAAAACAAGTTCACAGAAAATGTGTGTTACACAGCGCATATGATGCTGCATTTTTCTGTGCAAATCAGTTAATATTGTGTTAGGATTTGCTTGTAATAATATACAGTCTTAAGAATGCGTGCATCAAAAACAAAATCAGAATCAGAAAACTTCATTGCCATTAAGTCTGATCGAGCCTTATTTGACACCAAACATATACATATCCAACATTTCCTAAAAGATGTAGATTTTTATATTTATTTAATTTGTCTATGATCTCGCTCTTTTGGAAAAGGAATCATGCATACATTTGCTCGTGTGTAACAGATAGTCCACTTTGTTGAAAGAAAAAAGAGACTTACATTCTTGTTGTTATTTATGTTATTTGTTTATTTTTGACATTTCATAAAAAAAAGTTCTTCCTGAAATCATCATATAGTATACAAGCATCAAGCAAGCGATACTCGTCTTTAAATTTGTTACACCACATTCATGCTCTTTTTTCTCTTAGCATATTTGTGACGCTCCACCACGAAACGAGTCGCTTAGCACATATTCCACTTTTCCGCTAGGAGCCATTAAAGGCAGGTGGGGGTGAGGTTCTCGATATTGAGATTTTGATGGATTATAAAACTGTAGCACTTATTTTACCTTGTAGGGAAATATCAATGCATCATTTTGTTTTCTTTTGTCTTTAAAGGTGCTTTGAAAGTAGCAGAGCCCTCATTCTGACCACCTATTATGATGCTTAACTTGTCAATTTCTCATTTTGACATTTCCTGCAGTCTATCATTTCAGTTTGTGATAACTTTTGATAGAATTAACCGATTTTCAATCTGTTTTTTGTATTGTATAGCCATTCTATTGCAGATTAACAACATGTTAATAACTAAAAATTGACCTCTGGTGCAATGCGACTCCTTATGTGGTGGAGCGTCACATTTAATATATGTATATCCATCCCCCTTGCTGTATCTTTAAATCATGGAAGCTGGTACATAATCTGCTCAATATGCGTCTATACTTTTCATTCCTGCATATCAATAGATATGGCTTCAGTCAATAAACATTTGAAACAGAGTTGTAATGATACAACTTAAAAGATAACTTGATTTAGTTGATCCGAAACACTATGCACAGTTCTTCAAGCTTTGTATTTATATCATAGCATAATCTTTTGATACAGAACGTATTATGAATATTCTACAAATGTTTGATTCCAATTTTAAGAGATATTGTTTTGTATGCATACATCGTGTGATTTTTAAAAAAAAAACCATTTTGGTGCATTTCATTACATGATATTATTAACATTTAATAAAATAATACAATAAAATATTTCATTGCATAACATTATATTAAAGTGGGTAGGTGCTGCACATGTGGTGACGCGCTCTCCACGGGGAGAACAGCCCGAACTTTACACAGAGAAATCTGCTATGACAGAAAGTGGTATAAAGTAAATAAAAATAAAATAAATGTGTATTTGTATGTTACAGAGGAGTGAAGGAACGTGTGAGCTGAAGAACGTATAAGGATGGCCCACTTGCAGAAGGAAAAGAAGACTCCCTAACAAAAAAACACGCTATAACGATTTATATGCGTGGAATGTGACGGTTTCCTGCGCTCCGCCACATAAACTGTTTCTACCCTGGCTGAATGTAATGTAACCAGTTTGATCGATACATAGGGGCAGCTTCAGGACAGTCTGCTCTTCTGCAATATCTTCGTGCTGCTTTGTAGCAGAAAGCACTGCCGATACTGTGGTGATGGGGATCAGAATACATACAGTAATTGCCGGTACCGGAGCTTACTGGATGGCTTGAATAGGTCATTGACAAGAGATTGAATCTCTCTCTCCTCTCTCTCTCCTCTCTTCTCTCTCTCTCTCTCTCTCTCCTCTCTCTCTCTCTCTCTCTCTCTCTCTCTCTCTCTCTCTCTCTCTCTCTCTCTCTCCCCTCTCTCTCTCTCTCCACATGCAACTGATTTATTACATGGCGGGTTCTTGTTGCTCTCTCTCTCTCTCTCTCTCTCTCTCTCCTCTCTCTCTCTTTTCTCTCCTCTCTCTCTCCTCTCTCTCTCTCTCTCTCTCTCTCTCTCTCTCTCTCTCTCTCTCTCTCTCTCTCTCTCTCTCTCTCTCTCTCTCACACACACTCAAAAGCCTTCATGACTTAGGACGATTCATATATCATTCCAACAAAAGGCGTTCTGCTTTAGAATGATGGCTGTAGCAAAATGATTAACGTATTTCTCAAGTTGTTTCAGTGTCTTATGCTTCTCTGTGTACAATTTGTGCCCTAATTATCAATTCTCTAATCAATTTTTGTTATTCATTCATTTATTTATTTAGTTACTAAATTTATGTTTAGTCTAAAATGTTGCAAACATTTTAATCAGATGTATGCTAATACCACAAGTGAATGTTATAATCGTTGTGCTTGGAAGTGTTTTCAGGTGCATTCTTGGAAAGGATTGAGAACGAAATTAATGTGTGGGGGGAGGGGGGGGGGGATAGCGAGTGTGTGAAATTGTAATGGGTCCGGTGGCCTTCTACAATAAAATCGTTCAGAGTTCAGAGTTCAGAGTTCTCTCTCACACACACACACACACACACACACACACACACACACACACACACACACACACACACACACACACACACACACACACACACGAGTCTGTCATGAAAAATTGTTGCATAAATTGAAGAATATTGGTATCAATGGAATGTTATATAAGTATCTTCACAATTTTTTATCTAATAGATCAATCTGCACTAAATTGGGCTCAGCTTACTCATCCTATAAATCTATCAATTTAGGTATACCGCAGGGATCAGTGCTTGCTCCCATGTTGTTTTCTATTCTTGTACATGATCTCCCTAGTTGTTTGTCAACTAATACTCAAGTCGTTCAGTATGCTGATGATATCGCAATATGGATAAATACTTCAGTTAGGAAAAACACCAAAAAGACAGTTACCAATTATGTTGAACATTTATATCAAGATGAATTAAATAAATTCTGTAGCTTTATGAAGGAAAATAAGTTAGAACTATCTGCAGAAAAAACATGTCTTGTGCTCTTTAATAATGGTGAAAATCCATCAAAATTACCAACCCTAAAATTAGAAGGAACAGTGCTTAAGTATAAACCATATGTAAAATTCTTAGGCGTAATTTTAACTAGAAAGTTGAGCTGGAAGATGCACATCGACCACTTAATAACCGAGGCTAGAACAAGACTGAACTTTTTAAAAGTAATAAGTTTTCAGGCATGGAGTCAAGATACTAAAACACTGATACATTTGGCTCAATCTTTAGTACGCTCAAAATTAATCTATGGACAAGAAGTTTATTTTTCTGCTGCAGATTA
>CM060339.1:33603906-33606406 GCA_030674155.1 Stramonita haemastoma | reverse complement strand
CTGACCCGGCATGTTGTCTGTCCAGCTTTGTGTTGTGCTCATGGGAAAGTGGACTATGTGAACCTGTTAGAACATATGGCATACTTCCACACTCTCACCACAGGCTCTGTGCATCTGGCCTGATAGAGCTTCGGTATGTGGTAGCGATTAGTGCAGGTCATTGCGTGATGGAAAACTACTTTGTATAAATCCCAGCAAATCCCAGGTCTGGATTTCGAGAGGGGGGGGGGGGGGGGGCAATTATTTAGTTCCAGAAAATCCAGGGTTGGGACTGAGAGGTTTAAAGGCTAAGGCAGGCCTGATGTATAGAAACACTGGGCTGGGTCTTTGAGAAAGGTTGGTGTAGGACAGGAAAAACAGATCTCAAGACTACACCTTCTGGAGTTTGCCGGCAGCTTCAGACTCGCCCTTACCAACACCTGCACTCCCACAAACAGTCAATACAAATAATTTGGCATGTTGCTAATGAGATGGCTCACAACCACATAGACTATGTTTTGGTGTCACAGGTTTCAGACCTTGCTTCAACAGGCACAGACAAGAATTTTCACTGGAGCTGACACTGGCAGTGATCATAACATAGTACTTATGGCGATGAACTTGAAACTGAGAAAAAAAAATATTCTGCTACCATTCCACACATGAAAAGTTCAATCTAGAAAATCTTTAACTCCCAAAATAGCAACAATTTTTTAAGGTCATGTGAAAAGAAATGTGTAGCACTTATTGATATTGTGGACAACAACATCAACGTACTTGATAATGAATTCAACTTTGTCATAATAAAGAAAGCAGAAGTCCTGAGAAGGTAGAGAAAGAAGATACAGTTATGGATCACTGAAAACATCTGAGACTTTTGTTTTAAAAGAAAATCATTTAAACAGTATTTTAGTACACAGCAGAAAACACCTACCACAAGATAAGCACCAAAAATATGAAAAAGAAACCCATGATAAAAACAAAAAACTGGGATTTTGGAACATGGTGTATATATATATATATATATATATATATATATATATATATATATATATATATATATATATATATATATATATATATATATATATATATTATATATATCTCTCTCTCTCTCTCTCTCTCTCTCTCTCTCTCTATCTGTGTGTGTGTGTGTGTGTGTGTGTAATGTGCGTGCGCGCGCGCGCGCGCGCGCGCGCGTGTGTGTGTGTGTGTGTGTGTGTGTGTGTGTGTGTGTGTGATGTACTGTTGGGGTAATAGAAAACAGGCATGTACTTCCAGGGTACATGCCAGAGCTCGACATTTTCCATCATTATATACATTGCTGTCAACTGGTTCAGAAAAATACAGGCATCTCCAGTTAGATTGGTTTCTTTTTGCTTTTGTTTTGTTTTCTGGTAATTTGAGCAACACTCTCAAAATAGCATCTGTATGTGGATGACGCTGGAATGTGAGGTCCCAGTCTTCCCAATGAGCAGCTGCCCAGTGTCCAAAAAATCCCTATGTTTTTTAAAGGACTGTTTGTTTGCGACCTTCCAGTCTATAGCCCAAGGTATTTACCACTGCACCTAGGCAGCTGGACTAAAACCAAAACATACTTATATCTGGTTCCAAATTTTCATAAGAGCCAATTCACTTTAGTACATTTTCAATCATTGTGCTACACTTTAAAGAGATATCTGCATTTTATGAGCAACAATGCTAATCTGAAGAGATGGCTGTGTTTAACACTTTTGGGTATACATTGTTCTCTGAGAATCCGGTATCTTTGGCAAATAAAGACAGGTACATTTTTCAATTCAGCCACATGAACCAGCAAAACAGTTATTGGGCATGTGGAGCGGAGCGTTTACGTCACTTCATGTTGTGAAAAGGCAAGTTATATTGGTTTAAACAATTTTATTAGTTCATAAACAACGTAGTCATTAATTATCGAATAAAGCATTCCCTAACCTGGCATTTGTGGTTTCGCTCTAGCAAAGGGTACAATTTACAATGGTCTTTGGGTTCCTTTTTCTACTCCAACTTTGAACATAGCAATCCAGAAAGTACTGTTTGGATCATTGTAAAACTAGCTATTGACACCAGTAGCTACTGTCGCAGTTCTGGAAAGTGATTACTTTTGGTGTGTGTTGTTGTTGTTTTTATATAAATTTTTGAAATTTGCTTCAAAGACTGTATTAGAAAAAAAAGGAAAAGAGTGAAAAATACAGGACCTTAAATTAGAGTTAATATATAATATTTAGATTGGAGTGCGGTTGTATGTGGGTGTGAAAACTTGTATATTTTGGGTGTGATTTTTGCATTGTTATTATTTTTGTTGTTGTTTACTATATAAGATTTTGTTAGCGTGAGGAAGTGTATTTTGGTGCGTTGTTTTTGCCTTGTTATTTTTGATTGTTGATTTTCATTATCATTGAAATTGAACAGTAAAGTTTGGAACTTTCTTCTCTGTGTTCTGTGTTTGTTGTTGTCGGGAAGTTAGATAGAGTGGGTATGGGTGGGGTCATATTCACACTCC
>CM060339.1:33593906-33598906 GCA_030674155.1 Stramonita haemastoma | reverse complement strand
GTATGTTCAGGGGTTTCTGATAGGCGTTCGGCAGCTTGAGAAGAGAAACTTGGAATATCAATGGCCTTGAGATTGCGACGGGTAACGCACTTTTTCTTTTTGATAGGCTTAGCAATGTTTAGAGAGAAGAGAATGGCAGAATGGTCAGAAAGAAGTTCGTTAGTGACGGATATAGATGTGACGAGGTCTAGTGAGGCATCGGTAATGAGCCAGTCTAAGATGTGGCCTGATCTATGTGTTGGTTCGTTTACAAGCTGTGAAAGAGAGTGGTTAGACAGGGAAAGAGAAAGACGCTTGACATCAGGAGAAGACTGGTTGTCGAAATGGAAGTTAAAGTCACCGAGAATGATGAGTTTCTTGGGAGAGAGGCTGTAATGATCAAGGAGGGACTGAAACTCTTTATGGAAAACTGAAGGTGTTAGATTGTTCTTACGACTAGGAGGTGGACGGTACAGACAGCAGAAAGTAATGAATGGCCGGGTAAGCTAAGGTTGAGTTCACAGACTTCGAAAGATTCAGGTGAGAAAGGAAGAGAGTGGCAGAAAGAAAGGACTGGATGCAGAGTGTCTTTGTAGATGACAGCAATGCCACCTCCACGGGAGAGTCGGGGGAAGGAAAGAGTCTTATAGCCAGGCGGCGTCAGTTGTATTTTAGGCTCGTGGCCTTGCGGTTTTAACCAGGTTTCTATGAGAAAAAAATAGATTTATGTTTTGTTCAGAAATAAAATCAGACAGAAAATCGGCCTATCCATCTGAGCAGATAGACTGTACACTGTGCAGACAAATATGTAGGAGGTTTGAGGGAGGCAGAGAGGATGAAGAAAGTGATGAGTTAGGGCAGCAGAGAGAGGACGAAGATGAAGGCGATGGTGGAGATGTGGACAGTGGGAGAACAGAGAAGAGTTTGAGTTGTGAGGTGGGCGTAGAGGGTAGTTGCAGAACTGGGTCAGTTGGGGAAGCACTAGAGGGGTGGAGGTGACCAGTAGAGGGAGGCAGCGTGGAGATGTCTGAAGCAGAGGGACGACAGGTAGGTGAAGCAGTGTGGTCAGTGGTTTCAGTTGTTAAGGAGGTGACGTCAGGGGTGGCAGGAGAGACAGGTGAAAGAGAGGCGCACCACAGGCGATGATGTCTGCCGGCACGTTTTCCTCTTCTTGTTTTTCGGCGGTTGAGGCCCAAGTCAGCAATGTGGCGTTGTGTGTTATTGTCAAGTTTGTTTTGTTTGCGGCCATATTCAGAGAGCAAAGATCTCATATCGGCAGGGGTTTGTGGCATAGCCACAGAGTGACAAATACTGCAGGGTGGTGGTGGAGGGGATTTGACTTGTGCAACACGTGCAGTTTTTGACAGGGCAGCAGGGTCAGGGTAGCATGGGTCGCAAGGACCAGTGAAGCAAAGTAAACAGAAATCATTTGTCCATTTTGTACAACATAAATATTCAAAAAGATGCGAAATTTTAGATTGAAATATTTTACAAAATATACAATGAAAAAGAAAAATGCTCTGACCAATAGATTGCTGATGAAAACATACACCCGATGATATAAAATATCTCCACACAATAAAGGAAAAATACACAAGTTACACACTTTAACACAGAGCCATACACCATGCAGCCACCAGGCGCAAAGGGAAAACAAAGGCTCCTAGCGCAAAATTGGGTAATGTGCTAAGCGACTCATTTTGTGGTGGAGCGCCACAAATATCATGTAATGGTGACTTCATCAGGCCTGAATGAAAATTTTCCTCACTAAAGTGTTTGAATATTCTGTAATATATCGTTTTATACCCAACTTAAGGAATTTTTATACGAGGTTTAAACCAAATAAAGTAGACAGGATTATGATCACTGCATCCACACGATCAGCAAAACCTTTACCATGTTTTTGTGGATTTCAAAAAGGCCTTTGACAGGGTATGGCATGCAGCTCTGTGGGCTACCATGAGGCTGTACAACATCAATGCCAACATGATCAGAGTCATTGAGGAGCTCTACAACAAGGCCACTAGCGCATTCTATTTCAATGGTGGCATAGGGGATTGGTTCAGGATGACGGTCAGCATCAGACAAGGCTGCTTGCTCTCACCTACTCTCTTTAACACCTTCCTTGAGAGAAGCATGACTGATGCGTTGGAAGATCCTAAAGAAACAGTTGGCATTGGATGCAGAACAATTACCAACTTGCGTTTTGCTGATGACATCGATGGACTGGTGCTAAAAGAAGAATAGTTAGTTAGGTTAGTGGAACGCCTCGACAAGACGTCAACAGCCTATGGCATGGAGATCAGTGCGCAGAAGACCAAGCTGATGACCAACAACATCAACGGCATCAGCACCAACATCAGGGCCGGTGGTCAAAATTTGGAAATGGTACAAAGCTTCAAGTATCTGGGAGCAATTGTAACAGACAAGGGATCCAAGCCTGAAATACCCACAAGGATTGCACAGACAGTTACAGCACTGACAAAATTGAAGACCATTTGGAAGAACAGGAACATCTCGCTCAGCTCAAAGACCAGGCTGATGCGCACTCTGGTCATCTCAATATTCCTGTATGTTTGTGAGTCATCGACCCTCACAGCAGATCTGGAGAGGAGAATACAGGCCACAGAGATGAGATGCTTTTGCAGACTCCTTGGCATCTCTTACAAAGACTACATTACTGACAAGAAAGTGAAAATCAGAATCGGTCAAGCCGTCGGGCCCTTTGAAGATCTCCTGACCACAGTCAAAAAACGCAAACTGAAGTGGTATGGGCACGTCGCAAGATCAACAGGGCTTGCCAAGACAATTCTGCAAGGAACTGTGCAAGCCAGGAGAAGGAGAGGCAGGCAGAGAAAGAGATGGGAGGACAACATCCAAGAGTGGACGGGCCTCAGGCTGAGTGACACCCTGAGAAAGGTTGAGGACAGAGGGAAATGGAGAGAGCTGGTTGCAAGGTCTTCCGTGGCGCCCCTATGGTCTACACAGACTATGGGATAGAAGAAGAAGATCCACACGACAGAGCACATACTTCAGTTATCTGCTGTTTTGCATTAGTGTATATATGATCAATGAAAGTTACTGAGTTGGTATGTGTATGGGTTTATCAACTAGTTGGTCTGGGCCAAACTTTGTATAGTTGTAATTCCATTCAGGCATATGTTTGATTAAATCTATGTTAAAATAACCAAGAATAATAGTGTCACAGTTTAAAAGTTAAACTTCATTTATTAAAGAATTGAATCTGTCAATCCAGTCAGTGGTTTCCGACGGATTTCTGTATATGAATCCTATCAAGAGCGGACTACTGTGCTTTATTTTGATTTCTAACCAAACCCATTCAATATCATAAACATCAAAGTTATATAGCCTTTGACAGAATAATGAAGATGCAAAATATGTTAACAAGCCTGCAGTTTTTGGTTTGTGGGGATCTTGACAAAATATCTGGAATGTAGTTTTCCATGTGTTTACCTTTGCTGAATCAGGAACACCATCATTAGGTTTTTCTATAGGTTTTATTCATAAATTGGGTATTTTTTTGGTAGTAAAATGTATAGTCCTTTTTTTTTTCTTTTGCATAACATATTTGAGCCTATGTTGTTATTCAGAATCCCTTTTCTGTGTATTTGTCTACCTGATGCATCAATATTTTTTGGTAATCTTTACTATTGTTTGTGCTAAAAAAAATCAACCTATGTGGCAATACTAAACAACAGTAAATGTGTAACATTCAGGAAATCTTTCTCTCGTGATGACATCTTCATCTTCCGGATATGTAATCCCAAAACAAAACATTGGTAATGCCAACATCTTAGGGACACAATGCAAAACCATACCTGTGCCAGACAAACATGCAGTCATGACCAGTTTCAAGTATTTCCTAAATTTAAAGCCCGTTGTAAGTCTGCTTAATGTCAGCTGCCAGCGATTTGATCAGAGAAATATGGTGTGGTCATCTAAGCTATCAAATTCTTATGTCCATCATTTATCAAACACAATGCATATCAGTGTTGAAGCTTTCCAGTCGTCCTGCTGCTTCAAGCTGTTCTTTACCTTCTTTCCTGAAAACCAAAGGCCAGAGAAGCTAGCAGACGGTCTGTGGAACTGCTCTGTGAAGCACTACCCCAGCTTTCGTCACCACCTGGCTTGTAACCTGAAGACAGAGTGTCACGATGGACGTGATGAGACAGGTGACTGTCCCTACAGCAGTCCTGAGTGTCATGGAAAAATAGCTCTCTGTAACAGATGCTACTCCATTGTGGAAAGTCTTGCTGGATTTGTCAGTGACAAAACTGATATCAATGCACGAGTCAATGATTATTGTAATTCCATTGGAGGACAGCTTAGCTTGCCAAAGTGTATGCTTAAGTACTATGAAACTTTAAAAAACAAGACACAAATCGAAGCTGAAAGATTATCATGGCTCTGGACAGGCTTGTATTCAGATGATTTGTCACTTCCAAGTATATACATAGCTAGTATAGTTCATAAAGATAGAACAGTTCTTCACCATGCCTATAGTTTGTTTCAGAGAATAACACCAACATCAAAAGTGTGCTTTATCCATTTTTATGGACTTTTACCTTTTACATGTAATAAAATACATCATATATATTCAACAAATGGGGTATTTTGTGAATTTCAGAAAAATCACACAACGATATCCTCTCAAAGCCACAACTTGAAGACAGTAGTTTTGAACCATGTAAAACTACCAACAGGACAAGCCATGACACAGTGCACTGAAGGCCACGTAACTCACACCTTTCTTTTGTGTGGTTCCAGCCAGTACAATATTTGTGGAAAGCACACCACGTCTCTTTGTACTAACTCTAATTTGTTACCAGGTGGACATGTGTCTAGTTTACCAAAACAACATATGCCTCTAGTTCCCACTTTTCCATGTAATGATGGTGTGGCAGAACTATCATACACTTTGGTGTGCAACTTCATCGCTGATTGTCAGGATGAGAGTGATGAAACCTTCTGTGAACATCCTCCATGTGTTGGACACTTCA
>CM060339.1:33584178-33591678 GCA_030674155.1 Stramonita haemastoma | reverse complement strand
TACTGTCTAAACTGAAAAGAACCCTCGGCAACCGATGTGGAACAAAAATTGCATAAAAGAATGGTAGTCTAACAAGGAATAAGAATGGAAAAACAACACAAGCTAACGCATACAATGTATTGTATGGGATGTATTGTATTGAATTTGTATTGTAATTGTATTGTATTTATTGATATTGTATTGTAAAAATTGTAGTTGATAAGTGGTAGTGTAATGATATTGTATTGTATTGTATTGTGTTGTATGTAGTGTATTGTATTGTATGTGTATGTAGTGTAGTGTGTTGTATTGTAGGGTAGTGTAGTGTATGTATTGTATTGTATTGTATTGTGCGTGTAGTGTAGTGTAGTGTATTGTAGTGTAGTGTAGTGTAGTGTAGTGTATTGGATTGGGATTGGTTGGATTGATTATTGTATTGGTATTGGATTGGATTGGATTGTATGTGATTGATGTATTGGTATGTATTGTATTGGATTGGATTGGTTGGTTGTGTTGGTTATTGTATTGGATTGTATTGGATTGATTGTGTTGGTTGTTGTATGTTGTATTGTATTGTGGTTGTGTTGTGTTGTGTTGTGTTGTGCTGTTGATTGGATTGTGTTGTGTTGTGTATTGTGTTGTGTTGTGATTGGATGTGTTGTGTTGAGTTGTATTGTGTTGCATTACATTGCATCGTACCATATTTTTGTACTGTATTGTATACATGTACTGCAGTATGTTGGGGACGGGATCGGGATAGCTCAGTGGTCAGAGCGCTCGCTTTCCCCCAGCCAATATTAAGCAGCATCGAGCGTGGTTACCAATTGGATAGGTGACCGGTTGCACGCTTTAGCTTCAGTACAGTCCCCCCCCCCCCCCCCCAGTTCACCCAGCTATAAATGGGTACCTGCCCTCTTTAGGGTCAGGGAAGGTAAAGCAGCGAGGGAGAGGAGATGTGCGCCACCCTCAACATGCTGGCCCCTAGAGAAGCTGAGGTCTCTGATGCCTCGCTCCCCTTACGACCACATAGGTTATGGGACACCTTTACCATTTTCTTATGTTGCAATTGCACTCTACTGTCCTGCATTGCACAAGTTTGCACTGCATAATCTTGTTGAATCAAGTTGAACTGAATCATAGCATATCACGTTGTGCTGTATTCTTCACCGTATTCAATCTCGGCTGATTTTCAAGTGCAGAGTTCAGGTTCTATCTATCCATCTATCTATCTATCTATCTATCTATCTATCTATCTATCTATCTATCTATCTATCTATCTATCTATCTATACCTTAGTCTGGCGACCGTGGGGCACCCCTGAATACTTGACAACCAGTTCTCTCCATTCCCATCTCTGTTCTGCTTTTTTCTGAAAAATTGGCTGAGTTCTAGGCCTGTCCGTTCGCTGATGTTGTCCTCCCATCTCTTCCTTGGTCTGCCTCATTTTCTTCCTCCTTGGACAGTGCCTTGCAGTATTGCTTTTGTAATTCAGGTTATTGTTTGATATTTTTTCTCGGGAGGTTGAGCATGACGATAAATGCTGTGTCTCCTGTCTCTTCTTTCTTCTTTTTTTTCTTGCTTTCTGTCTGTTTTTTTTGTCTTTCTTTCTTTTTCCTTCTTTTTTTTCTTCTTTTTTTTCCTTTTTTTCTTTCTTTCATTTTCTTCATTTTGTTTTTTCTTCTTTCGTTTATTTTTCCTTTGCTTCTTTCTTTCTTTCTGTCATTCTTTCCTTCTTTCTTTCTTTCTTAGTTTCTTTATTACTTTCTCTTTCTTCTTTTCTTTCCTTTTTTTTCTTTCGTTTTCTTTTTTCTGTTTTTTCTTCTTTCGTTCATTCTTCTTTTCTTCTTTCTTTCTTTCTTAGTTTCTTGCTTACTTTCGTTTTCTTTCTTTCCCTTTTACTTTTTTTCTGTATGTCTTTCTGTCTTTCTTTTGTCTTTCATTCTTTCTTTTCTTTCCCTCTTTCATTCTTGTTTCAATAGAGGACTGTTTAACCGTATCTAAGCGTGTTGCCGCAAACCTCTTCTTTTACCACTGAGTCGATAAAAACGATATTGGAGTGCGAGTTGAAAGAGAAAGAGAGAGAGAGAGAGAGAGAGAGAGAGAGAGAGAGAGAGAGAGAGAGAGAGAGAGAGAGAGAGAGAGAGAGAGAGAGAGAGAGAGAGAGAGAGAGAGAGAGAAAGAGAGAGAGAGAGAGAGAGACAATGACAATGACAATGACAATGACAAATAATTTTATTGTTCAGACTCGGAGTGTCCATAAACAAGGGGGAATGGGTAGATCATGCAAACAACTGCAGCAATTCATCAAGTTCACAATATCATGTCAGATAACTAGTTTCTTAAGAAAAAAGAAAAAAAGAAACAGCAAAAAGAAACAAGAAAACAAACAAACAACAGACAGACGCAGACACACAGACATAGACTGATAGAGACAAACACAGACAGACAGGTCTTTGGCCGTTGCATAATTAGCACAACTTTCATGTCATACACAAAAACGCCTAATTGGAGGGTGTCTTACCTATTCTGTGGATTGAGATTTCCTGTTTTTAAAGGCATAGAATATAAACTTTGCCAGATTTATAACTTTTTCAGGTTCCTGTGACTCTAATAAAGATAACTTCTGGTTTCTGAAATATTCTAAATTAACCTTACTTAGATAAGTTTTGCGTAATTCAGTGTATGCTGGGCAGTAGAAAAGGAAGTGAATTTCATCTTCAGGTTCACGATTACAATTTGGACAAGCTAGGGAACAATTATCTGGCGTATATCTAAATTTATTGCTTTTTAATTCTGTTACTCCCAATCTGAATCGTATAAACATTGTACGTATATACCGGGAAGTGATTACGTCCATGTACTTTTCGGGTTCTAATAGGCTTTTGAATGAACTATAGAGATTAAAACGTGGTCTACTGGTTATTTTTTCAGACCATTGCTGTATGAAGCAATCGATCATTCTTTGCTTGAATTCCCGTAAAAAAGCTTTATGATTTCCGACTCCTTGAAAAAGCCATGCATAGCCAAAGCCAGAGGAGCAGAGAAGATTTCTGATGTGTGTTACCCAAGTTATATGACCTTTTTCATCTAGCAATTTTAACATAAGGTAAGCCATGTTAGCATATCTCTGACTTGGTAAGGAACACAAACGTAACCAGTAAGAAACGCCTCTGACAGCTGACAAAACGAGGAGAGGATAACGGCCTAATTCTCCATATACCATATAGTTTGGTGTATGCAGACTAACATTTAAAAAGCGTTTACATGCAAAGAGATGGACTTTTTCAATCTGATTAAACTCCTGGACACCCCATACCTCAGCTGCATACAGTAGTATCGGAGCAACCCGTGCATCAAACAGTTTAAAGAATATCTTGGGGGAAAAGCAATCCAGTTTACGTAATGTCCTGCATATTTCTATCACACATTTTTTAGCTTTTGTCGTCAAGCTTTCAGTAGCAACATTCAAACTGAGGCGTGTTGTGAAAGTAAGACCTAGGTATTTATATGAATTAACAACTTCTAACTTTTGTTGTCCAAAATGCCAGTGTTCATATTTTGATAAGTGTCCACCATTTCGAAATACAATAATTTTAGTTTTTTCAAGATTTACTTTTAACCCAAATTTATCAGAAATATTATGTAAATTGTTAAGTTGATTTTGCAAGCCTACAGGAGAGTAAGAGAAAAGTAATAGATCATCTGCAAACATTAGGAGGAACAATTCTGTGGCAGTTTGACCGAGCTGAATTCCATGGTTTCCATTGCTTATA
This sequence comes from Stramonita haemastoma, assembly GCA_030674155.1. Classification (NCBI taxonomy): domain Eukaryota; kingdom Metazoa; phylum Mollusca; class Gastropoda; order Neogastropoda; family Muricidae; genus Stramonita; species Stramonita haemastoma. The sequence continues at coordinate 33,587,926 of CM060339.1, read as the reverse complement.
ATATATGTTGCAAGATCATTTATCAAAAGGGAAAATAAAGTAGGGGAAGCAAGACAACCCTGTTTGAGGCCCTGGAAGCATTCAAAGTAATCAGAATATCCTGCGGATGAACGAATGCAACACAATACCGATGAGTACATAGCTTGTAGGGCCTTTAACATTTTACCATTTACACCTACCTTTATTAAGATTTTCCACAAGACATTTCGGTTAACTGTGTCGAAGGCTTTTTGAAAATCCACAAAAGCTACATATATTTTTTTCTTTTGAAGTAGATATTTTTGCACAATAGCATATAAAGTGAAAATATGGTCAGTAGTTCTATAGTCTTTCCGAAACCCTGCTTGGGATTCTAAAATTTTATTACTGCTTTCAGCCCATTGTGTTAATCGGGAGTTAAGAATATGAGTATATAATTTACTAACACAGCTTAGCAAGGTGATACCACGATAGTTTCCTGGATTTTCTGCATCTCCTTTTTTAAAGAGAGGGAAAAATTATAGCTTTACACCATTCTTTGGGATAAAGTCCACTGGTAAACAAAGTGTTAAACAGTTTTGTGAAGAAAGGAACAATAACTTCTGTTGATTTAAGGACTTCATTTATTATATTATCTGGGCCAGCAGCTTTTCTTGGTTTTGCATGCCTTATTGCATTCTTAACTTCTGTTTCACTTATTTCCTTGTTGATATTGTCAGTGTTATCTTCAATATTGTTAAAGTCAGGCATTTCATCAAATACTGCATTAGAAGTGACATCACTCCAAGTATCAGAGTTACTCTCATTCAATAATGAATTGAAATGGTTGAACCATGTTTCTTTAGATATGTTGTTTACCACATTATTTTTATGTTTATAAACCTTCATTTCTTTCCAGAAATCCTGTGAGTTGTGAGCAGATTGAAGAATTTTGTTTACCTTCTCTTTCTTAAATAACCTCTCTTTTTGTCTTATCAGTGATTTGTATGAATTTCTTTCTAAAGTATAGAGTGCTCGATTTGCATCTGTTCTTTTACGATTATACTTTCTGAGGGCTTGGAATACTTTCTTTTTTGACTCTTTGCATTCTTTATCATACCAGCAACTGTTAGTATTTTTGACACGTTTAGGTTTACCAAATTCTTTCTTCATACAAGATGCTGACTCTAGGATAGCCTGTGAAAAGGTCTCCAGAGCATCGTCACATGAGTAGTCTATCTGTGAGATTGCTAAAGAAATTTTGTTTTTGAAAGCTATGCTCTCTAATCTTTCTATTAGTTGGTCATGTATTTTGGGGTCCCATGTGTATTTAGTAACTGGAACATACTCTTCATTATTTGTTACAACATCACAGTTAGTACATACAGTTAAGGTTAGTTTCAAGGGCATGTGGTCAGATTCTATTCGCTCCTGTATTTCAAGTTTAGAACAAAGATGTAGAATGTCTTGTGAGCTCAAGAAGTAATCATTAGTGCTGCTTCCTGCTGATGATATAAATGTAAACTTTTCAGACAAATCAGGTGTACATAAACCATTTAAAATAAGTAATTCTAAGCATGTGCACACTGACAACAGTATCTTTCCGAAGTCATTCACAGTCTTATCTTCTGAGTGTCTGCATGATATCAGTTCATCCCAGTTATGCTTTGTCATGTCTTCAGGGTCAAGGTTGAACATTTCTGAATTAGGTTGAAGATTTCCTGTTCTGGCGTTTAAGTCACCACAAACAAGGAAATTGTTAGCATTGTGTTCAAGAACAACATTAACTATACATTCTTCAATGGCATGTATGTGGCAATTTGTCTGTGCAGATTCATAAAAAGGAGAAGTAGCAGGAGGACAATAGCATTGAAAAAGAAAGACATCAGAATCAACACCAAAAAGATTCTTAGAAAATTTGACACAAACTACATTCTCACAGTCTGTTTCTACTTCACTAGCAAATTCAGCAAACTGTTTTTTAACTAAAACTAAAACCCCACCGCTGCATCTTCCACGGTGGGAGAGCTTCACAGCTGGAGAAGAAAAGCACATATAATCTGGAAAACTGTGTAAAGTTGTTATTTTTTCATGACAAAAAGTTTCTGAAAAGCAAACTATATCAAAATTACTTACAAAATTAATAAAGTCATAATCTGAAAGTTTTCCAAATAGCCCCCCAATGTTCCATGAAAGAATAGATAAAGCCTTTTCCTTAATTGGGGTACATGTATCCTTTTCTGTTTCCAGTTCACTTAAAAGAGTCCTTGTGGCCAGACCTTCATGTCACATCACCTCATCCGTAGGTTGGTCAGGTTCAGTGCACTCAGCCTCTGGAGTGCTTGGGGACGAGGTCTCTTTGAGGGGTTGGTAGTCCTGGTTTTGCTGGGAGTCGTCATTGCGGGCCACTCCCTGGTGTTGAGCAGAGCAGAGGCACCAGTGGGTACCACCTCTGAGGAGTGGGAGGCGTCACGCTGGGGATCCCGTCTCTTGCTGTTGATGTTGTTGCCTTTCTTGGCCCCATCAGAAGGACGCCAGGTTCTACTTTGATTTTCTTGGGTTTTCAGAGGACCTGTGACGACCAGCTTTCCAGCTTTGTAATAGGCGTGTAGGCCCCTGTCCCTGTGCTCCTTCAGGACTGCTCTCTGGCGTGTGGTCAGGTCACCGGCTACCTTGATGCCCTTCTTCTTCAGGGCTTCCCTTCCGGAGTTAATGATGGCCATCTTGTCCTTCCAGCGTGCCATTTTGACGATCATGGGGCGTGGGTTTGACAGTGACGCATTTGTGCGTGGTCCAAGACGGTGAGCACGATCGATGTCATCCAGGGACCATGTTTTGTCTGGAACTGTTTCTTGCAAGATGTTGATCACTTTGTCGGTGCAAGACTCGTATGTCTCACCTGGGGACTCTGGGATGCCGAAGAATCTGACATTGTCTCGACGCGAGAAAGCCTCTAACTTGTCGATTTCCTCGTTCATTTTTCTTTTCACCTCAGCACATTCCTCCTCGAGATCGTCCACTGCTATCTGAAGCTCTTCATGTTTGTCCCTCACCTCTTCACACATAGCTTCAATGTTCATTGTTCGTTGCTTGAGTGCTGCAACATCACACGAAAGGTTCTGGAGGGCAGTCTTGAGGATTGACATATCTGTAGAGATGCCTATGAATTTATCATGAAAGATGGCAGTTTGATTGTCGATAATTCGCTGCACGTCTTGCAGTGTAACCGGAGTTGCTAGAGGAGGGCATGAAGGAGAATCTTCCTCCCTGCCTACTGCAGCACTGCTGGCCATATTCAGTGTTGGCTGTTCACTTGACGTGCTATAGGCAGTACAGGTGTGTATCAGTTGTTTTCCTTCTCTTCACAGCAGCAAGTCGTAATAAACGGTCAATATTCAAACAAGTACTAATATAACCAACAAAAAAATTATACGGTTGTAATCAGATGGTCTTACTCTATTACCTAAGACAGATTTTAACTCGTTATTGAGCAATTTTATCAAGTTAATTAAGAAAATTAACAAATTTTTCACGAGCTCTGAAAATTTGCTGCAGCCCAAAAGTGTGAGAAGCGCTCACCCCCGAGAGAGAGAGAGAGAGAGAGAGAGAGAGAGAGAGAGAGAGAGAGAGAGAGAGAAACAGAGACAGAGACAGGGACAGAGACAGAGACAGAGACAGAAACACAGAGAGATACAGAGAGAGACAGAGACAGACAGACAGACAAACCCACAGACAGACACTCACAGACAGACAGACATAGAGAGAGACTTTATCCTTCAATAAAACATAT
>CM060339.1:33569178-33574178 GCA_030674155.1 Stramonita haemastoma | reverse complement strand
TGACGAAGCGTGACAAGCCCCTGGCTGCAGTATGCTACGTCATGCGTGACCTGGATACATCGGCCCTCGCTTGTCACGTGCAGTCACCGATGTAGGCTAGTGGTTAGGGCGTTGGACTCGTAATCTAAAGGTTGCGGGTTCGATCCCAGCTTTCGGCTATGGCGTTGTTCCCTTGGAAAAGGAACTTTACGGCTATTTTCTCACCCCACCCAGGTGTAAAAGGGGTACCAACCTTGTGTTGGGGGTTAACCCTGCGATAGACTGGCGTCCTATCCAGGGGGGAGTCCATGACTCTCAGTCGCTTAACGCCACAGAAACCGGGATAAGCACCGGCCTGATGAGCCTTAGGCTCGGGACAGACTTTTTTTTTTGGTCACGTTCACTGACAATGTAATCCACTTCCTTTCAAGTCCAACCACTACCCTTATTTTTTTTCTTTTATATCGAGGATAATCAATAAGCAGTCGTGTGCTTTTTTACATCCAGTCCCTGATTGTATGCAGTTTTGTAAATGTCATCTGTTCCCACCGCCAGACGAAGGCCTACTCTTACGAAAAGAGGAACAGGATTTAACATGTGCGCAAGATGTTCTGCGTGCGTTCGCACACGGGGCCTCGGTTTAAAGTCTCATCCAAAGGAATTTGGGCAGAGAGTGAAGTCAGCACTGATGTTAACTCCAGGAGAAAAATCTCTACGACCGGGAATCGAACTCGAATCGTGTGTGTGTGTGTGTGTGTGTTGTGTGTGTGTGTGTGTGTGTGTGTTGTGTGTGTGTGTGTGTGTGTGTGTGTGTGTGTGTGTGTGTGTGTGTGTGTGTGAGTGTGTGTGTGTGTGATGGGGGGGGTTAATGCTTTTTGTCCATTGAAATGACATACTAGCGCAAACCAAACACTGTGTCAATATTTATATAAGGTAAATACTAAGGCTCCGTGTTTTTATTTAACTATGCTTTAAATTATGTAGTATAATGTGTGTGTGTGTGTGTGTGTGTGTGTGTGTGTGTGTGTGTGTGTTGTGTGTGTGTGTGTGTGTGTGTGTGTGTGTGTGTGTGTGTGTGTGTGTGTGTGTAAATTTAAGATCTGTTTGTCTTTTTGTGAATGGTTGCATGCCCGTAAATGTTTTGAATGCAGGTGCTTGGATTTTTTTTTTTTACTTTTACAGGATTCATTTGCTATAGAAATTCCTTATAAAATTATTGTTATTATAATAATAATCATCATCACCATCATTATATTATTATCTCATCATCATCATCATCATCATCGTCGTCGTCGTCGTCGTCGTTGTCGTTATTATATTATTATTATTATTATATTATTATTATTATTATTATTATTATTATTATTATTATTATTATTATTATTATTATTATTATCAGTATCAGTATCAGTATCATCTGTTGTGTTACGTATAAACGATCTAGATCAGGGAATGATGATGATGATGATGATGATGATGATGATGATGATGATGATGATGATGATGATGATGATGATGATGATGACGACGATGACGACGACGACGACGACGATGATGATGATGACAACGACAACGATGACGATACTTATATACTTGCTTTTAAAGAAATAATAAAAACCATAGATATCTTTTAAACTAAAAAAAAGTGTTCCAAGATATCAGACTTCAACAGAACTTTATTACTGACACATAATTTTCGGTGACACGTCTCTCAAAACGGTATCAATGCTTGCAAAGTGTTTTGAGCAAACGACACAAAGATGATGACTGATTTTCGAGTTGCGTGACTTTTGAATTGAGGTCGGTGACAAGGAAACAGTATTATGACTTCATCATTGGCAGTTTATTACTGACTGGGGCAGGCTGAAAAATGGCTGGAAGGGGGAGGGGGGGAATGTGACTGTAGGGAGAGGGGGAGAGGGGGAGGAGAGAAGGAGGTGGAATCCTGTGATGATTCAAATTTTAGGTTTAAAGGTATAATTAAGACATCAAGCCAAACTCAAGGTTACAAAGGGGATTAAAAGTTCAAAACGTACATGAAATATATTGTAATTTATGTTTTAAGGTTGAAAGGAAAATCCTGCACTATTGCCATAATTATATGAGTCTGAAGTATTGTGAAATGTCAACCAATAACAAAAAAAACAAACATCGTAATGGTTAGTAATATTATTGATCCAAAATCATAGACATGCGCTTAGAAGTAGATATATATATAGTGAATGATTGACACATCATATCAACAGTTGATAATTACATGAATCTCAAAATAATAAACAAAGAAAGGTGTCAATAGATAACTGAATACATAAAGAAGGCACTTAAACCATGGATGCTGGGGGCAACAGCACACGAAGTGGCTGTATGATTGGTTGCTATCCTACCCATGGAACTATCATAACAATTCTCTCAAATGGTGAAGTTGGATGCTCTTGGCCTGACTTGTTAGGCGCTTAACGGCAGTGCAACGAATTATTTTTTGCTCATGAATGTAACAGACAACAATAGTTGCTATCTGAATGTTCGAGGAAAAAGTTTGGCTTAGTTCTCTCTCTCTCTCCTCTCTCTCTCTCTCTCTCTCTCTCTCTCTCTCTCTCTCTCTCTCTCTCTCTCTCTCTCTCTCTCTCTCTCTCTCCCCCCCTCCCTCCCCCCCCCCTCTCTCTCTCTCTCGCTTGGTTGAACTGCTGTTGGTGGTGATGCTGGTATGTAGGGGTAGGGAAGGGGTTTCTTAGCTTTATTCCCGGATCCGGGCAAGGCCCGGATGAAAAAAAGTATGTAAAGCTTACTCTGTAACCCTTGAAAAATAAAGAGTATTCATTCATTCATTCATTCATTCATCCATTCATTCATTCATTCTCTCTCTCCGTGTAAATGTTCATTTCTATTACTGTACAGGATGCAAAGACTGATTTGGGCATTAGGACCAAGAATTGTGTTTTATCAGATATTGCTCTCTCTCTCTCTCTCTCTCCTCTCTCTCTCTCTCTCTCTCTCTCTCTCTCTCTCTCTCTCTCTCTTCTCTCTCTCTCTCTCTCTCTGTTTTTCTTCACTGGTCTGTCATAAAGCATTGTTTGTTTGTGTATTTGCGTTGCCAATGATAAGAATGAACCCGTTGTTCCATCCCATGCCCATCAAATGGGCTGTAGCCTGAGGCCAATGTGCATTAAATCATATTAGCTCTCTCTCTCTCTCTCTCTCTCTCTCTCCTCTCTCTCTCTCTCTCTCTCTCTCTCTCTCTCTCTCTCCTCTCCCATGACATGGAATCATGCCATGACAAATCATTTGGGATCGAATTATTGTAGTTTTCCTTGGTCTCCAACACGTGTATTATTTATACTGTACCCAGCTTTCTCACTGTTCCCTTGTAAATGGGTTTAGCTTAAAAGCATATCCCAATAAATTCTTGTCATTGTCATTCTCTCTCTCTCTCTCTCTCTCTCTCTCTCTCTCTCTCTCTCTCTCTCTCTCTCTCTCTCTCTCTCTCTCTCTCTCCTGTTTCATATTCTGTGAAGTTACTGTCCTACTGTCTCTATGCTGCTTATTCCACTCTCTCCATTTCAATCTTGCACAGGCTTCCGCTTGTCTTGCTGCTTTTTCAGGGTTAAACATTCACAGGGTCACATAAGGTTCCCTGTTCACATACCGAACTCTGGGAGTATTTCTCCATACCTATCAACTTGCTTTTGAGTCCGACACAATCAACTGTGACAGATTAATGTTGACAGGGAAACCTCATTTTCTCCTACTTGTTTTTCAAATTTAGTGTTGCCTTACGTATCAAATACCCTCCCTGAATAAAACAAAAATATTCGTAAAAAAAGAAAAAAAATCAAGAAAAAACAAGGTCAGGGTCAAAGCTGCAGGGGGGGAAATGCACAAAGCAAAACATCGAGCGGTTCCGGTCCAACTGGCTGCGCATGAAAAGCGCGCGCATTTCATCATGGGTTACGGTGATGGATTGGCTGTCACTTGTCACATGCACTGAAACTCTATCCCCGGGCCATTCTCAGTGCAGCCCTGGCTTTCGCTGAAGGGAGGAGGAGGAGGGAGGAGGGTTGCTATGATGGTTGTTGTTTTTTTTGTGTGGGAATGAGTTATTGTGATTGGATTTGGAGAGAGTCTGGTGCGCATGGGCCTGTCTGTATGTGCGCGCGTGCAGCGCACGTTCGGTTTCATTTAAGTATCTTCACAAATTGTGATATTAGACGGACAAAGGGGTGGGGGGGGGGGGTGAGTCTGGATCATTGTTTGGAGGTGGATGCGCACATATTTTGAATAAGGGAGGAAAAATGACTGGAAATCAGATGACTGATCTGCTATGAAAGCTGCAGTGTGCAACTACTGAATGATGATTAAGTATAGTAGGCAACACGTGTGTGTGTGTGTATGTGTGTGTGTGTGTTTCCACTGTCTGCTTACCCCCAAACTCTTCTTAATGGCTAGGTATTGAAAATAGTGATACCTGCCAACTTCCTACCCCGTGTGTTTCATGGTGTTTGTGGGATTCTCAGAAGGGATGAGTGAGGCAAAAGGGGGGGTTCTGTGTGGGATCTGGAAGAGATGCACTTACATGCTTTTTTGCATCCAGTCCCTATGTGTATGCAGTTTTGTGAATCTTGTCATCTGATCCCACCGGCACACGATGGCCTTCTCTTAAAAAAAAACAAATCAAAGCGCTTGCATTTGACCTATACAATACGCAAGCAATCAATAACAATTCATAATTTTAGCAACTTTGAATGTACACACATGCACGCGCGCGCGCGCGCACACACACACACACACACACACACACACACACACACAACAACACACACACACACACACACACACACACACACACTAAAGGGTTTTAACGAGTGAGCACAATGCTCCGCGAGCAAACGGGATCTGGATTTAGAGTCTAGTCTCATCCGAAGGACTTTGGAGGGAGTGGAGTTAGTACTCCTGTTGACAACCCCTACTACCATCACCACCACCAACGACGACAATACAGACGACGAAAACGACAAAACTACCGG
>CM060339.1:33564745-33569078 GCA_030674155.1 Stramonita haemastoma | reverse complement strand
TTTTTATGCCTTTGCCCCTGAGTCAATTTTTTCTCAAATCAAAAAGCACTTAACTACTCCCAAATTTTTACTACTACTAATACTACTACTAACTAGTAATAATATTAATAATAAAAATTTAATAATAATAATAAAAAATATAATTGGGAAGGACGGGGGCGGGAGGGTTTAAAGACGTTCGCCTGTAAATTTGGTAAAACCTTTTGGAGTTTCTGGGTTCGTACCCACCCTCGCCCTTTTCCTAGTTTGACAAAAAATTTCAAAACGGAATGTAAACCCATTCGGTTTGAGACTTTAAACCGAGGCCCCTTTGTGGGGAACGCACGCAAAACCTTGCGCACACTTTTAAACTCCTTTTCCGCCTTTGGGAAGGGGTAGGCCCCTTCGTGTGCCGGTGGGAACCCGGGTGAAAAAATTTATTATTTTTAAATCCCAAGCATGCACAAAAGGTGTCGTGATTAGACACCTTTCCCTGAGGAAAAATAGGGGGGGGTTTGGGAAAAGTCCCAGGGTGGCTGGGGGCTGTAGGTTATTGGGCCCAAAGTTTTTGGTGGCTCCCGCGAGGTAGGGAAAAAACCATTTTTATCGGTCATTGCCTTTCCAAGGGAAACCATTCCAGTGGCGTGGGGGGGGGGGGGGGGGGTCTGCTGAAGGGGTTTTAACAGCTTCCCCCTCCATATTTTCCTTTCCAGGCTTTGCGTTTTAAAAGATTTGAGCGCAACCCCCCTAGTTTTCCCAGGGGACTGATGGGTCCTCCAAATTCCTAATGTACTATGTCTTCTTTTGTTTTTCGGGGGTTTTGGTTTTTTTGGCGGGCGCCCTTTTTCGGTTTTTTCTCCCCGTTTTTGGCCCGGTGGGAAAGGGGATAACATTTACAAAAATGAAACACACGGGGGACGGAAGAAAAAAAACCCCAACAAGAGTGTTTTTTCCCTTTTATCCTCGTTTTATAAAAGAAAAAATTCAATCTTTTTCAAATCAAATCAAATCAAACAAATCTTTTCCTTCTCTTCTATGAGTACCCTAGGTTCTTCAAGTCGCCCCTCCTCCGCCTAGGGGGGGGTTTTTATTTGGACGTCAAAATCTTTAACAAAAATGTATTACTTTAAAGTAACGAGGTCAAAACTAAAACACAAGGAGAAGTTTTGAGAGAGAGAGAGGGGGAGGGGGGAGAGAGAGAGAGAGGGGAGAGAGAAAAACGGGGAGCGAAAAAGTGGCCTACAAGAAAAGAAAAAGAACAAAAAGTTTAGCCCCCCTTTTCTTTATTAGGGGGCGCTTTTTTTTTTTCCCTTTTTTGTAATTTTTTAAAAACCATGGGGAGTTTTACAAATTAAAACAAAAATTTTTTCCCCCAAAAAAAAAAGAAATTTGGGGTTGGGGGGGGGGTTTTGATTTTTTGCGTTCTTCTTTAGGCCTGGTTTTACCCCTTCTTTTTTCCCAAAACCTTTTAAAAATAAAAAACAATTCTTTATAGTTACCTTTATTTTTCTTTTTATTACTTTTAAAACCCTTTTTTTTTTTTTTTTTTCCCTTTTCTTTTTTTTGGGGGGGCCCCCCTTTTTAAAATTTTTTTTTTTTTCCCCTTTTTTTAAATTTTTTTTTTAAAAAAAATTTTTTTTTTCCCCCCCCTTTTTTTTGTTTTTTTAAAAAATTTTTTTTTAGTTTGGTTTTGGTTTTGGGGTTTTTCACCCCCAATTTTTTTTTTTGGGTTTTTAAGGGGCCCTTTTTTTTAAATTTGGAAAAATTTTGGGGGGGGGTTTTTTTTTTTTAAATTTTTTTTTTTTTTGGGGGGCCCTTTTTAAAACCTTTTTTGGGGGGGGGTTAAAAATTTTAGGGGGCCAAAAATTTTTTTTTTTTTTTTAAAACCCCCTTTTTTTTAAAAAAAAATTTAAACCCTTTTTCTCTCTCCCCCCCCCCCTTTTTCTCCCCCCTTCCCTTTTCCCCCTCTTTTTCCCTTTTTTTTTTTTTTTTTTTTCCCCTCTTTTTCCCCCCCCTTTTTTCCCAACAAAAAAAAAAACCTTTTTTTTTTGGGGGGGGGGTTTTCTTAAAAAAGGGTTTTTTTTTTTGGGTTGGGGGGTTTTTGTTTTTTTTGGGAAACCCCCCGGGGGGTTGGGGAAAAAATTTTTGGGGGTTTTTTTTTTTTTTTTTTTTTTCCCCCCCCTTTTTTTTTTTTTTTTTTTTTTTTTTTTTTTTCCCTTTTTTTTTTTTTTTAAAAAATTTTAAAATTTTTTTTTTTTTAAAAAATTTTTTAAAAAGGGGGGGCCCCCTTTTTTTGGGGGGGGGGGGGTTTTTTTTTGGTTTTTTTTTTGGGGGTTTTTTTTTTTAAAGGGTTGTTTTTTGGGGTTTTTTTTTTTTTTTTTTTTTTTTTAAAAAAATTTTAAAAATTTTTTGGGGGGGTTTTTTGGGGGGGGGGTTGGGGGGGGAAAAAAAGGGGGGGTTTTTTTGGGGGGGGGGGGGTTTTTTTGGGTTTTTTTTTTGGGGGGGGGGGGGGTTTTTTTTTTTTTTTAAAAAAAAAAAAAGGGGGGGGGGGGGGGCCCCCCCCCTTTTTTTTTTCCCAAAAAAATTTTGGGGGTTTTTTAAAAAAAAAATTTTGGGGTTTTTTTCCCCCCAAAATTTTTTTTTGGGGGGGGCCCCCCCCCCAAAAATTTTTTTTTAAAAAATTTAAATTTTTTTCGGGGGAAAAAAAAAAAAAATTTTTTTTTTAAAAAAAAAAAAATTTTTTTTTTAAAAACAACCCCAAAAAAAAACCCCGGTTTTTAAAAAAGGGGGGGCCCTTTTTTGGGGGTTTTTTTTTGGGGGGGAAATTTTAAAAAAAAAACCGTTTTTTTTTTTCCCCCGGGGTTTTTTTTGGGGCCCCCGGGGGGGGGCCGGGGGGGGGGGGGGGGGGGGGAAAAAAGGGGGGGTTTTTGGGGGGGGGTTTTTTTGGGGGGGGGGGGGGGGGGGGGGGGTTTTTTTGGGGGGGGGGGGGGGGGGGGGGGGGGAAGGGGGTGAAAAAAAAAGGGGGGAGTCCTTGTTTTTGTTTGTTTTTTTTTTTTTGGTTTAGTTGTTTTGTGTTTTGTTTTTAGTGTTTGTTAGTTGTTGTTGTTTTTTTTTATCCCCTAAAATAATATTTTAACAAAAAATCTAGAACTCTGTAAACAACTGCGGGGTTTAACAGGACTTAAAGAAGTGTTTTTTTTTTATTTCTCTGAAAAGCATGAAATTTAAAAAGAAAAAAAAAAAAACTGATTTTTTTCAAAACGTGTCCCCCCCCCCGCCCCCCCCCCCAAAAAAAAAAAAAATGAAAAAAAAAAAGGAAAAGAAAGAAAAAAAGAAAGTTAGTGTGTTTTGCCGTACAAAGTGCACCCCACACTAACACACACACACACACACACACACCACACAACAACATACACACACACACACACACACACACACACAACACACACACTCTCTCTCTCTCTCTCTCTCTCTCTCTCTCTCTCTTCTCTCTCTCTCACACACCAATACACACAACATACACACACACACTCAACAACACACACAAACAACTACACACACACATACACACACACATACAAACACACACACATAAAAACACACACACACATACACACCATACACACACATACACACAACACACACACACACACACACAAACACACACACCACGCACACACACACACACCCACACATACACACACACACGCAGAAACACACACACACACACACACAAACACACACACGTACAACGTCACACGTACCACACACCACACACACACACACCACACACACCACACCACACACACCACACACTTGAGTGCTTAGTCTTTCTCCTGGAAAATAAAGACTTTGAAATAAGAAAAGAACACACACCAGACACACACACACACAGCACACACATACACACACACACACATACACACACATACACACCACAGCACACAATACACCACACATACACACACATACACACCCACACACACACACCACAAACAACACACACACACACACACACACACAACACACCATATACCACACATACACACACACCACACACAACACACCCACACACCACACCACACACACACACACACACACGCACACACACACACACCCACACACACACTTGGTGCTTAGTCTTTCTCCTGGAATAAAGACTTTGAATAAGAAAAGAAACACAGACACACAGGACACACAGACACACAGACACAGACCCAGACACAGACACACACACACACACCACACACACACACACACCACACACAACACACCCCACCCCACACACACACAGACACACCTGCAGGTTGGGGTGAGGTGACAGCAGAATTACGTCAATGTAGCCTATGAAAAG
>CM060339.1:33549745-33554745 GCA_030674155.1 Stramonita haemastoma | reverse complement strand
ATACAGCAAAAATGCGTTGCGCTGCCCTGAAGCGCCTGACAAGTTAGGCCCAGTGCATCCCACTTGGGTGCGAGAGAAAATTGTTATCTTTACTGTCTGTCTGGAAAAAGAGGCAGGAGAATGAACCAAGAAGGCAGAGAATGGACAAGAAATGGGGTGAAAAAGGAACAAGGCAGAAACAAAAAAAGGATAGAAAAGAGGAAGTTCCTAGTAGAGAATTTCAAGAAAGTGGGGTTGCTGATTTTTTGTCCTGACAGGCCCCCGGCATTCCTACGGGGAAATAAGAAAAAGACATAGAATGATTATTTTTTATAGCGGTAAATTGATTCTTGTCTAAAAAAAAAGACTAAAATACTTACATATTGAAGTACGAATATCAAAATGAAAGAAATATTGAGCTATCAGTCACGTCAAAGATGGGCGAAAACATCTAGTAACAAGGAATGGGCGATGCATGAATGGACAAATAAAAACAAAATGAATATTTCATATTCTCCGTCAGCATAAGTAATTCCTTTCCAGGAGAAAATCGTTAAAAAGATACATGTAAAAGTTGGATAAAGGCAGACCAAGGAAGAGACGGGAGGACAACATCAGCGAATGGACAGGCCTAAAACTCAACAAAATGTTGAGAAAGGCAGAACAGAGAGAGAAATGGAGGGAACTGGTTGTCAAGTCTTTAGGGGTGCCCCCATGGTCACCAGACTAAGGGATAGATAGATAGATAGGATAATCATTGTGCTATATGGCATGGTGTCGCGTGTTACTGAGTAATGCATTGTATTGTATTGAATGGTAGTGTATGGGTAAAGCATTGCATTGCATTGTATTGATATGTAAGTGTATGGTAAAGCAGTGCATTGCATTGTATTGAATTGTAAGTGTATGGTAAAGCATTGTATTAAATTGTAAGTGTATGGTAAAGCACCACATCATACTACACCACAACGCACCCACACCACACCACACACCACCACCACACCACACACCATCCCACCCCACCCCACCCCACCCCACCAACACCCACACTCCCCCCCCCCCCCCTCGCCTATTCCAGATCTCTCTAACGTTCCTCCCCATCTCTTCACTGTTATACAGGCGTCATCCTCATCCACTATGGGGTCCAGGCTCGACCCACCACCCTCCCCCAGACAGATGACCACAACGACGACGCCACCGCCACCAACAACACCAACAACAATGCTGGCAACACCAACACCGAAGACCAGAACGACCTGAGAAGGAAACGAGCCACCCAAAGCGACAACACCCCTGCAGGCCAAGCCGATGACGATACCGACGATGACGTCAGTGACGATGACGTCAACGACGCGAAGAGGAGGAGGAGGAGGATGGCTGCCGACGATGACGCGGCTGAAGACGCAGCTGACGCAGCCGAGGACGCAGCAGAGGACGCAGCTGAGGCAGCTGAGGACGCAGCAGAAAAACGCAGCTGACGCAGCCGAGGACGCAGCTGACGCAGCCGAAGACGCAGCTGAGGACGCAGCTGAAGCAGCTGAGGACGCAGCAGAAAACGCAGCTGAAGCAGCCGAGGACGCAGCTGACGCAGCTGAAGACGCAGCAGAGGACGCAACCGATGCCAGAAGAAAGAGATCCACCAGTAGCAAAGACGATAATGATGATAATGATGTTGATGATGATAACAACAACAACGACAACAACGATGATGCCAATGACACCAGGAAAAAGAGATCTGTGACTAGCGCTGAAGATAATGATGATGCTGACGATGATAAGAACACAAATGATGATGCCAATGACACCAGGAAAAAGAGATCTGTGACTAGCGCTGAAGATAATGATGATGCTGACGATGATAATAACACAGCCGATGATGCCAATGACACCAGGAAAAAGAGATCTGCCGCCACTAGCACAGAAGACAACGATGATGCTGATGACGATAATACAGCTAATGATACTAAAGATACAAGGAAAAAGAGATCTGCTGCTAGCAACGACGACGATAACGACGACGCTGATGATGATAATAACACAGCCGATGATGCCAATGACACCAGGAAAAAAAGATCTGCCACCACTAGCGCTGAAGATAACGATGATGCTGATGATGATAATACAGCTGATGATACCAATGACACCAGGAAAAAGAGATCAGCCACCACTAGCGCTGAAGATAACGATGATGCTGATGATGATAATAACACAACTGATGATGCCAATGACACCAGGAAAAAGAGATCTGTAGCTTCTACCGACGACGATAATGACGACGCTGACGATGATAATAACACAGCTGATGATACTAATGACACCAGGAGAAAGAGATCTGTAGCCACTACCAACGACGATAACGACGACGCTGACGACGATGATAAGAACACAAATGATGACGCCAACGACACCAGGAAAAAGAGATCTGTCACCACTAGCGCTGAAGATAATGACGATGCTGATGATGATGATAATACAGCTGATGATGCTAACGATACAAGGAAAAAGAGATCTGTAGCTACCGATAACGACGATAACGACGACACTGATGATGACAACACAACCGATGATACTAACGACACCAGGAAAAAGAGATCTGTGACTAGCGCTGAAGATAATGACGATGCTGACGATGATAATAACACAGCCGATGATGCCAATGACACCAGGAAAAAGAGATCTGCCACTACCAACACTGACGACAACGACGATGCTGACGATGACAACACAACTGATGACGCCAATGACACCAGGAAAAAGAGATCTGCCGCCACTAGCGCTGAAGATAAGGACGATGCTGATGACGATAATACAGCTGATGATGCTAACGATACAAGGAAAAAGAGATCTGTAGCCTCTACCAACGACGATAACGACGACGTTGACGACGATAATAACACAACAGATGATGCAAATGACACCAGGAAAAAGAGATCTACCGCAAACAACGATGATGATGATAATGATGTTGATGACGATAACAACACAACTGATGACGCTAATGACGCCAGGAAAAGAAGATCGACTGCAAACAGCGACGATGGTGATGATAATGATGTTGACGATGATAACAACA
Source organism: Stramonita haemastoma (assembly GCA_030674155.1). Classification (NCBI taxonomy): domain Eukaryota; kingdom Metazoa; phylum Mollusca; class Gastropoda; order Neogastropoda; family Muricidae; genus Stramonita; species Stramonita haemastoma. Next base: position 33,551,693 of record CM060339.1, on the reverse strand, counting down.
CAACCGATGATAGCAATGACACCAGATAAAGGAGACACGCCCACAATGTTTACAATGAACTGCACTGGTGAGAGAGAGAGAGCATGTTGAAATTCAGAGGTGAAAACTGAAAAAAAAATTACCTCAATAATAATGGAAAATAAATGATGAGATCCATTTACAACGACAACGACTAGTTTTGACGACAAGAAAATTAACCAGCTTACACACGCACGCACGCACGCACGCACGCACGCACGCACGCACGCACGCACACACACACACACACACACACACACACACGCGCACGCTAAAAAATACAGGTGTAATACATCAATTTTCATGCTCAAAGACACTGATGATGATGACGACGATGAAAACGAAGGTGATGATGGATCTCTAACGAAAGGTTATCATCGCCTCCTTCTTCTTCATGAAGCTGCGGTGATAGCAATCATCGTTGATATGAATGAATAAACACTAATGATAATATTTTACACACAACAACCAAGAAATGACGATAGAGAAATTGGGGTCAGTAATGATTGTAATTAACAAAATGTTGCTTTTGACAATGATGTGTACACACTAGAAAATTTTAAAGTAGTTTAGAGATGAAATAATTATTAGTTAATCAGTTAATATTTTGTGTTTAGCGCAGAAGCATGTGCACATACGCGTGCGCTCGTGCGTAGAGAGAGAGAGAGAGAGAGAGAGAGGAGAGAGAGAGAGAGAGAGAGAGGAGAGAGAGAGAGAGAGAGAGAGAGAGGGGAGAGAGAGAGAGAGAGAGAGAGAGGTGTTTAAGCCTTCTGGTTTTAGATTTTTTTTCCATGTTCCTTTTTTGTAGGCAATTTTGTTTCTATTTCGTCATTTCATTGTTGTTCACTTGTTGTTTTTTAGATTAGTTTGTTTCTTTTTGGTGGGAAGGGAAGTTTTTTTTGTTTTTTTTTAAGTTGGTGGATGGGAGGGTCAAACCTTTAAGAAAAAAAAACAAGAAGTCAGTCGGAAACAAAAGACAGAAGGAGGAGTGATTATACCTCGGCTTCTGTAGTTTTTTGCAGTTGATTTTTGTTTTTTTGTTTTGTTTTTTGGTTATAAATCGTTGGTTTATAAAAAAGACGAACTAGAGGGTAAAGGGGCATAGTTGAACTGTGATATTTCAGTCTTTGTGTACATTGTAATTCCAGGGTGAATAAAATTTTGTTTTGCCAAGCTTTTGGTGCGAGTGATTTTTTTTCTGTCGTTTTGTCTGTGTCTGTCTGTCTGTCTGTCTGTCTGTCTGTCTTTCTGTCTGTCTGTCTGTCTGTCTATCTATCTCTTGGTCCGTCTCACTGGGCATAATAATATATGTTTGTATCCGCTGTTGCCTGTCTTTCTTATTGAATCTCTGTTTCTTTGTGACTATATCCGTGTATCATCAATCTGCCAGTCTGCGAGATAGACATAAACAGAGACAAGGGGAGTGGAGTGGAGTGGAGTGGAGTGGAGAGAGAGAGAGAGAGAGAGAGAGAGAGAGAGAGAGAGAGAGAGAGAGAGAGAGAGAGAGAGGAGAGAGAGAGAGAGAGAGAGAGAGAGAGATGAGAGAGAGAGAGGAGAGAGAGAGAGAGCGAGAGAGAGAGAGCGAGAGAGCGAGCGAGCGACCGAGCGACCGAGAGAGAGAGAGGAGAGAGAGAGAGAGAGAGAGAGAGAGAGAGAGAGGAGAGAGAGAGAGAGAGAGAGAGAGAGAGAGAGAGAGAGAGAGATCAAACTTGTGTATGTATAAATATCTGAGATCCTGTGCATAAACTTTACACTCGTAAACACTTGTAAACTTAATTCATTTAAGAATGTTACTCTGAACAAAGACATTCAGTTTTTGTTTTATTTTTGGTCATATTTCATGTCAATTCAATTCACTTTTATATCTCAAAGGGAAATTCAAGCAGGTTACAAGCCATACATAAAGAGTAAGCATAAAAACATAGTATCA
>CM060339.1:33542245-33544745 GCA_030674155.1 Stramonita haemastoma | reverse complement strand
ACCAGGCACTCTGCATTCTAGCCAATACCAGCGAAGAAAAATGTCGTCAGCATATACCATATATCTATCTGCCTTTTGTGTCCACATGGGGGGCTCATGGTTAGAGCTGAAGTTAGTGTAAAGGTTAGTGTTAAAGAATTAATAGCGGGTAAAGGTTGTTTGTCAGATGGTCGGTCTGAATGTTAGAAAAATGGACACAATAGGCACATAGACAAATAGTAAGTAGCTATAGACACAATGGTATCTAGCTCACAGTATTATTATGGATCTTGAAATCAGAATCTAGTTCCAGCGACAGATGATTTTACAGTCCATTTTTGGTTTATTCCCTGGCTAGAGTTTGAGGTTTACCAACGGTGAGATTCTGTGTAAGCAACGGTCGAAATGATTTCAAACCTGAGAAATATTTTTGAGAAGTTACATCCCTTTAAAATATCTGAGCCCCCAAAAACCCATGTAAGAAAAAATATATCAGCCAGATTTTTGTATCCCCACTGCTTTAAATATGCATCCATACCCTTGTAAACAGGCCTCCTTTCCTTTCCTTGACTTGCCTCTCCTTCCAACCTAATGTCTCCTCCACACAACTACCCATTTTATACAGACAGACAGACAGACAGACAGACACAGACACAGACACACACACACACACACACACACACACACACACACACACACACACACACACACACACGTGCGCGCGCTCGCACCATCTGTGTGCATGTTGGGAGAGGGGTTTATCCGCTCCTACCGGCGCACTATGACCTACTGTTAATAACAGCAGAACGGGTTTTTTAACGTGTATGCAAGATGTTCTGCGTGCGTTCGCACACAGGATCAGTTTATAGTCTCCTCTGAAGGACTGACATTCAGATTTTTTTTTTCGTCAAAATGGGACCAAAGAGCTACGCTGGGAATCGAACCTAGAACCTCATGGTTTACTTGTTGGCAAGCAAACGTCTTAACCATCCCACGACCCTTCTTAGGATTTAGTACACATTTCTACTCCAGCCAAAAGGAATGGCTGTATCATTGCTCGTTTGCATTAAAAAAAAAATCAAGGTCTGACACTTTTGCTGCCCAAGGGCTACATAGGTTATGGAACACAATCATGGACCTATTTTCCAGTAATGGTGAACAGTTAGTTTCATGTCCAATAAAAATCAGAGCATTGATAGTGGTTATCAAGGGGCAGATACTCTTAAAACCACTATTATTTCATTCGAATTCTTGGGGAAAAAATATTTACCAGTCCCACAGGACATAACAATAGGAACAGTTCTAAAACTATTTTGTACGATTCATTAAAAAAAACAAAAAAATTATAAAAGATATACCGGCAGGTGATTTTGTCGTTGTGCTCCTTGGGTTGAGCTCCGAAGTTCTCCATGGTGACACTTGTGAATGCGACCTTTTGCTCACATTAAGGTAGCCACATTCCGACGTCGGGGATGATGTCTGAACACGACTCCTATGTGCATACATTTTTTTTCAAATGTCATTCTGTCCCACTGGAACGCAATGGCTTACGCTTTCGAAACGGTTTAACGTGAGTGCAAGATGTTCTGCAGTTGCGAAGGTGGGGCGGGGGGGGGGGGGGGGGGGGGGGGGGGGGGGGGATATGGGGGCTTTGGTTTATAGTCTCATTTGAAGGACTTTTCGGGGAGTGGAGTCGGCACTGATGTTGACTCTAGGGGAAACATCGCTTGAAGGGCTGTCTGGATGTTTGCAGACAAAACCTGGGGCTGGGGGTGTTGTCCTCCTCCTCCTCCTTGTTGACCCTTTCCTGCAGTCTGGAACTGCTTCCAGACCCCTGGGATGCTTGGTACTTTGGTCTGGCGCCAGAACTCCTGAAAACAGCATCAACAAGCAGCCTGAGCAATCCAGATGGTTTGCAACTCAATTCAGTATGTTCAAAATAAATCAATTTTCTCTGGAAAAAGTTCCGGCAGAGCGCGGGGATCGAGTCCGGACTTTTCCCTTTCTAGGCAAGTACGTAACTACTGACTAATGGATCGGTGGCCTAGAGGTAACGCGCCTGTCTAGAAAGCGAAAAGTCGGGTCGGAGTGTGCGGTGGTTCGAATCCCGTTTGGGCCCAAAACTTCCCCCCATCCATTAGATCATGAATGGTGGTCTGGATGCTAGTCTTTTGGATGAGACGATAAACCGAGGTCCCGTGTGTTACACATTATTTAGCGCATGCATAAGGCTGTCTTTAGACATCCCCGAAGTCGAGATGCAGCTAAATGGATTGCAAAGGGATTGCTTACACAAAATTTCACCATTGGTTTACCTCGGAGCTCTATCCAAAGAACGAAAAACTGATACTTACGCTTGTGAGTTCTTGATTGTCTGGAGACTTTCTGCAGTCACCATGCTTGTCTGGATACTTTCTGCTGCCACGATGAAAGACACGCCCAGAACTATGATTCGATCCCCATGACAACTGTCGACACCTATGCCAGACTTCTGAGGATTCAGAGCAAGAATGGAGTGACC
>CM060339.1:33529745-33537245 GCA_030674155.1 Stramonita haemastoma | reverse complement strand
ATACAAGGCCTCTAAAACATATGGCAAGGAAATTAGTGCAGAGAAGACCAAAATGATGACCAATAACACCAAGGGCATCAGCACTGATATCAGGGTCAATGACCAGAAGCTGGAAACAGTTCACAGCTTCAAATACTTGGGAGCCGTTGTATTAGACAAGCAGTTCAAGCCAAAGGTAGTATGCTGGATTGCACAGACAATAACAGCACTGTCAAAACTGAACACCATCTGGAAAGATAAAAACATCTCACTCAAATCCAAGATCAGACTAATGCCCTCCTTTGTCATATCCATATTCCTGTATGCCTGTGAATCATGGACCCTGACTGCAGATTTGGAGAGAAGAGTACAGGCAGTAGAGATGAGATGCTTCCAGGAAACTCCTTGGCATCTCATACAGAGACCACATAGGCAACGAAGACATGCATAACAGAATCCAGCAAACCATTGGTCCCTACGAAAATCTTCTATCAGTCATAAAGAAGCGTAAACTTAAATTGTACGGGCATGTCACAAGACCAAAAAGAATGTCAAAAAAACCAATACTGCAAGGCACTTTCCAAGGAGGAAGAAAAAGAGGCAGATCAAGGAAGAGATGGGCGGACAACATCGGCGAATGGACAGGCCTAGAACTCAACAAAACCCGAGAAAGGCAGAACAAAGAGAGGAATGGAGAGAACTGGTTGTCAAGTCTTAAGGGGTGCCCGCGGTCGCCAGACTAAGGGATATAGATAGATAGATAGATAGATAGATAGATAGATAGATAGATAGATAGATAGATAGAGGTGACACTAAGCCAGGAATACTAAATGGTACAAAGAAGGCTTTTGGCCGGGACCAACAACCTGATTGATCTTATCAGAGTTGTGACCTTAAACGGTAGTGATGTTAAACGAAGAGCACTGTACTCTGTAAAACAGCAGCGGCAGCATCAGCTACAACAACACCAGCAACAACAACAACAACAGCACACACACACACACACACACACACACACACACACACACACACACACACACACACACACACACACACGTGCACGCACGCACGCACGCACGCACGCACACACACACACACACACACACACACACACACACACACACACACACACACACACACACACACACACACGCCTCATGCATGCACGAACGATCGTGCACGCGCGCGCGAAGTTTAATTAGTGCAGGAAAATAGAAAGAAGTGTCAACATCTAAAGCTGGAGTGCGGCCTTTATAACCCATTCAGTTGTAAACAAGAGTGATGTCCCTTTGGCCCGATCCTCTTCGATGGATCAACATGGCAGATGAAATTACTGCATGGAAGTAAACAACAGAACGTGTGTGATGTTTTGCCACCAATATGAAAAACTAATTAGAAAGGAAAGTCAGACCCGCTCTGGAACGCTTATTTTGCTTTAAAAACAAGAAAGTGAATGTTAGATCGTGTTCAGTGTTGTGGTTGCGATTTCTCATGATCTTTAGACTTTACTTTCGACTTCTCGTTTCGAAGGATGGAAGGAAGTATGTCTTGGGGAATCGGAAGGCGGGTAGTGGATTTGGTCGAGTTGGCCAAGAACTTATACTGCAAGCAGTGCAGGGCGCTTCTAGACTTGAACCGCACGGTGAAAGAGACCCGGGTGGGTCTGGCAAGTGTGTTGTACGTGACCTGTGGCTGTGGAACAACCAATGACGTTCACACCGACTGCAAACAGGAACAGCGTGTGGATGGCAGGATCACGTACCTGATCAACCTGGTTGCTTCAGCAAGTAAGCTGCTTGTAACTGACTGTGGGGGAGCTCTAGGAGAGTTACAGTTAGCCCACCGGTACAGTCATAACATACTACATAGAGCCTTAGTATAGATCTATAATACTAATAGTAGTCTAGATAACTGGATAAAATAGTACTATAAGTAGTACATTGCTAATAGTAGTAAGTAGTTCTACTACTAGTAGTATAATAAGCAGTTGTGATAGTAGCAGTACTGAAGTAGTAGTAATTGTAGTTGTAGGAGTTGTAGTAGTACTACTAGTAGTAGAGTAGTAGTAGTAGTAGTAGTAGTAGTGAGGAGGAGGAGGAGGAGGAGGAGGAGGAGGGGAAGGGGAGTAGTAGTAGAAGTATGTAGCAGAAGTAATAGTAGTAGTAGTAGTAGTAGTTGTAGTAGTTGTAATAGTAGTAGTACTCAGGTAGTAGATGTAGTAGTACTCAGTAGTAGAAGTAGTAGTAGTAGTAGTAGTAGTAGTAGTAGTAGTAGTAGTAGTAGTAGTAGTAGTAGTATAAAAGTAGCAGCAGAAGTAGTAGTAGAATAGTAGTACTAAGTAGTAATAATAGAAACTAGAACAGTAGAAGAAGTACTAACTAGTAGCAGTAATATATTTACATGGCACTGGTAGTACTACTACTACTTATTATAATAAATATTACTAGTGCTGTAGTACTAGTAATAAGACTAGGAGTTATTGTAGTAGATCTAATATAATATAATGTCATTTTCTCTCCAGGTCTCATGGAGTGTGGGGTGATGGATTATGTGGTACAGAATTTCCTTGCTGCCCTGAAAGTGCCTCTGCCTGCAACACCATTTGGCGATGTGTCTCTGGGATCCATCCCACTGCAGGGGTCCCAGCCATGTACAGTCGCTGGCTTGGGGTCTGTGATAAGCTCACAGGTACACGTACGTGTGTGTGGTGTGTGTGGTGTGTGTGTGTGTGTGTGTGTGTGTGTGTGTGTGTGTGTGTGTGTGTGTGTAGTGTGTGTGTGTGTGTGTGTGTGTGTGTGTGTGTGTGTGTGGTGTGTGTGTGTGTGTGTCTGTGTCTGTGTGTGTTGTGTGTGTGAGAATGTGTGTGTATATTGTGTGTGTGTGTGTGTGTGTGTGTGTGTGTGTGTGTGTGTGTGTGTGTGTGTGTGTGTGTAGTGTGTGTGTGTGTGTGTGTGCATGTGTGTGTAGTGTGTGTGTGTGTGTGTGTGTGTGTGTGTGTGTGTGTGTGTGTGTGTGCGCGTGTCAGTGTCACTGTGTGCGTGTGTGTCACTGTAGTGTGTGTGTGAAGTTCTGTATGTTGCACTCGCAGCTATTATTGCTGCTGTCATTGGTGTTGCTGTTAATGTTACAGTGTTAATGCTATATTTTCTCTCTTTCTATAGATAGTATTCTAGATTTGTTTGGTTCTTGATTAAAGAGTTTTGTTTGATTATTTACATGCTTGTGATTTGGAAGGGGGGGGGGGGGGGTGCTATTCATTTTTGGACTTTGTAATGAATTCTGTTGTAAGTGAACTCACTCAAAAGGATTATAATATATCTCATTATCTGTGTGTGTACAGATCTTTTCTTGCTTTGTCAGCAGAAGTCAGGTGCACCTTGCATGTTTTCTGCTGTTGCTGATGTGGTGTTGGTGGTTGTGTCACTGTTTTCAGGCAGACACTGGCGGTGCGGTGCAGCCTCTGCCCACCTTTGTACCTGTGCAGGAGATCCATGCAGGTGAAAACCCAACAGAACTGTGGCCTGACCCAGCTAAACAAAGTGGTGAGAGGTGATTCATGATTTCTGACAGATTGTAGTAAAGATTGTATTGTGGGGACGAGATAGCCCAGTGGTCAGAGCACTTACTTTCCCCAAGCTAATGTTCAGCAGCTTTGAGCACGGTTACCAAGTGGATGGGTGACTGTTTGTGCACCTTGGCTTCAGTACAGTCCCCCAGTTTACCCAGCTGTAAATGGGTACCTGCTCTCTTCAGGATCAGGGAAGGTAAAACAGGGAGGGAGAGGAGATGGGCGCCGCCCTCAATATACTGGCCCTTGGGAAAGCTGAGGTCCGACACTTTGCTTCCCAATGACCGTATAGGGTATGGGACACTTTTACATTTACTTTTACCTATGATACATGCATATGTTTGCTGTCTCTGATCTGTTTGTTAGCTTGTGATATCTTTATCTCACACCTTAGCTAAATTGCCAGCTAGTTTTTGTGACAGTCGATTTTATAAAGTAGTGGGGGAGGAGGTGGTAGCCTAGGGACTAGAGTATATATGGTGGCAATCTGACAGCACAGGTTTGACTTTGAGCCACTGTGAGATGCTCATCTGAGTGGATGTTTTCTCCTGGAGTCGACAACAGTACCGACTCCACTCCCTGACAGTCCATTGGATGAAAATTATATAAATTTATATTTTCATGTGTGTGTGTGTGTGTGTGTGTGTGTGTGTGTGTGTGTGTGTGTGTGTGTGTGTGTGTATGTGTGTGTGTGTGTGTGTGTGTGTGTGTGTGTGTGTGTGTGTGTGTGTGTGTGTGTGTGCGTGCGTGCGCGTGTGTGTGTATAACACACACACACACACACACACACACACACACACACACACACACACACACACACACACACACGCATATGCACACGCTTGCATGCACGTACATATATATATACCTGCACTAAAATCTGAAAGTGAAGGAAAGGGGTAAACCAAAGACAAGGGGATGGGTGGTATTGAGGCGTGTATGGCGCTCACTTGATGTTGTTGTTTTTGTTGTTGTTTCCACTTGATTTGTTTGCCATATATGTATAATTTGAAAGAATTTTGTCAGTTGATTTTTATTTACCTATCTCTGACTACTTTCTTCATTATTTGTTCCTTAATTAACCTTTTTCTTTTAATAACCTTCTTAGTCCTGAACCGGGATTTGCCAGGATAGAATAATTGCCCCCCCTGAATCCCAAACCGGGATTTGCTGGGATTTACACACAGTAGATTTCCATCACACTGTGACCATCACTAATTGCTACCACATGCCAAAGCTCTTATCAGGCTAGAGGTAGGAGCCCTGCTGAGAGTCTGGAAGTAGTTATAGCTGCTGGTATGCACTTAGAAGGAGGAAAAGGCCAGCGAGCATGTGTGCCTGACCTGATTTTGTGATGGATTGCGAAATCTAGGGGCAGTTTGTGTTCAGAGAATCCGAATGCAAAAGGGTTTATTCAATCCAACAGAGTATACCATAAGCAAATGATGTGAATATTGTATTATCATAGAATAATAATAAAAGAAAGAAAATGCACAAACACTGTTTAAGTAACAGGGAAAAAGAGAAAATGAACATTTCTACTTGTTCATGAACATAGTCAGAAAAACAGAAAAATGCTGTGCTATGACACATGTACAAACTGCAGGATGCAAATGCATTTAAAATGAAGCTGCATTAAAATGTGAATGTCACTGCATCTTTGTTCTTAATCCTTAGTTTTGTATCGTGTTCCTTTGTTTCAGTTGGAACGAATACTTTTCAGATCACTGCCCACCTCAGCTGTAACATCAACATCAACAACAACAACAACTCCCACCTCCTTCACAATAACAACAACAAAAATAATATCCGTGAAGAAAATGGCAGTAACAGTAACTGTGCAAGCAATGACATCGGTAACGAAGAAAAATGTGGGAAATATTGGCATCAATGATGTGGATGACAAAAACAATGTAGATGAAGAAGACAATGATGACAACAATAACAACAATAACAGTGACAATGATGACAATGATAAGGAAGGTGACGATGAATACAATGATAATGAAGATGATGATGACGACGATAATGTAGACAGTGTCAATGAAGATCATGACGATGATAATGACAACGATTTCTCCGTGCCTGTGAAGTTTGAAGAGACAGAGAATCTTGCACCCTGCTCGCAGGGTTTGGGTCAAGCTGGGGTGGGTGTCACTGTCAGACAGTCTTCAGTGTCACAGCCTGTCTGTTCTGCAACCAGCAGACCTGTCAGCCATCGCATCGTGGTGAGTGAAGTGTATTATATATATATATATATTATATATAATATTATATTATATATATATATAGGTATCAGCTGTTTTATTTTTCCTGTGGAGCTTTAAAGGTTGGGCTATGAAATAACGCAATAGTTAGGATGCTAATACTGATAATGTATGTAATAGTTAGGATGCTAATACTGATAATGTATGTAATAGTTAGGATGCTAATACTGATAATGTATGTAATAGTCAGGATGCTAATACTGATAATGTATGTAATAGTTAGGATGCTAATACTGATAATGTATGTAATAGTTAGTATGCTAATACTGATAATGTATGTAATAGTTAGGATGCTAATACTGATAATGTATGTAATAGTTAGGATGCTAATACTGATAATGTATGTAATAGTTAGGATGCTAATACTGATAATGTATGTAATAGTTGGATGCTAATACTGATAATGTATGTAATTGTTAGGATGATAATAATGATAATGTATGTCTGCAATAGCTAGGATGCTAATACTGATAATGTATGTAATAGTTAGGATGATAATAATGATAATGTATGCAATAGTTAGGATGATAATAATGATAATGTATGCAATAGTTAGGATGATAATAATGGTATGGAATTTATATAGCACCAAATCTTGTGGCTAGAAACACTTGCATTCAAATCATTCACATTGATGCAACTACTTTTTTTTTTGTTTTTGTATGTAGTATGTAATATCAAATGTACAGAGCTAAATGTTGCGGGAAAAACAAATCGAAACACTTGCATTCAAATCATTCACACACATGCAACCATTTTCTTGTTTACTGCCTTAATGTTGGGGACACATTCTTGTGCTGTTACTCTCAGTCTCATTCTGATCCTTATCATGCACAGCCGCACCCAACTTCATCCTGTCAACTCTGGCAAATGGTGGCAAACTCTCACCATGGGTGAACCTGGGAGAGCTCTAGCTGAGGAACTTAGACCAAAAACACCTATCAGAAATATATTTATATATTTTAACTTACTAGTAGTCTGAAAAAAATAGTCTCAACATTTATTATTATTTTTGACTGGGCGGTATCAGGTGCAGAACACAGCGATGGTGGTGAACACATCCTCCACAGAGAAGCCCTATGGGTGTGGGGTGTGCTTCAGGGCCTACTGCAGCGAGGAGCAGTGCCGCGCCCACATCCAGACCCACATCGGGGACAAGCCCTTCCTGTGCGAGGACTGCGGCAGAGGCTTCGTCTGCCAGTACAACCTGAAGCTGCACCGCCGTCAGCACACCGGTCAGTGCCCTGTTGTTGTTGTTGTTGTCTTCAGTTTTACATCGGTTCACTTTTAGCGATAGACTGGCGTCCTATCCAGGGGGGAGTCTATGACTCTCAGTCACTTAACGCCACAGAAACCGGGATAAGCACCGGCCTGATGAGCCTTAGGCTCGGGACAGACTTTAACTTTAACTCACTTTTAGTGATTTTAGACGAGAAAAAAAAAAGCGTTAAAAAAAAAAATGATCAGCGAAAAACCCCACCCACCCACCCCACAAAGAAACTTGATAATGGGATAGGAATAATAGAATCATAAAAAAGCAACTCGCTACGTTAATGCAACTATAACAAATGTCCTAAGGGACTGTGACAGAGACCTTCACTGACTTTCACTGACCACGGGTCAGTGCTGTGTTGTGTGTGTGTGTGTTGTGTGTTTCAAAAATTTTGTTTTTTATTCCACTTTATG
>CM060339.1:33489413-33509413 GCA_030674155.1 Stramonita haemastoma | reverse complement strand
TTACAGACATGGGCAAAGTTTACAGACATGAGCAAAGTTTACAGACATGGGCAAAGTTTACAGACATGGGCAAAGTTTACAGGCATGGGCAAAGTTTACAGACATGGGCAAAGTTTACAGACATGAGCAAAGTTTACAGACATGGGCAAAGTTTACAGATATTGGGACATTCACAGACAAGAGCAAACCTTACAGACATGGGGACATTTACAGACATGGGGACATTTACAGACATGGGGACATTTACAGATATGGGGACATTTACAGACAGGAACAAACCTTACAGACAAGGGCACATTCACAGACATGGGCAAAGTTTACTGACATTAGGACATTTACAGACAGTTTGCAGACATGGGCAAAAACCACAAACAAGGGCAAATTTACAGGCACGGGCAAATTTACAGGCATTGTCAAAATGTCAGGACAACAGGAACAAATGTGGTAGGTTTGAACTTTTTTTTTTCCAGCAAACACTATACCCCCTCAGTCCTTTGTCGTCTGCTAACTATTTCACCACAATAGGCATGCGCAGGGTCAGCATTGTAGGAACACAACCAATCCTCATTTGATGATCATTGACGGCTTTTTCATCACTACCCGGTGTTCATCAATGGCTTCAACCCAAAAAAAACAAGTACACGGTGCCTTTTTTCATACTTTAAAAAATCTGTGAAAACCAGCAAACCTGTTTCTAATTGGCACTCCATAGAAGATACTACTTGACTGCGGAAGCTAACCGTTATGTGTAACCTGTGTCTGCCTGGTTCGTTTCCTTCCTGTCGTCTCTTCCTTGTCCATTTTCTGCCTTATTTGAGGGGTCCATTCTCCTTCTTTTTCTCCTCGGAAAATCTTTAAAGATAACAGTTCTTATCCATGCCCCGAGTCATATGCACTGGGCCTGACTTGTCCCTTGTAGCACGCTGTATTTTCGTTCGTCTTATTATTTTATTATTGCATGATGATCAATGGTGATGGGGATGATGTAATGATGCAACACTATGCAACACTAACTGCTGCCTGAAAGATCAAGAAGTATGTTCATCATAAAACTCAGCGAGAAATTCACTTCTGTAATTTTGACTGACATAAGGCATAAATGTCTACGAATTTGTGGTACATTGGGTGTTTTTTTTCTCTCCATTTATTTTTGTCAGCTTTTCGATCATCGTCTTTGTCACATGCAATATGAAATATAAAGCATTAGCATAGGTGAAAAATTAAATTCCAGCTGTTTTCTATCATGCAGTCAGTATCACCACTTTTTATTCAAAGCCTCAGTTGCACGCAAATCATGAAGCACCATTTCTTTTTTCTTTTTCTTCTGTTTTTTCAATGGATGCATCAACATAATTATCTTCTTCCTTCACCAACCCCTCCCACCCCCACTCCCCAATTTCTCACTGATTTTTTTTTCCAAATTGTTAGCATTTCTTTGCTAATCCAACTTATCTGTTGTGTAAAATTTCTGGGTAAAAAAACAAATGTATGTAATGCATATACCCTGGGGTGGTGATGATTTAGTGTGAATTAGAATTAAAAACGCCATCGGACCATAGTTACGAAGACCTCCAGACTCCAGTGAAAAATAAAACGCAAGCTAAAATGACAGGGTAGGTCACTGGCCACGACTGTCTCACAGGGAGCAGTAAAAGGAGGGAGATAAAGAGGCAGACAGATAAAAACAATGGAAAGACAACATCAGAGAGTGAACAGGCCTTGGGTGGAACGATATGCTACGGAAACCGGAAGACCGTGGAGAGTGGAGGAAGGTGGATGCAGAATCTTCAGTGGTGCCCCCACGGTCTACAGGACTAGGGGATAGGTGAAGAAGGTGAGATGTAGGCTGCCTCCAGTCTTTAGCAGCATGCGTTTGTACAGGGGACAGTGGCTTCAAACCTAATCCCATCCTAAGGCCTTTCTGGGGAGTGGGGATGGTCTGGATGTTAATTCCAGGAGTGAATCCCCAGGAACTGGGTCTCGGCGGTAGATCTGATGGCACGAGCTCAATACTCTAGGATATATACATTAAACACACACACACACACACACACACACACACACACACACACACACCACCTACACACACACACACCTACACACACACACGCATATATTCACACACATTCACACACATTCACACACACACACACATACACACGGATACACACACACACTAATATTACTAAGTGGCAAGACGTTAAATTGAAATAAATAAAAAATAACAGCAACATCAACAACAACAGCAACACCAAAACACACAAACACACGCGCGCGCGCGCGTGCGCGCACCCCCCCCCCCTCCCCCGCCACACACACACACACACACACACACACACACACACACACACACACACACACACACACACACACACACACACACACACACACACACACACACACACACACAGGGAAGAAAAAATAGGGCCAAAGTGATTCCTATAAAAAATAATATAGCACTCAAAAGCCTACAATATAAATCAATTAGGACAATAATCCGAGATCCCAGTGTGGCACTGCTCTTGATGACATGCACTTTCTAAGCTTCCACTCCAGCTCAAAGTACATTTCAAGCTCTGGCGATTCTTAGATTCACTCGGCGATCCTGATTATAGAATGAAAAGAACCACACACACACACACACACACACACACACACACACACACACACACACACACACACACACACACACAACCACGCACGCACACACACACAACATACATACACACACACACACACACACACACACACACACACACACACACACACACACACACACACACACACACACACACACACACACACACACACATACACAACACACACACACACACACACACACACACACACACACACACACACACACACACACACACACACACACACACACACACACACACACACCCTCCCACCCCACCCTGATGGGTATATACCAGGGGTGCTGTCAGTAAAAATAGCAAACCTCACTTCTGGAAATTCTGCCCTAGGATTTCCCTTCTTTCTATCACTCTCTTTGTCTTCGATTTGTTTGCTTTGCAAGATTTAGCGCTATATAATCAATATATTATTATATTATCATTAGTATTAGTATTGTATTAGTATTATAGTAGTATAGTTAGTAGCAGTAGTTTAGTAGTAGTAGTAGTAGTAGTAGTAGTAGTATAGTAGTAGCAGTAGTATGCAGTAGTAGCAGTAGTAGTAGTAGTAGTAGTAGTAGTAGTAGTAGTAGTAGTAGTAGTAGTAGTAGTAGTAGTAGTAGTAGTAGTAGTAGTAGTAGTAGTAGTAGTAGTATCTCTGTGTTGTTCCTTTGTTCCTCCTGTTACCATCTTGTCTTTTTTCTG
Source organism: Stramonita haemastoma (assembly GCA_030674155.1). Lineage (NCBI taxonomy): Eukaryota > Metazoa > Mollusca > Gastropoda > Neogastropoda > Muricidae > Stramonita > Stramonita haemastoma. The sequence continues at coordinate 33,506,072 of CM060339.1, read as the reverse complement.
TTTGTTGGTCCATTCTCCTGCCAGAAAGATTTAAAACAGTTCTCTTCCAGGCTAAAGACGGATGTGCTGGCCTGACTTGTCAGGCGCTTAACGGCAGCGCAACGTATTTTTGCTCTTTAATATGACAGACAGTAAAAGTTGCGTTCTGAGCGTTGGACGAGAGAACAAAGAAGAAAGAAAGAAAGAGAGAAAGAAGAAAGAAAGAAAGAAAGAAGAAAGAAAGAGAAGAAGAGAAGAAAAAGAGAGAGAGAGAAGAGAGAGAGAGAGAGAGAGAGAGAGAGAGAGAGAGGAGAGAGAGAGAGAGAGAGAGAGAGATAGATGAGAGAGAGAGAGAGAGAGAGATGATGATGATGTTGATGGAGATGAGAGATAGGAGGTGAGATTTGATTTGATTTTGATTGATTTTCTTTTTATATCGAGGATAATGGGATAAGCACTCTTGTGCTTTTTTACATCCAGTCCCCGTGTGTATGCAGTTTAGTTTTGTAAATGTCATCTGTTTCCACCGGCACACGATGGCCTACTCTTACGAAAAGCGGAACAGGATTTAACGTGTGCGCAAGATGTTCTGCGTGCGTTCGCACACGGGGCCTCGGTTTAAAGTCTCATCCGAAGGACTTGTGGGGAGAGTGGGTGCAGCAGCACTGATGTTAACTCCAGGAGAAAAATCTCCTCGACCAGATTCGAACCCGGGTCTTCAAATTGCCAGCGCAATGTTCTAACCACTAAGCTATCCGTCCCCCTAGAGAGAGATTGAGAGAGAGAGAGAGAAGAGAGAGAGAGAGAGGAGAGAGAGAGAGAGAGAGAGAGAGAGAGAGAGAGAGAGAGAGAGAGAGATTGAGAGAGAGAGAGAGAGAGAGAGAGAGAGAGAGAGAGGAGAGAGAGAGGAGAGGAGAAGGAGAGAGAGAGAGAGAGAGAGAGAGGAGAGAGAGAGAGGAGAGAGAGATGATGAGAGAGAGAGAGATTGAGAGAGAGAGATGATTGGATGGAGAGAGATGAGATTGGAGATTGAGAGAGAGATTGAGAGAGAGAGAGATTGAGAGAGAGAGAGAGATTGATGAAGAGAGAGAGAGAGAGAAGAGAGAGAAGAGAGAGAGACAGAGACAGAGACAGAGACAGAGAGACAGAGGGAAAAACAGAGAACAGACAGCAGCAGATATTTCTGTCCACCAGTATTATTGTTCGATCCTCGGATAGAGCTCCAAAGTTTCCCCACTGGTGAGATTTTACACATGGGACCATTTTTGTCCACCATGAAGATAGCCGAATTTCGACATTGGGGTGGGTCCTTCAGTGAGATTTTTAGGGGGCGGGATAGCTCAGTGATCAGACCACTCCTTCCCCCCAGTCAAGTTGAGCAGCGTCGAGCGTGATTACCAGTTGGATGGGTGACTGTTTGCGCGCCTTGGCTACAGTACAGTTCTCCCAGTTCACCCAGCTGTCAATGGGTACCTGCCCTCTTTAGGGTCAGGGAAGGTAAAGCAGCGAGGAAGAGGAGATGGGCGCCGCCCTCAACATGCTTGCCCATAGGGAGGCTGAGGTCTCTGACGCCTCGCCTCACAGGTTATGGGACACCTTTACCTTTACTTTTAGCAATGTCTACAGACTTTTTTGAAAGGCACTATACAGAACTGTCAATTATCCAGAACCAACTCATTACTCTTCTTAAATTAATCACCAGAAATACGCACTTTGCTGACGCTCACAAAAGAATAATTCATTGCGCTCTCTCTCTCTCTCTCTCTCTCTCTCTCTCTCTCTCTCTCTCTCTCTCTCTCTCTCTCTCTCTCTCTCTCTCTCTCTCTGTCTCTGTCTCTCTGTCTCTCTGTCTCTCTGTCTCTGTCTCTCTGTCTCTGCTCTGTCTGTCTGTCTGTCTGTCTGTCTGTCTGTCTGTCTGTCTGTCTTCTCTCTCTCTCTCTCTCTCTCTCTCTCTCTCTCTCTCTCTCTCTCTCTCTCTCTCTCTCTCTCTCTCTCTCTCTCTCTCTCTCTCTCTTCTCTCTCTCTCTGCCTGGCAGGTTCCACGTTAATACGATGAGTGGGATGATTGCTGTATGTATTATTGATCAAAGTTCTCTTCTTTGCTGTTTCCAGGGAAGAGAGGGGATGAGGGGGTGACGGGGAGGGGGGGAGGGGGTTGAAGGTAGGTGTGTGCGTGTGTGCGTGTGTGTATGTGTGTGTGTGTTTGTGTGTGTGTGTGTGTTTTTAATTTATCATTTTATTTATTTGTTCTCTTTTATAGAGGATAATAAAATAAGCACTCATGTACTTTTTACATCCAGTCCCCGTTTGTATGTAGTATTGTAAATCTTGTCATCTGTTCCCACTGGCACACAATGTGTGTGTGTGTGTGTGTGTGTGTGTCTGTGTGTCTGTGTGTCTGTGTGTCTGTGTGTCTGTGTGTCTGTGTGTGTCTGTGTCTGTGTCTCTCTGTGTGTGTGCCTGAGTATATGTCTGTCTGTTTTCCTGTGTGTCTGTTTGTCTGTCTCTCAATATGTCTGTGTCTATTTTGTGCAAACTGTTTTGTGTTTTATGGCAAAGCGTTTAGCTCAAAACATTCCATGTTTCTGTAGTTCACGAACTCTCATGACTGAAGGGGAGAAACACTGTCTTCCTCTTCATTTTCTTCTTCTTCCTTCTTCTTTTCTTCTTCTCCTTCTTCTTCTTCTTCTTCTTCTTCTTCTTCTTCTTCTTCTTCTTCTTCTTCTTCTTCTTCTCCTTCTTCTTCTTCTTCTTCTTCTTCTTCTTTTTCTTCTTCTTTTTTCTTCTTCTTCTTCTTTTCTTCTTCTTCTTCTTCTTCTTCTTCTTCTTCTTCTTCTTCTCTTCTTCTTCTTCTTCTTCTTCTTCTTCTTCTTCTTCTTCTTCTTCTTTCTTCTTCTTCTTCTTCTTCTTCTTCTTCTTCTTCTATTCTTCTTCTTTCTTCTTCTTCTTTTCTTCCTGTTTTCTTCTTCTTCTTCTTCTTCTTCTTCTTCTTCTTCTTCTTCTTCTTCTTCTTCTTTCTTCTTCTTCTTCTTCTTCTTCTTCTTCTCCTTCTTCTCCTTCTTCTTCTTCTTCTTCTCCTTCTTCTTCTTCTTCTTCTCCTTCTTCTTCTTTCTCCCTCTTCTTTTTCTTCTTCTTCTTCTTCTTCTTCTCTCTTCTTCTTCTTCTTCTCCTTCTCTTCTTCTTCTTCTTCTTCTTCTTCTTCTTCTTCTTCTTCTTCTTTCTCCAACACAACACAACATAACACAGTACAATACAATACAACGAAATTCAATACAGTACATTACGATTCAACCCAATACAATACAACACATCACAATACATTACAACACAACACAACACTCCACAATACAACACAACACTACGCAATACAACACTACACAATACAACACAATACAACACTACACAATACAATAAAACATAAAACATTACAACACAATTACTATAATAACATCATTAACCACCAAACAATACGAGTGTACGGCAATATTGTTCACTGAAGCATGTCTGGTGGTAGGATTCTCCACACATGACTGATGCTTTGAGAACAGATTAGTACCATCCTCTTTGTCACCATGAAAAATGATGCGCTGCATTATTCATTTCCTTCCTTCCTTGTCTGTCTGTCTGTCTGTCTGTCTGTCTGTCTGTCTGTCTCTCTCTCTCTCTCTCTCTCTCTCTCTCTCTCTCTCTCTCTCTCTCTCTCTCTCTCTCTCTCTCTCTCTCTCTCTCTCTCTCGGACTCCCGTAGTGAGCGTTTTCACTAGAAGGCGACTTTCATTTCGCTCTGTTATTTTTGGTCTGTACAAGTGACCCACTGGATAGAATATTTTCAAAGTTTGCATGACGATAGATAAGTCACCTGTAAAAATAATGTAAAAAATTCTGAACTTAATATTGTGTAGTTTGCCAGATACTTGTAAATATAATGTTGTTTATAATTTGCTATTCAAAAGGTACTAAGTAGCCATTTTTTTTCTCATCATGCCAACCAGGAGGCTGCTTGCAAACCAGGTGAACACAATGTTCATATTTACATTTCTTCGCTTGTCGCGAAGACTGGCATACTGTTTATGCACCGTCGTTCTCTTGATGAACAACGACATTGAAACGAACCCGGGGCCTGAAGAAAATAATATTCTTCAACTTGTGGACTGGAGATTTTCACAGCTGATGAATTGTTTACAGCTTCACTCGTCCAGTATGTTCCGTCTACTTGAAGAAAAATTTCAAGATCAGGATGTACATTTCCGTCGCCTTACGACAGAAATGAGCAAGCTGAAAACAGATGTGAATAGAAACACTGAAGAAATCACAGATCTCCGAGAGGAAAAAGAGTTGATGATAGAACGCATTGACAGAGTGGAAGAAAAACTGGAAGCTACTGAAGTGGAATACAAAAAGAACAATTTGAAGTTTTTTGGCATTGATGAAAGTGAAACAGAGACTGGAGTGGCAAATGAAGAACTGATAGTGGACGTACTGAACTACCATTCTGCGGATGATGTTTGGCAGAGGTCAGACATTGACCGCGCCTATCGAATAGGCAGCCCACACCCGGACGACACACCACGCCCACTACTGGTCCAGTTCTGCCGGTGGGGGGACAAAATCAGCATCCTCAGAGACCAAGAGCTTCGCGAAGCCCTGCGAAGAAATAATATCAGGGTGACATCGGACCTTACAACGCGTCAGAGGGAAATGATGAACTTCCTCAGGGACCAGGGCAAAGTGGCGTATTTTGTAAATGGACGACTGCACGTCAAGGAGAAAGGACCAGTACAGCCACGCTACAACTACCGCCACTATCAGCAGCAGGAACAACGGGGGCCCAGCCAGATTCTACAGGAGGAAGAATGGCCACAACTTCGTCCGAGGGATCGACAGGGGGATCGTCGGCGAAACCACTATTGGGACCGTCAGGGGGATCGTCACCAGGGCCAACAGGGGGATCGTCAGGCGGACCGTCACCAGGGCCAACAGGGATCGTCAGGCGGACCGTCACCAGGGCCAACAGGGGATCGTCAGGGGGATCGTCACCAGGGCCAACAGGGGATCGTCAGGCGGACCGTCACCAGGCCAACAGGGGGATCGTCAGGCGGACCGTCACCAGGGCCAACAGGGGGATCGTCAGGCGACCGTCACCAGGGCCAACAGGGGGATCGTCAGGGGGATCGTCACCAGGGCCAACAGGAGATCGTCAGGGGGATCGTCACCAGGGCCGTCAGGGGGATCGTCAGGGGATCGTCACCAGGGCCGTCAGGGGGATCGTCAGGGGGATCGTCAGAGGAGTCGTCGGGGGGATCGCCGGGGGGACCGTTGGGGGATCATCAGGGGAATCAGGATTATACAGGAGGAGGTGCAGAAGAGAACAGAATGCAGCCCAACTCAGGTGTGCAATACAATGGTCAGCCTCACTCTTTCAGGCACACCAGAGGAATCCAAAGGCCTCAAGTCTTCTTCAGTTCTAGAGACCGAAGCAAGAGACTGTTCCCGAACAGAAACATGAATGATGATGTGCCAGAGAGACATGAGGACTATGATGGTCCACCAGTAACGGAAAAAAGGCGCAACATGAACAGAGGCGCATACCAAGAATATCGTGGACAAACAGGAGGCAGATCAAGTTCTTCTGAAGAAAGGCATGGCTATCATGCCAGACCTGTTGTGCCGGGACACCTCACATACAGCCAGGTGTCCCGGCGGAAGTGCTCACCAGAGGCAGACTCTGATAGAGGATTCAGGGTCAATGACACACTGAGTGTGGAGCAGTCACAAACACAGTCAGTGATCATGCAAGCACATAAAAACACTGGTCTCCACAAAGAGGCTCCAGGTAAGGAGAACACGAATGGCATGACAGACAGAGTAGACAGTAACAACACACAGACTGACGGATACAATGGCGATGACAGTGAACTGGACAACAGTGACGTTTCTGACAAAGAAAAAGACATGCATGACACACCTGGTATCTCAAATGCTGATGTTGAAGACCTACAGGAATTGGATATACATGTTTCCACGAGGGAGCAAACGGAAAATAGGGCCTCTGAAGCTGATAACTCACTCAGTCTAGAAGCCATGGAAGAAGCAGGGGGTGTTAGTAACATTGTGACAACAGCAGGACCAAGGCAAAAGAAGGTAAAGGGAAGAGAAGGGGGGTCAAAGAACAAAAAGAAGGATTATGGTGGGCGAACAAAGGGTACACTAGGGAAAGGAAGAGGTGCCGCTGGAAGCACCAGGGAGAAACAAGGGGGAACTGTTGTGGCAATGGTAAGAGATAAACAAACAGGCCAGCAGGCCACCACTGCCACAGAGCCAAACAAGCATGGCATGGACAAAGCTCAACACACAGACACAGCCTCCACTGGGGTGAAAAATACGTCTGCTTTGGACGGTACCCTTGGAGAACAAAGGCAATTGGGAGTGGCCTCCCCAAAACAGAACCGACAGAGGAAGACTGTCAGGGCTAGGGCTGTCAGTCAAAACAGCATTTTAGACAGCTTCAGACGCGTGCAGTCGAAAGAGCAAACTCAAGAGGCTCAAGACAGAGGGCGCACTAGAACACGCACTGAACGGGGTTCTCCACAACAATAGGAAATCGGCCGGGCCAATGTAAATAGTAGTCAAATAAATGAGATGAAAAATTATGTATGTAAAGTAAGTAAAACTTCTGTAAATAATGTTGTGGGAAATAGTGTTCAAAATGTTGATGTCAAGTTCCTTAACTTTAATGTAAATGGTTTGCTTCCTAAGCTAGAAATTCCAGATTTTGTCAATTACATAAAATCACATGATTTTATTTGTTTAACTGAAACGTTTGTTGGAACTAGTTTCGAATCTAACCTATTTAGTGATTATGTTATATTCACTTCCCTTGCAAAGAAGATTTCTTATCAGGGTAGATATTCTGGGGGAGTAATTGTTTTGTTAAAGAAGAAATTTGCACAATTTGTAACAAAGATTGATTTGGATATAGATAATATGATCATTTTGAATATTGATAAGCAACTGTTTGGAACAGATATGGATATCTTCTGGATTTGTACGTATGTACCACCACATGACTCTGCTGTTTGGAAAAATAATAATAATGGGTATGGTTTGGAAATATTAGAACAAACACTGTTGAAGTTGTATGAATTATATGATTTCCATTTGTTATTATGTGGAGATCTAAATGCAAGAACGGGATCCAGGAATAATGCTTGCTTTAACTTAAATGATGGTTTGGATGATAAAATAGATTATCAATCCCCCTTTTACAGAAAATCTCAGGACGTAAACAAAAACATGTTTGGTGATCAGCTATTGGAAATCTGTAATTCTTTTGATCTCATTATTCTAAATGGTCTGTGTGAATGTGAATTTGATGGCAGTTACACCTACATATGCAACACGGGATGCAGTACTGTGGATTATTTTGTCATGTCATATGGTATGTATATGTTGTTTCATGGTATGTCCTTAGATGTGGAAGATTCATCTGAATCTGATCATCTACCAGTCGTATTAACTTGTTCTACAACATGCAGCACTGATAATAATCAAAATGAAAAGGAAAATTTCTATATTAAAAAACATATATGGGATAAAGAAAAAGAACAGGTTTATGTAGATAATTTGAATGGTGAAAATTTGCAAAGTAAGATTCAGTTGGCTGCTAGTATATTAGAAGAGGATGTAGATAGTGCATTGGATATGTTTGTACAATGTTTATTATCAGCCAGTGGTTGTATGGTGAGAAAAGTTTATCCTGATGTACAGAAACATGTGTGTGAATGGTTTGACGATGAATGCCAGAAAGCCAAACAAAAAAGTAGACAACTTTTGAGGAATTTCAGAAAATCCAGAACAGAGGAAGATAGAATAGAATACATTAATGCAAAAAAAGTTTACAAACACTTACTTAAGATAAAAAAAAGAAGTTTTAGAAAGAAAAAGGTTGAAATGCTTGTCGCAAATTTGAACGATCCTAGTAATTTTTGGAAGCAACTAACTGAAATGGGATGTGGGAAAAAAAGAGCAAAATACAAAAGCAATATATCTCTCAATGAATGGTATGATCATTTCAAAAATGTATTTTCTACAGATGCAAATGATTGCAGAGAAGAATGTCAAGATCGCATTGATCTTTCTGAGGAAGACCAACATGCACTGAATGGGGAGATAACTGTAGAGGAAGTAGCAAATGCAGTTAATAAATTAAAGAGTGGCAAAGCCTGTGGAATGGATAGAGTGCTAGCAGAAATGATCAAGGCAGGTAGCAAAACTACTATACCTTTCTTACACAAACTATTTAATGAAGTATTTACCAAAGGAGTATATCCAAAGGAATGGGAAAGGGCCATTGTCATCCCAATTCACAAAAAAGGTAGCATGGATAATGTAGACAATTATAGAGGTGTATCTTTATTAAGTATAATTTCAAAGTGCTACAGTACAATATTAAATAAAAGGCTTTACTCTTGGCTGGAAGAAAACAATTTAATATCTGAAAACCAAGCAGGATTTCGTAAATGTCACTCTACTATTGACCACATTTTTTGTTTATACTCTGTTGTGCAGAAGTGCTTGTCCCAGAGAGGTAAGAAGTTGTATGTTGCCTTTGTTGATTATAAAAAAGCTTTTGATTCAGTAAGACACGATAAATTATTACAGTGTATTAGAAAGCAGGGAGTTAAAGGAAGATTCTTCTGTTCGTTGCAAGCAATGTATAAGGCTTTAGTATCATGTGTTAGATCAAATTTTGAATATACAGAGCTTTTTGAATGCCCATTAGGTGTGCGCCAAGGATGTGTTTTGAGTCCGACTCTATTTCAAATTTTCATTAACCAGCTTGCAAATGATATGTCAAAGAAAGGTAAACATGGCATTCAGCTAATACCAGGTATTATGGAATTGTTCATCTTGCTTTTTGCAGACGATGTTGTATTATTATCATCTTCTCCCGTTGGTCTGCAAAACCAGTTGAATGTTCTTATGGCATGTTGTTCAAATATGAAATTAAAAGTAAATAAAGATAAAACAAAAATTATGGTTTTCAGAAAAGGTGGATTTTTGGGTAGAGATGAAAACTGGTTTTTCGAAAATTCTAAATTAGAAGTAGTAAATAAGTATTGTTATTTAGGATTCAATTTTTCAACAAAGCTCAGTGTCAAAGTTGGTATTGAAAATCAAATTATGAAAGGTAAGAAAGCTTTAGTTAGTTTGATAAAGGCATTTTTGAAAAACAAGGATATTACCCATCAAATATACTTTAAAGTGTTTGATATAAAAATACAGCCTATACTATTGTACTCCTCTGAAGTTTGGGGTTTAAGTCGATTAGATTGTTTAGAAAAGATTCATTTAATGGCATGTAAGCGTTTTCTAGGGCTTCCTATCAAAACTCCAAACAAAATGGTGTATGGAGAACTTGGTAGATATCCTCTTTATGTTAATTCGAGTATTTATTCATTACGATACTGGTTTAAAATACTACAAATGGACCACCACAGATTACCTCGTCAGGCATACGAAATGCAGCTAAGGCTAGATAGCAATGCAAAAAGATGCTGGGTTACTAACATAAGAGTGCTATTGTGTGAGTGTGGTTTTACTATTGTATGGTTGCAACAAGGTGTGGGAGATGTAGGACAATTTATGCATATTTTCAAGCAGAGACTGATAGATTTGTTTATTCAGGAATGGCAAAGTGTTATCGGTGAACATGAAAGATACTCCATCTACAAGTCATTTAAAACAGTGTTTGAAAAGGAATCTTATATTTGTAGCATCGATGTGTACTGCTTTAAAGTTGCCTTGTCACAAGCCAGATTAAATGTCCTACCGTTAAATAACAATCGTCACAGATACAGTAATAGCGTTCAAGACAAAATGTGTCCTTTCTGTAAGAATGTAACTGAAGATGAATACCATTTGATAGCTATATGTCCAATGTATGCAGACCTCAGAGTAAAATTTATTCCTAACATGCTTCATTTGCCGTTGTCAGCTGTTCTTTGTGCTAACAATACACGTTTTTTCTTTGCAGGTATCAAAGTACATATTTTATGCCATGAGAAGAAGACAATGCTCGACAGATTTCAACTAGAAACCAAGATTCATAGTTTAAATGTCTTATGCAATTAACAGATCTCAATGTGACTAAAACTGAAAACTGAGTAAAAATGGGTTTTCAGTTTATATTTTGTTTTCTTTTCCTTATATCCAATCTGTTTGTTTTTTTTTGTTTGTTTTTTTTTTTTTTTTTTTTTTTTTTTTTTTTGTTTGTTTATTTTCCCTTGTGGTATCGTTGTTGTTCGTTTCTGGTTTGGATATTTTTCCTTGAATGAAATCAAACAAAAATTAATAGCGGTAATTATATAACATCTCAATTTTCAGTTCTCCTCTCATCGTCGACAAAGTTGCTCTAAGTTTGTTATTGTCCTCAAAAACGAGAAAAATAAACTTACAAATAGAAGCGCAGTGGAAGCCGACTGACAATGTATTTAAATAGATTGACTGTACAATAACGGTATTTGAGCAGGAGTTATGTGGGAAATTTATTTTGTATACTGTAAATCCTATGAAGATAACAATAGATATCCTTCTAAAGTAGTGAAAGTTGTAAAACTGATCGCCAGCGATAAAAGTAGGCAAGCATATTTTGATTCAGTCAATGGAGGATGTGTATTTTAAAATCATGCTCATTGTATACTGATGGTCTGCCTCAAATTGTTTTGTATGTGAAGTTTTGATATTAACAATGTCAGTCATTGCTGTTTGTTTCATTGTTTTGTTACAGATGGACAGAGGTGAATGAATAAGACGTGTTTGTTTTGATGTATGCCTGAACTTTTGAGTACGTATGAAAACATCATTAGTCTTGTGTGATGAAAATTATCAGTGTATATATATATATATTTTTTTTTTCCCCCCACATGTGTATTGTGGCCCAGTGGCCGATGTACATTAAACAAGTTCCGATTCATCCGAGTTCCGAGTTCCGAGTTCTCTCTCTCTCTCTTCTCTCTCTCTCTCTCTCTCTCTCTCTCTCTCTCTCTCTCTCTCTCTCTCTCTCTCTCTCTCTCTCTCTCTCTCTCTCTCTCTCTCTCTCTCTCTCTCTCTCTCTCTCTTCTCTCTCTCTCTCTCTCTCTCTCTCTCTCTCTCTCTCTCTCTCTCTCTCTCTCTCTCTCTGTGGTCAGAACATTGCGCTGACAATTTGAAGACCCAGGTTCGATTCCCGGTCGAGGGGCTTTTTGTTCCTAGAGTTAACATCAGTGCTGACTCCACTCTCCCCGAAAGTCCTTCGGATGAAACTTTAAACCGAGGCATCGTGTGCGAACGCACGCAGTACATCTTGTGCAAACGTTAACTCCTGTTCCGCTTTTCGTAAGAGTAGGTCATCGTGTGCCAGTGGGAACAGATGACATTTACAAAGCTGCATACACATGGGGACTGAATGTAAAAAGCACATGAATGCTTATTCCATTATCCTCGATATAAAAGAATCTCTCTCTCTCTCTCTCTCTCTCCTCTCTCTCTCTCTCTCTCTCTCTCTCTCTCTCTCTCTCTCTCTCTCTCTCCTCTCCTCTCTCTCTCTCTCTCTCTCTCCTGTGCGTGCCTGCGTGCGTGCGTGCGTGTGTGCGTGCGTGCGTGCGTGCGTGTGTGCGTGTGTGCTTGCCTGCGTGCGTGCGTGCGTGCCTACATGGTGTGTGTGTGTGTGTGTGTGTGTGTGTGTGTGTGTGTGTGTGTGTGTGTGTGTGTGTGTGTGTTTTCTGTGTACTTTAAGTTAAGTTAAAGTCTGTCCCGAGCCTAAGGCTCATCAGGCCGGTGCTTATACCGGTTTCTGTGGCGTTAAGCGACTGAGAGTCATAGACTCCCCCCTGGATAGGACGCCAGTCTATCGCAGGGTTAACCCCCAACACAAGGTTGGTACCCCTTTTACACCTGGGTGGGGTGAGAAAATAGCCGTAAAGTGCCTTTTCCAAGGGCACAACGCCATAGCCGAAAGCTGGGATCGAACCCGCAACCTTTAGATTACGAGTCCAACGCCCTAACCACTAGACTACAGCAGCGACTTGTTCTGTGTACATTCACACACAAGTCTTCGGTTTATAGTCTCATCCGAAAAGACAGTCAGGAGAGTGGAGTCGATACTGATGTGAACACCAGGGAGGAAAACAAATCCTTATCGAACAGGCGGCTCTCTTGGTGATGGTGCGGGAGACAGGACAGCCTAGTGGTCAGAACATTGCGCTCGCAATTTGAAAACCAGGTTCGATTCCCGTTCGAGGGGATTTTTCCCCTGGAGTTAACATTAGTGCTGACTCTATCTATCTATCTAGTCCTCTTTGTGCTCAGGTAGCACATAAGGCCTCAACTAGAGCCCGCCACTGATGTCGGTCGGCTGAAGTACGCTCCAGACGGCCCCATGTCCAACCCTTTTCCTTCATCTCCCTCTCTACTGTTCTCCTCCAAGTTTCCTTGGGGCGGCCTCTCTTTCTTCGACCGTCTGGAGTCCATCGTAGGGCGATTCTGGATATGGCTGTAGTCTGCTGGCGGAGCACATGTCCTATCCATCGCCAACGCCTCCGTTTGATTTGTATGGAGATGGGTTCAGTTTCTGTTCTTCGGTGGAGTTCTTCATTGGTGATGGTATTCGGCCAAAAGATGCGTAGAATGCGTCTGAGGCATCTGTTTTGGAAGGCATCAAGTTTGTTGCTGATGGTTTTGGTTATCTTCCATGACTCTGATCCATAAAGGAGGGTGCTAATCACGTTTGATTTGAAAATTCTTAATTTGGTCCTCAGGCGTATGTTCCCTGCCTTCCATGTGCTCCTGAGTGAGGCGAAGGCCTGGCTGGCTTTTACAAGTCGAGCCCGGATCTCCACCTCCCCATCTCCTGTGTTTGACATTGTGGATCCAAGATAAGTGAAGTCATTTACTTCCTCGATCTGATCCCCATTCAGTCTGATGTTCTCGTGGACTCTGGCGTTCATTCTCATGTTCTTTGTCTTCTTGGTGCTGATTTTCAAGCCAAGGCTTCCAGCAGTTCTTGCCATGACATCTGTCTTTTCCTGCATGTCTTGGTGGCGGTGTGACAGCAGGGCGATATCATCGGCAAAATCCAGATCTTCCAGCGTTTTTGTTGCTGTCATTGTCATGGTCCATCTGATCCCTCTCCTCTCTCCGTCCATGGAATTCTTCATAATCCAGTCCATGGCCAGGATGAAGAGGAATGGCGATAGGATGCAGCCCTGCTTCACTCCTGTGCTGACACTGAAGGCTTCCGTGAGCTCTGTGTCGCAGATCACCTGGGATTTGAAGTCGCCGAACAACATTGCAATGACCCGGACAAGTTTTGCAGGGACTCCATAGTGCCTTAGGATCTTCCATAAGGACTCTCGGTGGATGCTGTCAAACGCCTTCTCCAGGTCAATGAAATTGACATACAGCGGTGTATTCCACTCATTGCTCTGCTCCAGAATCTGGCGCAGAGTGAAGATGTGATCTGAACAGGATCGCCCAGGGCGGAAACCTGCTTGCTGTGGTCGGAGGTCTTTCTCAAGGGCTGCCGTCAATCTGGACAGCACAATCCTGCTGAAGGCCTTACTGGTGAGGGAAAGAAGTGTTATGCCCCTCCAGTTGTTGCAGTCTCCAAGATCTCCCTTTTTGGGCAACTTGAAGATGAGACCAGTTTTCCATGCTTCAGGGATCTGACCTTCTACCCAAATCTTCCTAAAGATCTCAGTCAGAATGGGAGCCATCACATCCATATCTGCCTTTAGCATCTCTGCCGTCACACCATCTGCCCCCGGTGCCTTGCCGCTCTTCATTGCCTTGATTGCTGTTGTCACTTCTTCCAGGAGTGCTGACTCTACTCTCCCAAAAAGTCCTTCGGTGAGACTATTAAGCGAGGATCCGTGAGCGAACGCACGCAGAACATCTTGCACACACGTTAGAACCTGTTCCGCTTTTCGTAAGTGTAGGCCATTGTGTGACAGTGGGAAGAGATGACAATATTTACAAAACTGCATACACACGGGGACTAACTGTAAAAAAACAACAACACAAGAGTGTTTATTCCATTATCATCGATACAAAAGAATAAATAAAATAAATGAAAAAATTTAAATGGTTTGAACCCGGGCCGTCAGATTGTCAGCCCAACGTTCCTATCACCACTAGGCCAACCTGCAATGCAAGCCGCCCCCTCCCCCCCCCCCCCCCCCCCCCCCCCCCCCGACTCACCTCTACACCTCTATCCCCTAGCCTGGTATGACTAGGGTTCTAGTGCTGGACTGGGTGTGTTTAGTACATTTTTATATCGAAAATAATGGGATAAGCGCTCATCGGTCTTTTTGCATCCAGTCCCCACGTGTATGCGGTTTTGTAACATTAGTCACCCGTTCTCACCGATACACAATGGCCTACTCTTTCAAACAGCGGAACCGGTTTTAGCGTTTGCGCAAAGTGTGTGTGTGTGTGTGTGTGTGTGTGTGTGTGTGTGTGTGTGTGTGTGTGTGTGTGTGTGTGTGTGTCTGTCTGTCTGTCTGTCTGTCTGTCTGTCTGTCTGTCTGTCTGTCTGGCTGGCTGTCTGTCTGTCTGTCTGTATGTGTGTATACGTGTGTTTGTGTGTGTGTCTGTGTGTCTGTGTGTGTGTCTGAGTGTGTGTATGTCTGTATGTCTGAGTGTGTGTGTGTGTGTGTGTGTGTGTGTGTGTGTAAGTGTGTACGTGTGTGTGTATGTCTGTGTGTGTGTGTGCGTGTATGTCTGAGTGTGTGTTTGTGTGTGTGTGTTTGTGTGTTTGTGTGTGTTTGTGCTGGTTTGCTTGTGTGTGTGTGTGTGTGTGTATGTGTGTGTGTGTGTGTGTGTGTGTGTGGTGTGTGTGTGTGTGTGTGTGTGTGTGTGTGTGTGTTTGAGTGAGTGAGTGAGTGAGTGAGTGGTTGGTCTTTGAGACTGGTGAGTCATGTGTTGTGTGCCTCCAGGGAAGGGAGAACGGGGTTGGTTCTTTACATAATGGATGCTTCGTCCTCCTGTAGCGTGGGCTATTTCTGTGCTGGCATTAAACTAATTGTAATTGGAGTAGGTGTGTGGGTATGCATGTTTGCGTGTTTGCATGTGTGCTTGTGTGTGTGTGTGTGTTTGTATGTGGGGGGAGGGGGGTGCCTCTGTGTGTGTGTGTGTGTGTGTGTGTGTGTGTGTGTGTGTTGTGTGTGTGTGTGTGTGTGTGTGTGTGTGTGGTGTGTGTAATGGTTGTGTGGGGGGGGGGGGGTAGGGGGTGTGGGGGCATGCGTGTGTTTGTGTGGGGGGGTGGGTGCGTGTGTGGTGTGTGTGTGTGTGTGTGTGTGTGTGTGTGTGTGTGTGTGGTGTAACATGTGTGTGTGTGGGTGTGGGTGTGGGTGTGTGATATCTTGTGGGTGGGTGGGTATGTGGGAGGGTGTGTGTGTGTGTGCGCGCGCGCGCACGTGCACGCACGTGCTTGTTAGGGAGAGAGCGAACGTGTGTGCACGCGATTGTGTGTACGCTCTTGTGTATGTGTGTGTGTGCGTGTGGTGTGTGTGTGTGTGTGTGTGTGTGTGTGTGTGTGTGTGTGTGTGTGTGTGTGTGTGTGTCTGTGTGTGTGTGTGTGTGAGTGTGTGTGTGTGTGTGTGTGTGTGTGTGTGTGTGTGTGTGTGTGTGTGTGTGTGTGTGTGTGTGTGTGTATTGAATAAAAAAAACAACAACGCACGAATCATTTTTGTTACTCATAACACTATCCATTCTCCTTATAATGATGTAAATGATAAACATCTATGATCTTCCATCATGTATCATCGCATGAGTCAGTGTTATCAATCCTGTTGAGCAATCGCGATCATAGTCTCCTAGCTTCACTTGTTTGTTGCTCTGATCATGTGTTTGTGAGAGCACGCACACAGACACAGACACAGACACAGACACACACAGACACACACAACACATACATACATACATACATACAATACATACATACATACATACATATACATACATACATACATACTTACATACATACATACATACATACATACATACATACATACATACATACATACATACATACATACATACATACATACATACATACATACATACATACAGACAGACAGACAGACATACAGACATACACACACATACACACACACATATACACACACATACACAACAAACATACAAACACAAACACAAACCGAGCATGCTCGCACAAACACACACATACACATACACAAACATGAGTATGCACGCACACACACACACACATACAAACACAAACACGAGCATGTACGCACGCACGCACACACACACATAAACATTTAAACACAAATACCAGTATGCATGCACACACATACACACATACACACACGCACAAACACTCACACACACACGCGTGCGCGCGCGCGCGCGTCAGCACACACACCTACACATATACACACATACACACAAACACACACACGCATACACACACACACACATACATCACACACACACTCACACACACATACTGTCACTATCTCTCACACACGCACACACATACACACACACACACACACACACACACACACACACACACACACACACACACACACACACACACACACAGAGTCACTCACTCACCACACACACACACACACACACACACACACACACACACACACACACACACACACACACA
>CM060339.1:33461913-33469413 GCA_030674155.1 Stramonita haemastoma | reverse complement strand
CAGTTTTGTAAATGTCATCTGTTCCCACCGCCAGACGAAGGCCTACTCTTACGAAAAGAGGAACAGGATTTAACATGTGCGCAAGATGTTCTGCGTGCGTTCGCACACGGGGCCTCGGTTTTAAAGTCTCATCCAAAGGAATTTGGGCAGAGAGTGAAGTCAGCACTGATGTTAACTCCAGGAGAAAAATCTCTACGACCGGGAATCGAACTCGAATCGTGTGTGTGTGTGTGTGTGTGTGTGTGTGTGTGTGTGTGTGTGTTGTGTGTGTGTGTGTGTGTTGTGTGTGTGTGTGTGGTGTGTGTGTGTGTGTGTGTGTGTGTGTGTGTGTGTGAGTGTGTGTGTGTGTGATGGGGGGGTAATGCTTTTTGTCCATTGAAATGACATACTAGCGCAAACCAAACACTGTGTCAATATTTATATAAGGTAAATACTAAGGCTCCGTGTTTTTATTTAACTATGCTTTAAATTATGTAGTATAATGTGTGTGTGTGTGTGTGTGTGTGTGTGTGTGTGTGTGTTGTGTGTGTGTGTGTGTGTGTGTGTGTGTGTGTGTGTGTGTGTGTGTGTGTGTGTGTAAATTTAAGATCTGTTTGTCTTTTTGTGAATGGTTGCATGCCCGTAAATGTTTTGAATGCAGGTGCTTGAATTTTTGGGGGGGCTCTACAGGATTTATTGCTATAGAAATTCCTTATAAATATTGTTATCATCATCATCATCATCATTTTTATTATTATTATCATTATTATTATTATTATTATTATTATTATTATTATTATTATTATTATTATTATTAGCCGCCGCCGCCGCCGCCGCCGCCGCCGCGCCGCCGCCGCCGCTTGTAGTCTAGTGGTTAGGGCGTTGGACTCGTAATCTAAAGGTTGCGGGTTCGATCCCAGCTTTCGGCTATGGCGTTGTGCCCTTGGAAAAGGCACTTTACGGCTATTTTTTCACCCCTCCCAGGTGCAAAAGGGGGTACCAACCTTGTGTTGGGGGTTAACCCTGCGATAGACTGGCGTCCTATCCAGGGGGTTATTACTCTCAGTCGCTTAACGCCACAGAAACCGGATAAGCACCGGCCTGATGAGCCTTAGGCTCGGGACAGACTTTAACTTATTATCATTTTTTTTAATTGTTGTTGTTGTTGTTGTTGTTATTATTATTATTATTATTATTATTATTATTATTATTATTATTATTATTATTATTATTTTATTATTATCATTATCATTATCAGTATCATTATCAGTATCAGTATCATCTGTTGTATTACGTATAAACGATCTAGATCAGGGACTGATGATGATGATGATGATGATGATGATGATGATGATGATGATGATGATGATGATGATGATGATGACAACGACAACAACGACGACGACGATGATGATGATGACAATGACAACGACGATGATGATGATGACCATAAACGATGACGATACTTATATACTTGCTTTTAAAGACATAATAAAAACCATAGATATCTTTTCAACAGGAAAAGCGTTCAAGATATCAGACTTCAACAGCAGAAACTTTATTACTGACACATAATTTTCGGTGACACGTTTCTCAAAACGGTATCAATGCTTGCAAACTGTTCCCGGCAAACAACACAAAGATGATGACTGATTTTCGAGTTGCGTGACTTTTGAATTGAGGTCGGTGACAAGGAAACAGTATTATGACTTCATCATTGGCAGTTTATTACTGACTGGGGCAGGCTGAAAAATGGCTGGAAGGGGGGGAGGGGGGGAATGTGACTGTAGGGAGAGGGGGAGGAGAGAAGGAGGTGGAATCCTGTGATGATTCAAATTTTAGGTTTAAAGGTATAATTAAGACATCAAGCCAAACTCAAGGTTACAAAGGGATTAAAAGTTCAAAACATACATGAAGTATATTGTAATTTATGTTTCAAGGTTGAAAGGAAAATCCTGCACTATTGCCATAATTATATGAGTCTGAAGTATTGTGAAATGTCAACCCAATAACAAAAAAACAAACATCGTAATGATTAGTAATATTATTGATCCAAAATCATAGACATGCGCTTAGAAGTAGATATATATATAGTGAATGATTGACACATCATATCAACAGTTGATAATTACATGAATCTCAAAATAATAAACAAAGAAAGGTGTCAATAGATAACTGAATACATAAAGAAGGCACTTAAACCATGGATGCTGGGGGCAACAGCACACTAAGTGGCTGTATGATTGGTTGCTATCCTACCCATGGAACTATCATAACAATTCTCTCAAATGGTGAAGTTGGATGCTCTTGGCCTGACTTGTTAGGCGCTTAACGGCAGTGCAACGAATTATTTTTTGCTCATGAATGTAACAGACAACAATAGTTGCTATCTGAATGTTCGAGGAAAAAGTTTGGCTTAGTTTTCTCTCTCTCTTCTCTCTTCTCTCTCTCTCTCTCTCTCTCTCTCTCTCTCTCTCTCTCTCTCTCTCTCTCTCTCTCTCTCTCTCTCTCTCTCTCCCCCCCTCCCTCCCCCCCCCTCTCTCTCTCTCTCGCTTGGTTGAACTGCTGTTGGTGGTGATGCTGGTATGTTTGGGGTAGGGAAGGGGTTTCTTAGCTTTATTCCCGGATCCGGGCAAGGCCCGGATGAAAAAAAGTATGTAAAGCTTACTCTGTAACCCTTGAAAAATAAAGAGTATTCATTCATTCATTCATTCATTCATCCATTCATTCATTCATTCTCTCTCTCCGTGTAAATGTTCATTTCTATTACTGTACAGGATGCAAAGACTGATTTGGGCATTAGGACCAAGAATTGTGTTTTATTCAGATATTGCTCTCTCTCTCTCTCTCTCTCTCTCTCTCTCTCTCTTCTCCTCTCTCTCTCTCTCTCTCTCTTTTCTCTGTTTTTCTTCACTGGTCTGTCATAAAGCATTGTTTGTTTGTGTATTTGCGTTGCCAAGATAAGAATGAACCGTTGTTCCATCCCATGCCCATCAAATGGGCTGTAGCCTGAGGCCAATGTGCATTAAATCATATTAGCTCTCTCTTCTCTCTCTCTCTCTTCTCTCTCTCTCTCTCTCTCTCCTCTCTCTTCTCTCTCTTCTCTCTCTCTCTCTCTCTCTCTCCCATGACATGGAATCATGCCATGACAAATCATTTGGGATCGAATTATTGTAGTTTTCCTTGGTCTCCAACACGTGTATTATTTATACTGTACCCAGCTTTCTCACTGTTCCCTTGTAAATGGGTTTAGCTTAAATGCATATCCCAATAAATTCTTGTCATTGTCATTCTCTCTTCTCTCTCTCTCTCTCTCTCTCTCTCTCTCTCTCTTCTCTTCTCTCTTCTCTCTCTCTCTCTCTCTCTCTCCTGTTTCATATTCTGTGAATTTACTGTCCTACTGTCTCTATGCTGCTTATTCCCTCTCCCATTTCAATCTTGCCCCAAAGGGTTCCGCTTGTCTTGCTGCTTTTTCAGGGTTAAACATTCACAGGGTCACATAAGGTTCCCTGTTCACATACCGAACTCTGGGAGTATTTCTCCATACCTATCAACTTGCTTTTTAGTCCGACACAATCAACTGTGACAGATTAATGTTGACAGGGAAACCTCATTTTCTCCTATTGTTTTTCAAATTTAGTGTTACCTTACGTATCAAATACCTCCCTGAATAAAACAAAAAAATATTCGTAAAAAAAAAAAAAACACAAGAAAAAACAAGGTCAGGGTCAAAGCTGCAGGGGGGGACAATGCACAAAGCCAAACATCGAGCGGTTCCGGTCCAACTGGCTGCGCATGAAAAGCGCGCGCATTTCATCATGGGTTACGGTGATGGATTTGGGTGTCACTTGTCACATGCACTGAAACTCTATCCCCGGGCCAGTCTCAGTGCAGCCCTGGCTTTCGCTGGAAGGGGAGGAGGAGGGTTGCTATGATGGTGTTGTTGTTTTTTTTTTTGTGGGAATGAGTTATTGTGATTGGTTTGGAGAGAGTCTGGTGCGCATGGGCCTGTCTGAATTTGCGTGGTGCGTGACGTTGGATTTCATTTAAAGTCTTTTCACAAATTGTGTATTAGAGGGACAAAGGGGGGTGGGGGGGGGGGGTTGAGTCTGGATCATTGTTTGGAGGTGGTGCGCACATATTTTGAATAGGGAGGAAAAATGATGGAAAATCAGATGACTGATCTGCTATAAAAGCTGCAGTGTGCAACTACTGAATGATGATTAAGTTAGTAGGCAACACGTGTGTGTGTGTGTATGTATGTGTGTGTGTTCCACTGTCTGCTTACCCCCAAACTCTTCTTAATGGCTAGGTATTGAAAATAGTGATACCTGCCAACTTCCTACCCCGTGTGTTTCATGGTGTTTGTGGGATTTCAGAAGGGATGAGTGAGGCAAAAGGGGGGTGTTCTGTGTGGGATCTGGAAGAGATGCACTTACATGCTTTTTTGCATCAGTCCCTATGTGTTATGCAGTTTTGTGAATTTTGTCATCTGATCCCACCGGCACACGATGGCCTATCTTAAAAAAAAACAAATCAAAGCGCTTGCATTTGACCTATACAACACACAAACAATCAATAACAATTCATAATTTTAGCAACTTTGAATGTACACACATGCACGCGCGCGCGCGCGCACACACAACACACACACACAAAAACACACACCACACAACACAACACACACACACACACACACCACCACACACACACACACACACACACACTAAAGGGTTTTAACGAGTGAGCACAATGCTCCGCAAGCAAACGGGATCTGGATTTAGAGTCTAGTCTCATCCGAAGGACTTTGGAGGGAGTGGAGTTGGTATCCTGTTGACAACCCCTACTACCATCACCACCACCAACGCGACAATACAGACGACGAAAACGACAAAACTACCGGCCAGGTTTCACCTTTAGTCATCACCACTATTAAACAACAGCATCAACAACAACGACGACAATGATAATACTAAGAGTAGGTAATGAATCAAACACAATAAACGAAAATGAATGACACAAATGACAGGAACAACAAGAGCGGACAAACACATTAGCAAAAGGCACATTGAAATCATGTCCACAATAACTCTCCTTTTTTCTTCTTTTTGCAAGCTCTGATATACACGCGTGTGCGACACACACCATACACACACATACACACACACAGAGACACACAGACAGACAACAACACACACACACACACACACACACACAACACACACACCACACACACACACACACACACACACACACAACACCACCATCGCTACTCGTTTCATCCTTTATTTCTTCTCTTTTTTGTGTGTTTCAGTTCAATCATGCTTTACCCTACATGATACTTTATTACTTTTTATTACTATCATTATTATCTCTTTTCCCGTCCCTTATCATCAGCGGTTACGACCTGATAACAAAACCATCCTTATCAATCAATCAATAAATCAATCAATCAATCAGTGCTACAACGTTTATCAAACTGCTCGCACAGCTTAAAAGCGATGCCTTGGTCGGACATGTGCTGTGACGTCGCCTCATCTTGCCTTCATTTTCTCGGACGAACACGGTGAAACTTTCCTGGGGGTCAAGTTTGGAGCGGGAGCCTTTCCGCCCTTTGGACTTGGACTGCTGAAGCTGCACCACGCGGTTCTCCAGGAGGTCGAACTTGCCTCCGCATAAACCGCACACCTGTCGGTTCGGGTCGATGGATTTGGGAGTGCCTGTCTACTCTGAAAGAGGGTGGGGGAGAACAAAAAAATGATAAATTTAAAAAAAAAGTATATTATATATAAATTATATCTGTGTGTGATACAGATATAGATATATATATATATGTATGTATATATGTATGTATGTATGTAGTATGTATGTATGTATGTATGTATGTATGTATGTATGTATGTATGTATGATGTATGTATGTATGTATGTATGTATGTATATCTTCACTGAGAGAAGTTGGGAGGAATTACACAACACAGTAGAAGGACGAATGAATATCTAGATGGGTGAGCAGAAACGGAGAGGGGGGGGGGGGGCATCGATAAAGGGAGAAAGAGAGGGAGGGAAGGAGAAAGAGAGAAAGAGAGAGAGAGAGAGGAGGAGAGAGAGGAGAGAGAGAGAGAGAGGAGGAGAGAGAGAGGAGAAGAAGAGAAGAGAAGAGAGAGAGAGGACTCACACACACACACACACACACACACACACAACACACACACACACACACACACACACACACACCAACACACGCACACACACACACACACACACACACAACACAGAGGCAGACAGGCAGGCAGGCAGGCAGAGACAAAAAGACAGACAGAAACAAAAAAAAAGAGAGAGAGAGCTAGAGAAATAAAAGATAAAGAAAATCGAGAGAAAAGTAGTGGGGTATAGAAAGAAAAGAGACAACACTGAAAAAAAAAAGAATTTTCACAATGTCAAAAGATCAGCCATCGATCAATCGATCGACAGACAGACAGACAGACAGACGGACGGAGGGACAGACGGACGGAGGACGGATAGATAGATAGATAGATAGATAGAATAGATAGATAGATAGATAGATGAGATAGATAGATTAGATAGATAGATAGAATAGATAGATAGATAGATAGATGGTTAATGATGAAAAGGAAGAAGAAGAAGATAGATTAAAGAAAAACGACAGCGGGCAGACAGACAGGAAGCCCTTTTTGATTAATTAATTTTAATTTGAAGTGATGTGTTGATTAAAGAAGTAGATTTGAAGGGTTTAGATAGGTTATGGGGGAAGGGGAAAAAAAAGGTGGTGGGGGGAAAAGGATGAAAAGAATACAAAGAAAGTGAAAGGGGTTTTCTTTTTTTTTTCCTTTTTTTCCTTTCTTTTTTTTTTTTCTTTTTTATTTTTTATTTTTTTTGTTTTTTTTTTTTGGGGTTTTTTTGGGTTTGTTGGGGGTTTTGTTAGTTTTTTTTTGTTTTTTTTTGTTTAGAAAAAAGGAAAATTTTTTGAAAAATAATTTTTTTGGGCCATGGGATAGTTGTGAAAAATTATATTTTGATAATTTTATTACAGTTGAAATTGGTTTGTTTGTTTTTTTTGTTTTTTGGGTTTGTTTTTGGTGGGGTTGGGGGGAGGGGCGATTTATTTTTTCTTTTTTTTTTTTTTTGGATACCCCCAAACGGATAAGGGCCAAGAAAAAAATTGAAAATTCTTAACGTTTTAAAAATAAAATTTTTCACCCATCCTCCATCCCCCCCCTTCCCCCCCCCCCCCTTTCTTCCCTTTTCCCCCTCTGCACCGCCCCGGCCAGAACACGGCAAGGTAACCGTTTCCGGGAAAAGGGTACGTAGATGTTTATTGGGGGAACCCGGTGTTTCCAGAGTTCGGCCCTTTAAGGGAAAACCAAACGTTAAAAACCAATAAAATTGGAAAGGGTGGTTTTGTGGTGGGGGTTTGTGGTTGGGGGGGGGTTTGTGTGTTTTTTGAAACAAAAACCCGGGTTTTTTTTTTTGTTGGTACTTTTTAACGGGGAAAGCTCTT
>CM060339.1:33446913-33451913 GCA_030674155.1 Stramonita haemastoma | reverse complement strand
AGAACGCACGCAGGACATATTGCGTACACGTTAAATCCTGTTCCGCATTTGAGAAGACTAGGCCATTGTGTGCCGGTGGGATAAGATGACATTTACAAAACTGCATACACACGGGGACTGGATTTTTTTTAAAGCATATGATTGCTTATTCTATTATCCTCGATATAAAAGAATACAATTTAAAAAAAATTTTTAATGGTCTCATTTGAGACACTTAATTAAAAGGGAACTGAGACAGTACCAATAGTATCCCCACAAGGAAAAAAAATCTCTCGAACACGATAGTCCACCTCAGCCAAAAAATTCAAACTCCCATCCTCAATATATTTTTTTCCTAAGATGACGTACATGCAAGACCGCTCTAGATGACTCAGATCTAACCACCAGGCAAACCTGCCAAGAGATCAACAGACAAAAACTTACCTGGATGTTTGGACCCAGCAGACGCATTCATCTCATTCCTCTGGATCTCTGGGAATGGATGGAGGCCCTTTGGTCTAATGTTGGTGTCACTAGACCTGGTCTACATTCGGCCGGCCGGCCGGCCACATGTGGTTTGAGATGTTTTTGTGACCGGCCCTCCGCTTCACCGGAGTTTGTTCGGTGTTTGTTGAACTGTGAATGCGAATGCTAAAAAAAAAAAGACGTAGGTCATTGGAACGTAAGATTGCGTCAAACGTGACGTCAAACTGGTGATGACGTCATGTTGTGTGACTTTAAAAAAATCTTTTGACTGTAGGCCTGGCTCTTACCTTTTTTTTCATGAAGAAATGGGATTGGTTTTGCTTCCTTTTTTTAAAATGAGGATTTTTTTATTTTTTTTTTGGGGGGGGAGGGGGAAGCTTGTAATTGTGGATAGGGGCAGTAAGGAAGCAGAAGATGTAAACAGGAAAATAGGTTATGCCTTTAATTAGTGGCTGGCTGTTTTGTTGGTGCTCTTGTAATTGTTCTATCACACTTTTTATGATAGTTCCATCTGTACAAATGTTTTCAGACAAATATGGTGATAAGTCACAAGTGTTTCATCTATCCTAACCATCCCTTAGTCTGGCGACTGTGGGGGCACCCTTTAAAGACTTGGCAACCAGTTCCCTCCATTCCTCTCTCTGTTCTACCTTTCTCAAAGTTTTGTTGAGTTCTAGGCCTGTCCATTCGCTAATATTGTCGTTCCATCTCTTCCTTGGTCTGCTTCTTTTTCTTCCTCCTTGGACAGTGCCTTGCAGTATTGTTTTCGCTAGTCCTTTTGATCTTGTTACATGAACGTACCATTTGAGTTTACGCTTCTTTACGACTGATAGGTTTTCGTAGGGACCAATGGTTTGCTGGATTCTGTTATGCACGTTTTCGTTGCTTATGTGGTCTCTGTAGGAGATGCCAAGAAGTCTCCAGAAGCATCTCATCTCTACCGCCTGTACTTTTCTCTCTAATTCAGCAGTCAGGGTGTTTCATCAGCAATGCATAAATCTCTCTCTCTCTCTCTCTCTCTCTCTCTCTCTCTCTCTCTCTCTCTCTCTCTCTCTCTCACACACAACCACACACACACACACACACACACACACACACACATACGCACACACCCACGCACGCACGCGCGCACACACACACACACACACACACACACACACACACACACACACACACACACACACACACACAGAGGAAGAAAAAAATCAGCAGTGCTCCATATATCTATTGCACATTTTATTCATTTTTTGTGTATATAAACAAATAAAAAGAATTTTCATCACAACAGATCAATGATGTGTTATCATATTCAAAACAGAAAAACAAATACTGATCATTTCTCTGTCAATTTTTTTGGCTTGTTTTCATGAAAAACAAGTAACAGCTGTAGACATACACCGGTTACCTGTGACACTGTAGACATACACAGTTACCTGTGACACTGTAGACATAGTTACCTGTGACACTGTAGACATACAGTTACCTGTGACACTGTAGACATACACAGTTACCTGTGACACTGTAAACATAGTTACCTGTGACACTGTAAACATAGTTACCTGTGACACTGTAAACATAGTTACCTGTGACACTGTAAACACAGTGACCTGTGACACTGTAAACATAGTGACCTGTGACACTGTAAACATAGTTACCTGCGACACTGTAAACATAGTTACCTGCGACACTGTAAACATAGTTACCTGTGACACTGTAAACATACACAGTTACCTGTGACACTGTAGACATACACAGTTACCTGTGACACTTTACACATACACAGTTACCTATGACACTGTAGACATACACAGTTACATGTGACACTGTGAACATAGTTACCTGCGACCACTGTAAACATAGTTACCTGTGACACAGTAAATTACCTGTGACACTGTAGACATACACAGTTACCTGTGACACTGTTACACATACACAGTTACCTATGACGCTGTAGACATACACAGTTACATGTGACACTGTGAACATATAGTTACATGTGACACTGTCGACATAGTTACCTGTGACACTGTAGACATACAGTTACCTGTGACACTGTAGACATACACAGTTACCTGTGATACTGTAGACATACACAGTTACCTGTGACACTTTACACATACACAGTTACCTGTGACACTGTAGACATACACAAGTCACCTGTGACACTGTAGACATACACAGTTACATGTGACACTGTAGACATACAGTTACCTGTGACACTGTAGACATACACAGTTACCTGTGACATTGTAGACATACACAGTTACCTGTGACACTGTAGACATAGTTACCTGTGACACTGTAGATATGCACAATTATATGTGACAGTTTTAGACATAGTTAGGTGTGACAATTGTAGACATACACATTTATGTGCGACACTGTAAACATACACAGTAACATGACACTTGTGGACATACACAGTGATGTGTGACAGTTGTAGACATACACAGTTACATGACAGTTGTAGACTTGCAAAGTGACATGTGACAGTTTTAGTCATACACAGTTACGTGTGACAGTTGTAGATTTACACATTTGCGTGTGACAGTTGGAGAACATACACACAATTACATGTGACAGTTGTACAATATACAGTTACATGTGACACTTGTAGACAGACACAGTTATGTGCGACACCTGTATAACATACACAGTTACATGTGACAGTTGTAGACATCAGTTACATGTGACAGTTCTAGACATACACAGTTACGTGTGGCACTGTAGACATACACAGTTACCTGTGACAGTTCTAAACATACAGGGTGAAACATAACACTTATAGACAAACACAGTTGCATGTGACAATTGACTTGTATAACATACACAGTTACGTGTGACACTGTAAACATACACAGTTATGTGTGACAGTTCTAGACATACAGGGTGAAACGTAACACATACACAAACACAGTTACATGTGACAGTTGTAGGCATACACAGTTACATGTGACAGTTGTAGGCATACACTGTTACATGTGACAATTGTAGGCATACACAGTTATATGTGACAATTGTAGGCATACACAGTTACATGTGACAGTTGTAGGCATACACAGTTACATGTGACAGTTGTAGACATACAGTTACATGAGACAGTTCTATACATATACAGTTACGTGTGACACTTGTATAACACACACAGTTACATGTGGCAGTTGTAGACATCAGTTACATGTGACAGTTCTAGACATACACAGTTACGCGTGACACTGTAGACATATACAGTTACCTGTGACAGTTCTAAACATACAGGGTGAAACATAACACTTATAGACAAACACAGTTGCATGTGACAATTGACTTGTATAACATACACAGTTACGTGTGACACTGTAAACATACACAGTTATGTGTGACAGTTCTAGACATACAGGGTGAAATGTAACACATAGACAAACACAGTTACATGTGACAGTTGTAGGCATACACAGTTACATGTGACAGTTGTAGGCATACACCGTTACATGTGACAACTGTAGGCATACACAGTTACATGTGACAATTGTAGGCATACACCGTTACATGTGACAATTGTAGGCATACACAGTTACATGTGACAATTGTAGGCATACACAGTTACATGTGACAATTGTAGGCATACACCGTTATATGTGACACCCCCTGAGAGATCTGATTTTCCAAACTGAAAAAATTCTTTTTAGGGAAAGACACTGATAATCACACATGATAGTTCTGTCTCCAACAGCTGTGTTCAATATATATATTTGTCTCTGATAAATAAATTTTTTTCTTAATCATAATCACCTTTCACAGTCACACTCAGCAACGTAACAGTAACACCGATACTGGGATTTTTACAGAAAAAACAACAACAAAAATAATGTCAAATGCCACAAAATATCCTGTCACCTATGTTACTCAGGGAATGGGGGAAAAAAAGAAAAGAAAACAAAAGCCACCACAAAAAAAAGGCGACACAAATAAAATAGCTTATTCAGGCAGTCACACTCTTAGAACATAATAATAATTATAATAATAATGATAATAGTACTAATACTAATAATAACAATAACAACAACAATAACAATAATAATAATAATAATAATAATAATAATAATAATACATGGAATTCATATAGTGCTATATCCTACAAAAACAAATCAAAGCACTTGCATTGGACCTGTTCAACACACAAGCAATCAATGACAATTAATAGTTTTAGCATGTAAACTTTATTCTGTTTTCAAAGTTCTGTCAAGCTTAATCATTAATGTTAAGGTTTGATCATGAAAGCAAATTAAAAGAAAAAAAGATTTTTTTTTTTGAAAGTTTTATAAAATCACACACAATCAGTTACTTATACATTTCTTGTCACCTTTACATGTCTCGTTATAATCTCTCGCAATTTTCATGTTTCTGAAAATCTCTCCCAAGAGTTGAAAAAAAAACTATATCATGACTCACATTAATTGTTTTATGCAAACTCTGTGCCATTACACATCTTGCACAAATAAAAGAAAAAGAAAGAAAGAAAAAAAAAAAACTTTTTCGTATCAGGAACTTTTTGT
>CM060339.1:33409413-33439413 GCA_030674155.1 Stramonita haemastoma | reverse complement strand
ACCCCACACCCATAGGGCTTCTCTGTGGAGGATGTGTTCACCACCATCGCTGTGTTCTGCACCTGACACACACCCAGTCACAAATAATAATAAATGTTGAGACTATTTTTTTCAGACTACTAGTAAGTTAAATATATATAAATATATTTCTGATAGGTGTTTTTGGTCTAAGTTCCTCAGCTAGAGCTCTCCCAGGTTCACCCATGGTGAGAGTTTGCCACCATTTGCCAGAGTTGACAGGATGAAGTTGGGTGCGGCTGTGCATGATAAGGATCAGAATGAGACTGAGAGTAACAGCACAAGAATGTGTCCCCAACATTAAGGCAGTAAACAAGAAAATGGTTGCATGTGTGTGAATGATTTGAATGCAAGTGTTTCGATTTGTTTTCCCGCAACATTTAGCTCTGTACATTTGATATTACATACTACATACAAAAACAAAAAAAAAAGTAGTTGCATCAATGTGAATGATTTGAATGCAAGTGTTTCTAGCCACAAGATTTGGTGCTATATAAATTCCATACCATTATTATCATCCTAACTATTGCATACATTATCATTATTATCATCCTAACTATTGCATACATTATCATTATTATCATCCTAACTATTACATACATTATCAGTATTAGCATCCTAGCTATTGCAGACATACATTATCATTATTATCATCCTAACAATTACATACATTATCAGTATTAGCAGCATCCAACTATTACATACATTATCAGTATTAGCATCCTAACTATTACATGCATTATCAGTATTAGCATCCTAACTATTACATACATTATCAGTATTAGCATCCTAACTATTACATACATTATCAGTATTAGCATACTAACTATTACATACATTATCAGTATTAGCATCCTAACTATTACATACATTATCAGTATTAGCATCCTAACTATTACATACATTATCAGTATTAGCATCCTAACTATTACATACATTATCAGTATTAGCATCCTAACTATTACATACATTATCAGTATTAGCATCCTAACTATTGCGTTATTTCATAGCCCAACCTTTAAAGCTCCACAGGAAAAATAAAACAGCTGATACCTATATATATATATATATATATATATATATATATACACTTCACTCACCACGATGCGATGGCTGACAGGTCTGCTGGTTGCAGAACAGACAGGCTGTGACACTGAAGACTGTCTGACAGTGACACCCACCCCAGCTTGACCCAAACCCTGCGAGCAGGGTGCAAGATTCTCTGTCTCTTCAAACTTCACAGGCACGGAGAAATCGTTGTCATTATCATCGTCATGATCTTCATTGACACTGTCTACATTATCGTCGTCATCATCATCTTCATTATCATTGTATTCATCGTCACCTTCCTTATCATTGTCATCATTGTCACTGTTATTGTTGTTATTGTTGTCATCATTGTCTTCTTCATCTACATTGTTTTTGTCATCCACATCATTGATGCCAATATTTCCCACATTTTCTTCGTTACCGATGTCATTGCTTGCACAGTTACTGTTACTGCCATTTTCTTCACGGATATTATTTTTGTTGTTGTTATTGTGAAGGAGGTGGGAGTTGTTGTTGTTGTTGATGTTGATGTTACAGCTGAGGTGGGCAGTGATCTGAAAAGTATTCGTTCCAACTGAAACAAAGGAACACGATACAAAACTAAGGATTAAGAACAAAGATGCAGTGACATTCACATTTTAATGCAGCTTCATTTTAAATGCATTTGCATCCTGCAGTTTGTACATGTGTCATAGCACAGCATTTTTCTGTTTTTCTGACTATGTTCATGAACAAGTAGAAATGTTCATTTTCTCTTTTTCCCTGTTACTTAAACAGTGTTTGTGCATTTTCTTTCTTTTATTATTATTCTATGATAATACAATATTCACATCATTTGCTTATGGTATACTCTGTTGGATTGAATAAACCCTTTTGCATTCGGATTCTCTGAACACAAACTGCCCCTAGATTTCGCAATCCATCACAAAATCAGGTCAGGCACACATGCTCGCTGGCCTTTTCCTCCTTCTAAGTGCATACCAGCAGCTATAACTACTTCCAGACTCTCAGCAGGGCTCCTACCTCTAGCCTGATAAGAGCTTTGGCATGTGGTAGCAATTAGTGATGGTCACAGTGTGATGGAAATCTACTGTGTGTAAATCCCAGCAAATCCCGGTTTGGGATTCAGGGGGGGCAATTATTCTATCCTGGCAAATCCCGGTTCAGGACTAAGAAGGTTATTAAAAGAAAAAGGTTAATTAAGGAACAAATAATGAAGAAAGTAGTCAGAGATAGGTAAATAAAAATCAACTGACAAAATTCTTTCAAATTATACATATATGGCAAACAAATCAAGTGGAAACAACAACAAAAACAACAACATCAAGTGAGCGCCACACACGCCTCAATACCACCCATCCCCTTGTCTTTGGTTTACCCCTTTCCTTCACTTTCAGATTTTAGTGCAGGTATATATATATGTACGTGCATGCAAGCGTGTGCATATGCGTGTGTGTGTGTGTGTGTGTGTGGTTGTGTGTGTGTGTGTGTGTGTGTGTGTGTGTGTGTGTGTTATACACACACACGCGCACGCACGCATGCACACACACACACACACACACACACACACACACACACACACACACACACACACACACACAACACACACACACACACACACACACACACACACACACACACACACACACACACACACACATGAAAATATAAATTTATATAATTTTCATCCAATGGACTGTCAGGGGAGTGGAGTCGGTACTGTTGTCGACTCCAGGAGAAAACATCCACTCAGATGAGCATCTCACAGTGGCTCAAAGTCAAACCTGTGCTGTCAGATTGCCACCATATATACTCTAGTCCCTAGGCTACCACCTCCTCCCCCACTACTTTATAAAATCGACTGTCACAAAAACTAGCTGGCAATTTAGCTAAGGTGTGAGATAAAGATATCACAAGCTAACAAACAGATCAGAGACAGACAAACATACGCATGTATCATAGGTAAAAGTAAATGTAAAAGTGTCCCATACCCTATACGGTCATTGGGAAGCAAAGTGTCGGACCTCAGCTTTCCCAAGGGCCAGTATATTGAGGCGGCGCCCATCTCCTCTCCCTCCCTGTTTTACCTTCCCTGATCCTGAAGAGAGCAGGTACCCATTTACAGCTGGGTAAACTGGGGGACTGTACTGAAGCCAAGGTGCACAAACAGTCACCCATCCACTTGGTAACCGTGCTCAAAGCTGCTGAACATTAGCTTGGGGAAAGTAAGTGCTCTGACCACTGGGCTATCTCGTCCCCACAATACAATCTTTACTACAATCTGTCAGAAATCATGAATCACCTCTCACCACTTTGTTTAGCTGGGTCAGGCCACAGTTCTGTTGGGTTTTCACCTGCATGGATCTCCTGCACAGGTACAAAGGTGGGCAGAGGCTGCACCGCACCGCCAGTGTCTGCCTGAAAACAGTGACACAACCACCAACACCACATCAGCAACAGCAGAAAACATGCAAGGTGCACCTGACTTCTGCTGACAAAGCAAGAAAAGATCTGTACACACACAGATAATGAGATATATTATAATCCTTTTGAGTGAGTTCACTTACAACAGAATTCATTACAAAGTCCAAAAATGAATAGCACCCCCCCCCCCCCCCCTTCCAAATCACAAGCATGTAAATAATCAAACAAAACTCTTTAATCAAGAACCAAACAAATCTAGAATACTATCTATAGAAAGAGAGAAAATATAGCATTAACACTGTAACATTAACAGCAACACCAATGACAGCAGCAATAATAGCTGCGAGTGCAACATACAGAACTTCACACACACACTACAGTGACACACACGCACACAGTGACACTGACACGCGCACACACACACACACACACACACACACACACATACACACACACACTACACACACATGCACACACACACACACACACACACACACACACACACACACACACACACACACACACACACACACACACACACACACTATACACACACATTCTCACACACAACACACACAGACACAGACACACACACACACACACACACAACACACACACACACACACACACACACACACACACACACACACCACACACTACACACACACACACACACACACACACACACACCACACACACACACACACGTACGTGTACCTGTGAGCTTATCACAGACCCCAAGCCAGCGACTGTACATGGCTGGGACCCCTGCAGTGGGATGGATCCCAGAGACACATCGCCAAATGGTGTTGCAGGCAGAGGCACTTTCAGGGCAGCAAGGAAATTCTGTACCACATAATCCATCACCCCACACTCCATGAGACCTGGAGAGAAAATGACATTATATTATATTAGATCTACTACAATAACTCCTAGTCTTATTACTAGTACTACAGCACTAGTAATATTTATTATAATAAGTAGTAGTAGTACTACCAGTGCCATGTAAATATATTACTGCTACTAGTTAGTACTTCTTCTACTGTTCTAGTTTCTATTATTACTACTTAGTACTACTATTCTACACTACTTCTGCTGCTACTTTTACTACTACTACTACTACTACTACTACTACTACTACTACTACTACTACTACTACTACTACTACTTCTACTACTGAGTACTACTACATCTACTACCTGAGTACTACTACTATTACAACTACTACAACTACTACTACTACTACTACTATTACAACTACTACAACTACACTACTACTACTACTATACTTCTGCTACTCCCTTTTACTACTACTCCCCTTCCTCCTCCTCCTCCTCTCCTCCTCCTCCTCCTACTACTACTACTACTACTACTACTACTACTACTACTACTCTACTACTACTAGTACTACTACAACTCCTACAACTACAATTACTACTACTTCAGTACTGCTACTATCACAACTGCTTATTATACTACTAGTAGTAGAACTAAATTACTAAATATTAGCAATGTACTACTTATAGTACTATTTTATCAAGTTATCTAGACTACTATTAGTATTATAGTACTAAAGCTCTATGTAGTATGTTATGACTGTACCGTGGGCTAACTGTAACTCTCCTAGAGCTCCCCCACAGTCAGTTACAAGCAACTTACTTGCTGAAGCAACCAGGTTGATCAAGGTACGTGATCCTGCCATCCACACGCTGTTCCTGTTTGCAGTCGGTGTGAACGTCATTGGTTGTTCCACAGCCACAGGTCACGTACAACACACTTGCCAGACCCACCCGGGTCTCTTCACCGTGCGGTTCAAGTCTGAAGCGCCCTGCACTGCTTGCAGTATAAATTCTTGGCCAACTCGACCAAAATCTACTATCCGCCTTCCGATTCCCCAGACATACTTCCTTCCATCCTTCGATACAAGAAGTCGAAAGTAACAGTCTAAAGATCATGAAAATCGCAACCACAACACTGAACACGATCTAACAATCACTTTCTTTTTTAAGCAAAATAAGCGTTCCAGAGCGGATCTGACTGCTCTTTTCTAATTAGTTTTTCATATTGGTGGCAAAACATCACACACGTCTGTTGTTTACTTCCATGCAGCAATTTCATCTGCCATGATGATTCTATCGAAGCGGATCGGGGCCAAAGGGACATCACTCTGTAAACTAAATGGGTTTTTAAAGGCCGCACTCCACCCTTTAGATTTTGACACTCTTTTTCTATAATTATTCCTGTACTACTTAAACTTCGCGCGCGCATGCACGCGCGTGCGTGAGGCGTGTGTGTGTGTGTGTGTGTGTGTGTGGTGTGTGTGTGTGTGTGTGTGTGTGTGGTGTGGCGCGCCGCGCGCGCGCGGCGCGCGCGCGGCGTGTGTGTGTGTGTGTGTGTGTGTGTGTGTGTGTGTGTGTGTGTGTGTTGTGTGTGTGTGTGTGTGTGTGGATCTGTGTGTGTGTGCGTTGCCTGTGTGCGTGCCTATGTGCGTGCGCGCGCGCGCGCGCGCGCGCGCGCGCGCGCGCGTGTGTGTGTGTGTGGTGTGTGATGTGTGGTGGTTGTGGTGTGTGTGTGTGTGTGTGCGTGAGATATTTTTATCTTTCCAGATGGTGTTTCAGTTTTGACAGTGCTGTTATTGTCTGTGCAATCCTGCATACTCCCTCTGCCTTGGACCCCTTGTCTGATACCACGGCTCCCAAGTATTTGAAGCTATGAACTGTTTCCAGCTTCTGGTCATTGGCCTTGATATCAGTGCTGATGCCCTTGGTGTTATTGGTCATCAGTTTGGTCTTCTCTGCACTGATTTCCATGCCGTATGTTTTAGAGGCCTTGTATAATATTTACACAACCCTTTCTTTGTTTACCACAATACTTTAAATGAAAAAAAGAAGACACAGAAAGAGAAATAAACAAACAGAAAACAAAAATCCCCCAAAATTATCAAACTGAAAAGCCCCATAAAATCCAAACATAACACCTCAAAATGAAATAAGCCACCAAACTCCCACCAAATCTAGTATAGTTCTGCAACAAAAATAACCACCAAACTCCCCTCTTCACCTTCCCCCCCCCCCCCCTTCCAGTCCAGTGCAATTCTGAAAAGTTTAGCATACAGTCATATGAGGAAGAGAACAACAGTGTCCTTATTTGACAGGAGAGAGAGAGAGAGAGAGAGAGGAGAGAGAGAGAGAGAGAGAGACAGACAGACAGACAGACAGACAGACAGACAGACAGACAGACAGACAGACAGACAGACAGACAGACAGACAGACAGACGACAGACAGACAGATGGGGAGAAACTGATAAACGAACAGACAGACGGACATAGGCCTACAGAAAAATAGATAGATGAACAGGTAGAGAGACAAACAGAAAAATTGAGAGACATAGAGACAAAAGCAGAGATAGAAGAGATCAGAAACGTCACCAAAAGCAGCATGCAAATTTACTGCCAAATCCAGCTTTTTTTCGGTGTTTTTTTTTTCCTCTTTTCTCTTATTTTTTTTTTTTTTTTTTTAACTTGGGGACCAAACTGTGACACTTCCGCTGAAAAAGCGTGAAAAGGGTTCATGTGTGTGGACTGGGAGTGCAGGGCAGTTTGCAAAGTGTCATTTCACACAGCCCCCTAGCGCAGTGCAGACCACTGGCACTGCTGGGAGGGAAAAAAGAAAGATCTCTGAAGACTGGACATCCAACATAGCCTACTGGTCGGCGAAGACTGAAGAAGCGTAAGTGTCAAATTTCATCACTGTCACTAAGAGTTTTATATTTTTATTGTAACTAAGAGTAATAGTTAGACCAGTAATATAAGCTAGATATGTTTTTTAAAGACAAAATCATCCAAAGTTCAGATTGAAAACTGAGTGGTACCTCCCTAAGCCTGATGACACTTCAAGTTTTGCTGTTGGTCCAGTATTGAATAAGTAAATGTTTTTTTTACCTTACATTGACAGTCTCCTTTTTTACGTCTTTGATTTTCCTTAACAATTAAAAGAAGGAGGGGGGGGGTAAACTACTCAATCAAGCGCTTTGATTTGTTTTTACAAGATATAGCGCTATATAAATTCCATGTATTATTATCATTAGTAGTAGTAGTAGTAGTTAGTATAAGTAGTAGTAGTAGTAGTAGTATAGTAGTAGTAATAGTAGTAGTAGTAGTAGTAGTAGTATAGTAGTAGTAGTAGTAGTAAATTCAAAACAAAATAATTTTTCGAGTTTGTATCACTATATCTAGCTTGATTTTTTTAACACTTGGTGCAGATTTGATTGCTGGGATAAGGATTGCAAAGGTGGACCACTCATCCAGTCCCCGTGTGTATGCTGGTTTATAAATTCTGTTCCCTCTTGCACGCAATGGCCTATTACGAAAGGTGGGACAGGTTTTTACGTGAGCACAAGAGGTTCTGTATGCGTTTGCACAGGGGACCTCAAGTTTGTTTCATCCAAAGAACTTTCGGGATAAGCACAATATGTCGATTCCACAGCTTATGCCCATATGGCAATTTAAACCTTTTTAAGGGGGGGGGGGATCTACTTTGAAGGTTATTGTATTTATTACTTTGTGTAATATGGGGTGATAAAGCAAGCACAATCGCTGGCAATGTGGATACTTGAGGGAATAAGTTCGTGTTGGATTTTGAACTTGAAGTAAATGTTACTACTAGAGACATAGAAACGGACTGAATTGACAGCCCTGATATGGCTTTCATGGTCAGTAGGGCTTTAAACAACATAAAATGAAACAAAAGCTGTGCCAGAGAACTGAATACAGGTATCATGCGTTTTGTTTCAGGCTGGCCAAATCCAGCAGACACAAAGCGGCCATCCTGATGATACCCATTGAAAATAACATCGGCGCAAAGCTACCATCCTGAAAATGCCCATGGCAGGGAATGTGCAGATCCTGGCAGCTGGCGCTAACCTTGTTCGTCCATCCTCTCGCAAGATGAACTGGTAAGAGAATTTTCTATCAATTCAAGTGCATTACATCTTCTATATCATGCGTTATTTGTAAACTTTTCCTCAGCTATAACTCCGAGGTTTGCCCATGGTGAAGTTTGTGAGTCACTGTTGTTTACCCACCATGCTTGTAGCGGTATTCTGACTTCATGGATGATAATTATCTAAACATGACACCAGAGTAGTTAGGTTTTAATTTGTATAATCTCCCCTTTCGTGGGGAGGGGCAGGGGGCCTGCCAGTATTTTTTTTCCATAGCATCACACCTTCGGGGAAATTGTGCTGGGACTCCCTCTTTTCTGTTCCTCTCGTTGTGTCTACCTTGTTCTGTTTTTATTTACCTGTCACTTTGTCTTTTTTCTGCCTCCTCGGTCCATTCTCTGCCTTTTTTCCCAAGAAAGATTTAAACAATAACAAATCTCTCCTATGCCGAAAGTCGGATGCGCTGGGCCCCACTTGTTTGACCCTTACGGCAGCACAACACATTTTCGCTCACATGGCAGACAACAGATGCTGTCTGAGCTTTTGAAGAATTGTTTTCATCCACTCTTACCCCAACGAATAGCCTATTCTTTCAAAAAGCTAAACAGGCTCCAACGTGTATACAAAATGTTCTGTGGGTGTTTGCAGAAGTATCCTCGGTTTACAGTCTTATGCGACGAACTTTTGAAGGACTGAGGTCAGTACTGATAACTCCTCGGGAAAAGATCCCTTCTACTGTGTCTCCGTAATGGCCCAAAGTCGGGCTTGGTCCTGAAACGTCGAATCACCAGAGCTATGCTGTAACCACTAAGCCCCCCCCCCCCCCCCCCCCCCCAGCCCCACACGTTATTTCAAGTAACTTGCTTTCAGTGGTGACGTGAGTCACTGCTGTCACCTAAGAGGAAAAGCATCCCAATGTTGTCCATGGATTATATAGGTAAACTTACCGTGCTTAGAACCAAAACCTCGGAAGTAAACTATTCACTTGTTGGTAGATAAAGATACACACGCACACACGCGCGCGCGGGCACACGCACACACGCGCGCGCGGGCACACACACACACACACTCACACACACACACACACACACACACCCCACACACACACACACACACACACACACACACACACACACACACACACACACACACACACACACACACACGCCCGTTCATACACTACTGTCTCTCCCTGCCTGCCTGTCTGTCTGTCTGTCTGCTTACATAATTATGTTCTCCCACGACCGTATCGGTTATAAGATTGCCTTTGCCTTTACACATCAGATGCGTTCACAAAATGTCGTAAACCCTAAAAATGCTTACGCACGCACGCACACACACACACCAACACACACACACACACACACACACAACACACACACACACACACACCACACACACACACACACACACATACACACACACGCACGCACGCACGCACGCACGCACACCCACACCTACACTCTCTCTCTCTCTCTCTCTCTCTCCTCTCTCTCTCATCTCTCTCTTCTCTCTCTCCTCTCTCTCTCTCTCTCTCTCTCTCTCTCACTCTCTCTCTCTCTCCCTCTCCCTCTCCTCTCTCCCTCTCCCTCTCCCTCTCCCTCTCCCTCTCTCTCCTCCCAAGGGCCGGATGAAAAAATGTATGCAATGCTTACTCTGTAACCCTTGAAAAATAAGATGACTCATTCGTTCGTTCATTCTCCCTCCCTCCCTTCTACCCCCCCCCCCCTCTCTCTCTCTCTCTCTCTCCCTCCCTCCCTCCCTCCCCCCCCCCTCTCTCTCTCTCCTCTCTCTCTCACTCCTCTCTCTCTCTCTCTCTCTCTCTCTCTCTCTCTGTCATCAATACTTTTCAAAGGAAAGATGATAAATGGGAAAGCAAAAACATTGATACCGTTTGATTGGTATTACGTAAACTATGGCAAAAAAGGAAGTCGGTTGTCTTGTACATTTCAGAATTCTGTATTTTACAGTATTTGTTCCCCCCCCCCCCCTCTCTCAGCTAAAGCTCCCAGGTTGGCTAATGGTGAGATTTTTGCATAAACGATTGTTCTTGATAACCATTCAGATAGCTGTCTTTCTTCTTTCAGGATCAAGTCGAACACACCAGTGTGAATGATTTTTTCCCTGATATTTATGTAGTTCTTACTGACGCAAAGGGCCTACTCCTCCAAATTTTTAAATGTGGAACTGGCTTTGACGTGTGCACAAGATGTTCAACTTGTGTTTAGAAATGGGACTTTGGTTTATGGTCGAGAGCAGATTAGGGGAGCAACACGTTAATAAATAGGCCACTCCCATCCTCTATCTTGGTCTTTTTGTGTGTAAAAGGGTAAGTATAGACTATATACTGATAGCTGTGTTCATGTTCTTGTCACCAGATCTTCGCCGGTGATAGTGATCCTTATCACCAGAGATCATGGAGACCGCCATCGCCACGATGTTGGAGCACATAACCTGAACTTGTCCAAGATCCCCATGACTAAAGTAGACAGATGTCAGATCTGTGGGTGGAAGGGTTTAGAATAGGGGATAGGAGAAAGTGCTACATCAAATCCCCGAAGGGCAGACTAGTGCACAACCTGGTTCCGTTGCCCAGGGATCTAGAACATAGTCATCCGTCTTCATCTTCCACTTGGTTGAGCAGCAAAGTAGGTAGGAGTTTGGGGCTTTGGTAACAGAGTGGCGTTCACATGACCTCCCATCTCTGCAACACTTCAGGGAGCAAAGGCGATGAGAGCAGGAGGGCTGTGGTCCTTGGGACATCCACTAGTCGACATAGAATCGACAGTAGAAAGACGTAGGGTTGCAGAGGATCCGAACATGCAACCCCTGTCTTGCACACTTTTCTGGCGTGTCTATACAGAGTATGATCTGTCGACGTGTGTGTGTGCTCAATGTCCACAAAAGTCACCCAGTCCTTCCTAGTTTCTGAGCTCGAATCAAACTTTGTCCTGGAAGTTTTTTGCAAGGCTCACTGACCACAGGGTTGAGTACTGCCGTCAGTATCCGTTAACCTTTTCCACAGTGGTCACACAAAGGGAGCCCACCTAGAGTGGCGTGGAACAAAGATTTGGGTGTCCTAAAACGGCACAGCCTGCCTACCCTCGCATACCGTGCTCACGAGGGGAAGGGACACCTCACGCCCCCCAAACATTTTCTTAAAGCACTTCCCAGACCTTCTGGGTCACTCCATTCTCGCTCTGCATCCTCAGAAGTCTGGCATAGGTGTCGACAGTTGTCATGGGGATCGAATCACAGTTCTGGGCGTGTGTCTTCCATCGTGGCAGCAGAATGTATCCAGACAAACATGGTGACTGCAGAAAGTCTCCAGACAATCAAGAACTCACAAGCGTAAGTATCATTTTTTCGTTCTTTGGATAGAGCTCCGAGGTAAACAAATGGTGAAATTTTGTGAAGGCAAACCCTTTGCAATCCATTTAGCTGCATCTCGACTTCGGGGATGTCTAAAGACAGCATTATGCATGCGCTAAATGATGCGTAACACACGGGACCTCGGTTTATCGTCTCATCCAAAAGACTAGCATCCAGACCACCATTCATGATCTAATGGATGGGGGGAAGTTTTGGGCCCAAACGGGATTCGAACCACCGCACACTCCGACCCGGACTTTTCGCTTTCTAGACAGGCGCGTTACCTCTAGACCACCGATCCACTAGTCTAGTGGTTACGTACCTGCCTAGAAGGGGAAAAGTCCGGACTCGATCCCCGTGCTCTGCCGGAACTTTTTCCATAGAAAATTGATTTATTTTGAACATACTGAATTGAGTTGTTTGAACATGCAAACCATCCTGATTGCTCAGGCTGCTTGTTGATGCTGTTTTCAGGAGTTCTGGCGCCAGACCAAAGTACTAAGCATCCCAGGGGTCTGGAAGCAGTTCCAGACTGCAGGTAAGGGTCAACAAGGAGGAGGAGGACAACACCTCTAGCCCCAAGTTTTGGCTGCCAACACCCAGACATCCCTTCAAGACACGTTTCCCCTAGAGACAACATCAGTGCCGACTCCACTCCCCGAAAAGTCCTTTAAATGTTACCATAAACCAAAGCCCCCCATCCCTCCTCCCCCCCCCCCCCCCCCCCCCCCCCCCCGACCTTCGCAACCGCAGAACATCTTGCACACACGTTAAACACACCGTTTCGAAAGCGTAAGCCATTGCGTTCCAGTGGGACAGAATGACATTTGAAAACGAAATGCGTGCAAACAGGAGTTGTGTTTTAGACATCCCGGAAAACGGAATGTGGCTACCTTAATGGTGACCAAAAAGTCACATTCACAATGTCACCATTGGAGAACTTCAGAGCTCGACCCCAGGAGCACAATGACAAAAAATCACCTGCTGGTATATCCTTTTTTAATTTTTTTTTTATTGAATCATATAAAATAGTTTTAGAACTTTCTACTTTCTTTCTTTTCTGTGGGACTGGTAAATGTTTTTTCCCAAGAAATCGAATGAAAAAATAGTTTTTTTAAGAGTATGTGCTCCTTGATAATCACTATCAATGCTCTGATTTTTTTGGACATGAAACTAACTGTTCACCATTATTGGAAAATAGGTCAATGTGTTCCATAACCTATGTAGCCCTTGGGCAGCAAAAGTGTCAGACCTCGAAAATTTAAAAAAAAATGCAAACAAGCAATGATACAGCCATTCCTTTTCGCTGGAATAGAAATGTGTACTAAAAAGTCCTAAGAAGGGTCGCGGGGTGGTAAAGACGTTTGTCTGCCAACAATTAAACCATGAGGTTCTGGGTTCGATTCCCAGCGTAGCTCTTTGTTCCCATTTCGACGAGAAAAAAAATATCTGAATGTCAGTCCTTCAGATGAGACTATAAACTGATCCTGTGTGCGAATGCATGCAGAACATCTTGCACACACGTTAAAAACCTGTTCTGCTGTTCTTAAAAGTAGGTCATAGTGCTCGGGTAGGAACGGATAAACCCCTCTCCCAACATGCACACAGGTAGCACGAGCGCGCGCACGTGTGTGTGTGTGTGTGTGTGTGTGTGTGTGTGTGTGTGTGTGTGTGTGTGTGTGTGTGTGTGTGTGTGTGTGTGTGTGTGTGTGTGTGTGTCTGTGTGTCTGTGTGTGTGTGTGTCTGTGTGTGTGTGGTCTGTGTGTGTGTCTGTGTCTGTCTGTCTGTCTGTCTTTGTATAAAAGGGGTAGTTGTGTGGAGGAGACATTAGGTTGGAAGGATAGGCAAAGAAATAAAGGAAAGGAAGGGGCTTTTAGGAGGGTATGGATGCATATTTAAAGCAGTGGGGATAGAAAAATCTGGCTGATATAATTTTTCTTACCTGTTTTTTTTTTCTGGGGGAGGGGGGGGGGGGCTCAGGTGTTTTTTTAAGGGATGCAACTTCTAAAAAAATATTTCTCGGGTTTGAAATCAGTTCGACTGTTGCTTACACAGAACCTCACCGTTGGTAAACCTCGAAACTCTAGCCAAAGAATAAACCAAATGTGGACAGTAAAATCATCTGTTGCTGGAACTAGAGATTCTGATTTCAAGATCCATAATTATACTGTGATCTAGATAC
This sequence comes from Stramonita haemastoma, assembly GCA_030674155.1. Classification (NCBI taxonomy): domain Eukaryota; kingdom Metazoa; phylum Mollusca; class Gastropoda; order Neogastropoda; family Muricidae; genus Stramonita; species Stramonita haemastoma. Next base: position 33,425,425 of record CM060339.1, on the reverse strand, counting down.
CATTATGTCAATAGCTACTTACTATTTTGTCTATGTGCCTGTTGTGTCCATTTTTCTAACATTCAGACCGACCATCTGACAGACAACCTTTACCCGCTATTAATTCTTTAACACTAACCTTTACACTAACCTCAACTCTAACCATGAGCCCCCTAAGTGGACACAAAAGGCAGGTAGATGCATGGTATATGCTGACACTTTTCTTCGTTCGCTGGTATTGGTTAGAATGCAAAGTGCCTGATCTTTTTCCAGGCTACTCCTCTGCAGGAGGTCTATGCCTTGCTGGCCTCAGCCGACACATTCCCACTACAGGGCAGTTCATTTAGAAGTTTTCAAACAAGAAAACTTTTGCTAGATGAAAAAAGCACGAGAATAGACTGGGTCGGTAGGAAATAAACAAGAGAGTATAGAACCGAAGGGAAAGTCGGAAAGAAAGCGGATAGAAAAGAGGAAACTTCTTGCAGAGAGTATTTCCAGAAAGTGGGGAAACTCTTTAGACTGAAAGAGCCTCCGGTATTTTTTTTTTTTTGGGGGGAGAGTATGTTGACACATTGCACGTACATTTTTTTCAGGGTCAGTGGGAGGAGGGATGCTAGAATTTTAGCAAAAAGGCAAGGAGAAAGGGGGGGGGAGGGGCAGGGAGGAGCGGTAAAGTGTTTTTGTACTTAGGGATTGGGAAAAAATTGCATTTTAGAAAAGTTTATTTAAAAACAAAAGTAGTGTACCGGTTGTAGAATGCTCATCTATTTAGCCATGGGGTGCATTTAATTTTTTTTAAGATTTAAAACAGAAATGGGGGAGGGGGGGAGCATTGATGTTATAAGGAATTATTAATCATTGGAGCAATACACAGTGAGACTACACTGCAGAAAAAAGGTGTTAGTAAAGAGTAGAAAGTATGTTCGTGTGTTTTCGTGTGTGTATTATAGCGCGTGTGTGTTTTCGCGTGTGAGTGTTGCGCGCGCGGGCGTGTGTGTGTATTGGAGTCAAGGTGTTTACAAGAAGAAAATCGCCGTTAGTGAAATGACATGAATAATTTTCTCTGTGTATGTAGCGGGATTTTATTAAAGAAAATTTGTTAAATTGCTGGAGTTGCCCCTGAAAAAAACATTGACCAAAAAATCGCTGAAAATTCGGAAAGGTGGAGGTGAAGGAAGTAGTGAAGTGTCGGATTTAAAAGAATTGCAGTATTGTTTTCAAAAAATATTACGTGTACATCTTATTTAACAAACTTGCATTAGAACAGGTAGGATAGCTCAGTGGTCAGAACTCATTGTAAATGGGTACTCGCCTCCTTTAGGGTCAGGGAAGGTAAAGCAGCGAGAGAGAGGAGATTGGCGCCGCCCTCAATATGCTGGCCCATAGAGAAGCTGAGGTTTCTGATAACTCTCCCCAACGACCACATAGGCTATGGGACACCTGTACCTTTTTGTGAATTAGAAAAGGCATTGTGCCATTTATCGTTTATTTTACTGGATAAGGTGCAAGAAAAATGTCAAATCTTTCATTTTCTAATATGTGTAAAATAGCCGGCAACTTATATTAGTATGTCCTGTTACCTTATTTCCTTCTTGCCTTTTGCTTTGCCATAGGTCAGGGACATGTCCACTACCCAGGTCATACATGTAGCACTCCCAGCCCATCAGTAGACTATCTGCATCTCTCCCAGCAGTTTTTGATTCCCATTTTCAACTCAAACTTGATTTCTCACAGTCCTCTTATGGTTTTTGTTATGTTTTTTCCCCTCAAAATGAAAAAAAGGAGCAATAGGTTGGAGATCTCATATTGTATTTAAACAAAACAAAAACCTAAAATAAGGAAAGATAAATTTAAAAAAAGAACTAGAGACAAAGAGGAGTCGGAGATCCCACGCAAGTTTATTTGGGTTTTCTTTTTATTTTAAGACTGGTGTAAAAGACTTTACTTTGATCAGCGCTCATTGCTGCGTGATTTCTGGTCTGCTTTCAGGCATTGGTCCAACCTTTGTATTGTGCTGTCTGTTATATATGTCTGATTTTCTGAAAGCATGAAGCTCCACCTGAATGTCTAATTTAGCAAAATTCCAATACAGGAAATGTGAAATACTGTATTCTTGCGAAAATACAATGCGGTTGTTTTGATGGGCATTTTTGTTGGGTTTTTTTTTTTAATCGGCCTGTCTTCTTGCTTTTACGTTTGTAGTCTCAACGATACCTGGGTTGTGTAAATCTAGAAAATGGTTTAGCATGTGTGATTTGTTTAATCAATGGGTGATGGTAAACTGTTTCCAAGCAGTTGTACAAACAGTAGGCTCTATTTCAAGTCAAGTCAAAGTTATTTTGGTGTGTGTGTGTGTGTGTGTGTGTGTGTGTGTGTGTGTGTGTGTGTGTGTGTGTGTGTGTGTGTGTGTGTGGTGTGTGTGTGTGTGTGTGTGTGTGTTTGTGCTTTAAACCGATTTAGCAAAGATAAACGTGCATTTTAGCACAGGAATTGTATTTTATTTGTATTTATTTTTGTTATATCGAGGATAATGGAATAACCACCCGTGTGCTTTTTTTTTTACATCCAATCCCTGTGTATGCAGTTTTGTAAATTTTGTATGGAATTCTGACAGTTTTGCATGGTATCTGTATCTATGTTTAAGTCCCCCATCCCCCTATATTAATTATATCCTTCCAGGGTCATAAGTACAGTTGCAAGAGTTTTACTAGAGAATATTTTTTCTGTTGAAGCGGAGTTTCAGGTGCATTCTTTTAAAATGTATTGAACATGAAGCTCTATTTTTTTCAAATTTTACTCCCATGAAAACGTGAACTGAAACCCCCATTTGTCAGTAGCATATTAGACGTTTTGCTTTTGGGATCGTAAGTTTTTTGTGCTTCGACCATATTTTTCCAGCACAATTGTAAGATTTCAAAAAAATCATTTGAAAAAAATATTGGACAATAATGAATTTATGTTGGAGATAATTAACTGTTTAGAGCCCTGTTGGCAAACTTTTGTAGTTGTTCATGCTTTAACCTCGTTTAAACTGTTCAATACCTCCCTTACCCCCCCCCCCCCCCCCTTATGCTGATTTCTTTACATGTTTGTTTTTTCCTGTATCTTATGCACAGACACTCAAGGTAAAGCGCATGTACTCACATACACATACGCTCACGCGCGCACACGCACACACACACTCGCGCACACGCACACACACTCACACGCAGGCACACACACAGACAAGTAATCTCGTTACTTTATAGACTAAAGCTAAATGCATTTCAAACAAAATTTGTGACAGGCGTTACGTGCTGTTGTGGTGAAAACATTTCAATTTTTCATTTGATTTTTTAATGTAAAGTCTTAAAAAAAACCTATTTGCCCAATATTCCCGATTGTTCATTAGAAAATGTTTTCAGTGATTTTTCATTGTTTAGAATTTGTGAATGTTTGCTTCAAAGTCCACTTGCCCGTTTAGTTTAGATTGGACTTTACCTTTTTCTTGTTTTAATGTTTCAGTTTTACCGATGATAATTATTGCCTGTTAAAACACACACACACACACACACACACACACACACACACACACACACACACACACACACACACACACACACACACAGTCATTCACACACACAGTCACACACACACAGTCACACACACACACACAGTCACACACACACACACAGTCACACACACACAGTCACACACACACATGCACGCAAGCGTGCTCGCACGCGCGCGCGCGCACACACACACACACACACACACACACACACACACACACACACACACACACACACACACAGATATTGTAGCATTTATCTTAAGTTTACTTGCTTCTATTTGTTCTTTTTTATGTATATTTGAAGTGTTTCTGATGGTTAGACCTGTTTTTTTACTATTATCCTCCATTCACCTGTCCACACAAACGCACCATTTTTTCCCCCCCAATTATTTGTCTAAAATCACTTTTTAGTGGATAGACGTTTAAAAAGAACACACACACACACACACACACACACACACACACACACACACACACACACACACACACACACACACACACACACACACACACACACACAGCACACACGCACACACGCACAGCACGCACGCACGCACGCACGCACGCACGCACGCACGCACGCACGCACGCACGCACGCACACAACGCACACACGCAACACGCACACACGCACACACGCACACACGCACACACGCACACACGCACACACACGCAACACACACGCACACACACCACACACACACACACACACACACACACACACACACACACACACACACACACACACACACACACACACACACACACACACACACACACACACACACACACACACACACACACACCACACACACGCACAGCATCACCATCGCACAGCACGCACGCACGCACGCACACACGCACGCACACAAACACACAACTCACACTCACGCACCCCTTTTTACCTTGGCTCGCAAATACATATCTTTAGATACATATTCTTGTAAACACGTTCTCTCTCTCTCTCTCTCTCTCTCTCTCTCTCTCTCTCTCTCTCTCTCTCTCTCTCTCTCCTCTCTCTCTCTCCTCTCTCTCTCTCTCTCTCTCTCTCTCTCTCTCTCTCTCTCTCTCTCTCTCTCTCTCTCTCTCTCTCTCTCTCTCTCTCTCTCTCTCTCTCTCTCTCTCTCTCTCTCTCTCTCTCTCTCTCTCTCTCCTCTCTCTCTCTCTCCTCTCTCTCTCTCTCACACACACACACACACACACACACACACACACACACACACACACACACACACACACACACACACACACACACACACACACACACACACACACACACACACACACACACACACACACACACACACACACACACACACACACACACACACACACACACACACACACACACACACACACACACACATTCATTTTTTTGTGTCTAATATTTCGAGTGAACAGACGTTAAACTGAAGAAAGTCTTAAGTTTTATCAATGATTTCCTTGCTTTGTTAGTACACTTCTTTTAAAACTGCTTTTTTTTGCTTTTAACCCAGTTAAGCTTGTACTAGAATCTCAACTAGAAATGTACGAAGGTGTAGAAAATGTTTACCTATTATGATTACCTGTAATTACTATTTGTGATGAAGAAGATAATGCGTGTTCTTTTAGAAGACCAACAAAAGTTGCTTGTCGCTCGATTTGCTTCCATTTTTACTGTATATCATAACAGCTCTGTATAGAATGGATAAAATGTATAGATGAAATAGAATTTTTAGACATAAGTGGTGAGCACACACCATAGGCACTTGACTTACTGACTTTTTTCCCTAAGAAAAATACCAGCTTTGCAGTTCTCCAAGAACTTACAAGCTGATGATTTGCACTTATTTATTTCTTTATATATTTATTCATTTATTCTCTTATTTCGAGGATAACAGAAAAAGCATTTATGTGCCCTTTTACATCTAGTCCCTGTGTGTATGCAGTTTTGTAAAGTTTATTATACGTTCCCACTGGCACACAATGGCCGAAAAGCGGAACATAATTTAACGTGTGGGCAATATGTTCTGCGTGCGTTTGCATATGGGGTCTCGGTTTATAGTCTCATCCGAAGGACTTTCGGGGAGAGTGGAAATGGCACTGATGTTAACTCCGGAGAAAAAATCCTCTTGAACGAGATTTGAACCCAGGTTAGCAGATCACAAGCGCATCACTCTGACCACTAGACTGTCTCTTTCAGGATGTCTGTGCTTTTTGGTCGTAAAGATAACATGACTGGAATCAAGAAGTGCTTTGTCACTTCCATGTTTTAAAGGCATGTTAAGAAAGAACAGATCATTTTGGTCTAATATTTGAATGGTGTGATAATTCAAAAGAAAAAAGTCACTGTGTCAGTCATTGTGTCACTGCTGGTCAGAGCATTGGGAAAAGCCTACCTTCCCCTCCAGCAAAAAACACTGGAGTTAGGGTTGGGTAGCCGGTTCGCAGCTGAAATCAAACGAAATGAAAAGGAAATTTCAGAGCTACTTTGAATAAACATTGTCAAAATCGGATGAAAAGTGATAAAATGAAGCACTAAAACACGAGTGTTTGTGATTTTACTTGGCCGAGTTTATAACTGGCCGAGGTATTGTTGATTATTTATGTGCTGATGTTTCGATACTGTTGCGGTATATATCCGTGATGCTATGTTTTCATGTTTACTCCTTATGTATGGCTTGTAACCTGCTTGAATTTCTCTCCGAGACATAAAAGTGTTTGAATTGAATTAACACGAAATATGAACAAAAATAAAACAAAAACTTAATGTCTTTGTTCAGAGTTACATTCATGAATTATTTAAGTTTACAAGTGTTTACGAGTGTAAAGTGTATGCTCAGGATCTCAGATATTTATACATACACAAGTCTGACCTGTAATTCTCTCTCTCTCTCTCTCTCTCTCTCTCTCTCTCTCTCTCTCTCTCTCTCTCTCTCTCCTCTCTCTCTCTCTCTCTCTCTCTCTCTCTCTCTCTCTCTCTCTCTCTCTCTCTCTCTCTCTCTCTCTCTCTCTCTCTCTCTCTCTCCTCTCTCTCTCTCTCTCTCTCTCTCTCTCGCACGTTTTGCTAAGAGCCAAAAACGCTATTCATAGACATAATCTATCAAAGTATGTGTTTCGTGCAATCAAAAGACGGAAGAAAATATTTTAAAGCACTGAGATTAGCATGATCTTTACTTCTAGGTGAATGTGCCTATCTATGAACGAGGGTTGTGTGTGTGTGTGTGTGTGTGTGTGTGTGTGTGTGTGTGTGTGTGTGTGTGTGTGTGTGTGTGTGTGTGTGTGTGTGTGTGTGTGTGTGTGCGTGTGTGTGTGGGCATGTGTGTGTGTGTGTGTGTGTGCGTGTGTGTGTGTGGGGGGGGGGGTGTGCGTGCGTGCGTGCGTGCGCGCGTGCGTGTGTGTGTGTGTGTGTGCGTGTGTGTGTGTGTGTGTGTGTGTGTGTGTGCGTGTGTGTGCGTGTGTGTGTGTGTGTGCGTGTGTGCGTGTGTGTGTGTGTGTGTGTGTGTGTGTGTGTGTGTGTGTGTGTGTGTGTGTGTGTGGCAAAAACCAGCAAATATCTCGAACAGAAAATTACAGGGTTAGCGTGACTGTGCAGTACCGGAATTCAAATCAGCAGCGTTGCCGTGATAACTACCTTGATGGTAAATGTAATAATGAATGTTACAAATGTTTTCTCCCAGTCTAGTTGGTGTGTTTGATTTGTGATGATTGTAAAATACTTTTCTGATTCTCAGCTTGCTTTATTTACATAAAAGATGACGGTTATGTAAATGTTGAAGACGATGGTGATGTAAATGCTGAAGATGATGGTGATGTAAATGTGGAAGACGATGGAGATGGTGATGTAAATGCTGAAGATGATGGTGATGTAAATGCTGAAGATGATGGTGATGGTGGTGTCCATGTTGAAGATGATGATGATGGTGATGAAAACTCTGAAGATGATGGCGATGTAAATGATGAAGATGAAGGTGATGGTAATGTAACTGCTGAAGATGATGGTGCCGGTGATGTAACTGTTGAAGATGATGGAGATGGAGATGTAAATGTTGACAATGATGGTGATGTAAATGTTGAAGATGAAAGTGATCTAAATGTTGAAGATTATGGTGATGGTGATGTAAATATTGAAGATGATGGGGATGGGGATGTAAATGTTGAAGGTGATGATGATGCAAATACTGAAGATGATGGTGATGGTGTTGCAAATGCTGAAGATGATGGTGAGGTAAATGTTGAAGATGATGGTGATGTAAATGCTAAATATGATGGTGATATAAATGTTGAAGATGATGATGATGTAAATGCTGAAGATGATGGTGATGATGAGGATGCAAATGCTGAAGATGATGGTGCTGGTGATTTAAATGTTGAAGATGATAGTGATGTAAATGCTGAAGATGATGGTGATGTACATGCTGAAGATGATGGAGATGTAAATGTTGAAGATGATGGGGACGGTGATGTCAATGCTGAAGATGATAGTGATGTATATGTTGAAGATGATGGAGATGATGTAAATGCTGAAGATGATGGTGATGATGAGGATGCAAATGCTGAAGATGATGGTGCTGGTGATGTAACTATTGAAGATGATAGTGATGTAAATGCTGAAGATGATGGTGCTGGTGATATAAATGTTGAAGATGATGGTGATGCAAATGCTGAAGATGATGGTGAGGTAATTGTTGAAGATGATAGTGATGTAAATGCTGAAGATGATGGTGATGTAAATGTTGAAGATGTTGGTGATGTAAATGTTGAAGGTGATGATGATGGTGATGTAAATGCTGGAGATGATGGTTATGCATATGTTGAAGATGATGGTGCTGGTGATGTAACTGTTGAAGATGATAGTGATGCAAATGCTGAAGATGATGGTGATATAAATGTTGAAGATGTGGGTGATGTAAATGCTGAAGATGATGGTGATGTAAATGTTGAAGATGATGGTGATGTAAATGTTGAAGATGATGATTATCGTGATATAAATGCTGAAGATGAAGGTGATCTAATCTAAAAGATGATGGTGATGTAAATGCTAAAGATGTTGGTGATGTAAATGTTGAAGATGATGGTGAAGTCAATGCTGATGATGATGTCAATGATGAAGATGTTTGGAGATGTAAATGATGAAGATGAGGGTGATATACATGTCGAAGATGTTGGTGATGTTAATGCTGAAAATGATGGTGATGGTGATGTAAATGCTGAAGATGATGGGGATGGTGATTTAAATGCTGAAAATGATGGTGATGGTGATGTAAATGCTGAAGATGATAGTGATGTAAATGTTGAAGATGTTGGTGATGTAAATGCTGAAGATAATGGTGAGGTAAATGCTGAAGATGATGTTGAAGGTGATGTAAATGCTGAATAGATGGTGATGGTAATGTAAATGTTGAAGATGATGGTGATGTAAATGCTGAAGATGATGTTGACGGTGATGTAAATGCTGAAGATATTGGTGATAGTGATGTAATTGTAGAAGGTGATGATTATGAATGATGATGTAGATGATAGAACCAATGAAGGAAGTGCTGATGGTTATGACGATGTAAATACTAATAATGATGATGGTAATGATGATGTGATCTCAAATGGTGACGATGGTTATGATGATGTGGATGTTAAAGGTGATGATAGTAACGATGGTGTAGGTGTTGAAAGTGATAGTGGTAACGGTGACTATAATGAAGAAGTTAAAGATGACGATGGAAACAGTGATGAAGAAGACGAGGATGATGATCGTGACTATTATGTAGACACTGAAGATGATGATCGTGACGATGATAATTATATAGGTTGAAGAGGATGATGATACTGTAGATGATGAAGAGAATGATTTTGATGATGATGACGTAGAGGATGCAAGTAATGATGGTTATGTTGATATACTTGCTGCAGATGCAGATCAATGAAGATGCTGATGGCAGTGATTATGTACATGATGAAATGATTATGGGATTGACGATGAAATGTTTTTCGGGATAATGTTTACCTTCCCCCTGCCTCAACATGTTTTGTATAGTGGTCTAAGGCCGATGTACAATAAAACTTTTCAGTGTTCAGTGTTCAGTGTTCTCTCTCTCTCTCTCTCTCTCTCTCTCTCTCTCTCCTCTCTCTCTCTCTCTCTCTCTCTCTCTCTCTCTCTCTCTCTCTCTCTCTCTCTCTCTCTCTCTCTCTCTCTTCCACTCCACTCCACTCCACTCCACTCCCCTCCACTCCACTCCACTCCCCTTGTCTCTATCTCGCAGACCGGCAGATTGATAAACTAACGGATATAGTCAAAGAAACAGATTCAATAATAAAAAATATATATAATAAAAAGACAGGCAACGGCTCTCTCTCTCTCTCTCTCTTTCTGGGGACGGATAGCCTAGTGGTCAGAACATTGCGCTGGCAATTTGAAGACCCGGGTTCGAGTCCGGTCAAGGAGATTTTTTACCCTGGAGTTAACATCAGTGCGGACTCCACTCTCCCCAAAAGTCATTCGGATGAGACTTTAAACCGAGGCCCCGTGTGCGAACGCACGCAGAACATCTTGCTCACACGTTAAATCCTGTTCCGCTTTTCGTAAGAGTAGGCCATCGTGTGCCGGTGGGAACAGATGACATTTACAAAACTGCATACACACGGGACTGGGTGTAAAAAAAGCACAAGAGTGCTTATTCCATTATCCTCGATATAAAAGAATAAATCAAAACAAATCTCTCTCACTCCACTCCACTCCCCTCGTCTCTGTTTATGTCTGTCTCGCAGATTGACAGATCGATAAACAAACGGATATAGTCATAAACAGAGATTCAATAAGAAGGACAGACAATGGCGGATACAAACATATATTATTATACCCAGTGAGACAGATCAAGAGAGAGACAGACAGGCAGACAGACAGACAGACAGACAGACAGACAGACAGGACAGACAGACAGAAAAAAATCACTCGCACCAAAAGCTTGGCAAAACAAAACTTTATTCACCCTGGAATTACAATGTACACAAAGACTGAAATATCACAGTTCAACTATGCCTCTTTATCCTCTAGTTTTTCTTCTTTATAAACCAACGATTCATAACCAAAACAAAACCAAAAAAAATCAACGGCAAAGAACTAGAGGAGCCCACATAAAATCATTCCTTCTTCTGTCTTTTGTTCCAGACTGACTTGGTTTTTTTCTTAAAGGTTTGACCCTCCCATCTTAAAAAAACAACAACTTCCCTTCCCATCTAAACAAAAAAACTAACCCAAGAAACAACAACAATGAAATGATGAAATAGAAACAAAATCACATACAAAATAAGAAAACGAAAAAAAAATATACAAAACCAGAGGACTAAAACCAACCTCTCTCTCTCTCTCTCTCTCTCTCTCTCTCTCTCTCTCTCTCTCTCTCTCTCTCTCTCTCTCTCTCTCTCTCTCTCTCTCTCTCTCTCTCTCTCTCTCTGTCTGTCTGTCTGTCTGTCTGTCTGTCTCTCTGTGTACACACGAGCGCACGCGCATGTGCACATGCTTCTGCGCTAAACGCAAAACATTGACCGATTAAAGAATATTTCGTCTCTAATCTACTCTAAAATTTTCTAGTGTGTACACATCATTGTCAAAAGCAACATTTTGTTAAAATCATTACTGACCACAACTTTTCTATCGTCATTTCTTGGTTGTTGTGTGTATAATATTATCGTTAGTGTTTATTCATTCATACCAACGATGATTGCTATCACCGCAACTTAATTAAGAAGGGGGAGGAGGTGATGATAACCTTTCGTTAGAGATCCATCATCACCTTCGTTTTCATCGTCGTCATCATCATCAGTGTCTTTGAGCATGAAAATTGATGTATTACACCTGTTTTCTTTAGCAAGTGTGTGTGTGTGTTGTGTGTGTGTGTGTGTGTGTGTGTGTGTGTGTGTGTGTGTGTGTGTGTGTGGTGTGTGTGTGTGTGTGTGTGTGTGTGTGTGTAAGCTGGTTAATTTTCTTGTCGTCGTCAAAACTAGTCGTTGTCGTTGTAAATGGATCTCATCATTTATTTTCCATTATTATTGAGGTAATTTTTTTTTCAGTTTTCACCTCTGAATTTCAACATGCTCTCTCTCTCTCTCACCAGTGCAGTTCATTGTAAACATTGTGGGCGTGTCTCCTTTATCTGGTGTCATTGCTATCATCGGTTGTGTTGTTATCATCGTCAACATCATTATCATCACCATCGTCGCTGTTTGCAGTCGATCTTCTTTTCCTGGTGTCATTAGCGTCATCAGTTGTGTTGTTATCGTCATCAACATCATTATCATCATCATCGTTGTTTGCGGTAGATCTCTTTTTCCTGGTGTCATTTGCATCATCTGTTGTGTTATTATCGTCATCAGCATCGTCCTTATCTTCAGCGCTAGCGGCGGCAGATCTCTTTTTCCTGGTGTCATTGGCGTCATCAGTTGTGTTGTCATCGTCAGCATCGTCGTTGTCGTCAGTGTTGGTAGTGGCAGATCTCTTTTTCCTTGTATCGTTGGCATCATCCGCTGTGTTATCATCATCATCAGCATCGTCATTATCTTCAGCGCTAGTCACAGATCTCTTTTTCCTGGTGTCGTTAGTATCATCGGTTGTGTTGTCATCATCAGTGTCGTCGTTATCGTCGTTATCGGTAGCTACAGATCTCTTTTTTCTTGTATCGTTAGCATCATCGGCTGTATTATCGTCATCAGCATCGTCCTTATCTTCAGCGCTAGTGGTGGCTGATCTCTTTTTCCTGGTGTCATTAGTATCATCAGCTGTGTTATTATCATCATTATCAGCGTCGTCATTATCGTCGTCGGTAGAAGCTACAGATCTCTTTTTCCTGGTGTCATTGGCATCATCAGTTGTGTTATTATCATCGTCAGCATCATCATTATCTTCAGCGCTAGTCACAGATCTCTTTTTCCTGGTGTCATTGGCATCATCGGCTGTATTATCGTCATCAGCATCATCGTTATCTTCAGCGCTAGTGGTGGCAGATCTTTTTTTCCTGGTGTCATTGGCATCATCGGCTGTGTTATTATCATCATCAACGTCGTCGTTATCGTCGTCGTTGCTTGCAGCAGATCTCTTTTTCCTTGTATCTTTAGTATCATCAGCTGTATTATCGTCATCAGCGTCGTCGTTGTCTTCTGTGCTAGTGGTGGCAGATCTTTTTTTCCTGGTGTCATTGGCATCATCAGTTGTGTTCTTATCATCGTCAGCATCATCATTATCTTCAGCGCTAGTCACAGATCTCTTTTTCCTGGTGTCATTGGCATCATCGTTGTTGTCGTTGTTGTTGTTATCATCATCAACATCATTATCATCATTATCGTCTTTGCTACTGGTGGATCTCTTTCTTCTGGCATCGGTTGCGTCCTCTGCTGCGTCCTCAGCTGCGTCAGCTGCGTCCTCGGCTGCTTCAGCTGCGTTTTCTGCTGCGTCCTCAGCTGCTTCAGCTGCGTCCTCAGCTGCGTCTTCGGCTGCGTCAGCTGCGTCCTCGGCTGCGTCAGCTGCGTTTTCTGCTGCGTCCTCAGCTGCCTCAGCTGCGTCCTCTGCTGCGTCCTCGGCTGCGTCAGCTGCGTCTTCAGCCGCGTCATCATCGGCAGCCATCCTCCTCCTCCTCCTCTTCGCGTCGTTGACGTCATCGCCACTGACGTCATCGTCGGCATCATCATCGGCTTGGTTGGCAGGGGTGTTGTTGCTCTGGGTGGCTCGTTTCCTTCTCAGGTCGTTCTGGTCTTCGGTGTTGGTGTTGCCAGCATTATTGTTGGTGGTGTTGTTGGTGGCGGTGGCGTCGTCGTTGTGGTCATCTGTCTGGGGAAGGCTGGTAGGTCGTGCCTGGACCCCATAGTGGATGAGGATGACGCCTGTGGTACAGTGAAGAGATGGGGAGGAACGTTAGAGAGATCTGGAATGGGCGAGGGGGGGGGGGAGAGTGTGGGTGTTGGTGGGGTGGGGTGGGGTGGGGTGGGATGGTGTGTGGTGTGGTGGTGGTGTGTGGTGTGGTGTGGGTGCGTTGTGGTGTAGTATGATGTGGTGCTTTACCATACACTTACAATTTAATACAATACTTTACCATACACTTACAATTCAATACAATGCAATGCACTGCTTTACCATACACTTACATCTCAATACAATGCAATGCAATGCTTTACCCATACACTACCATTCAATACAATACAATGCATTACTCAGTAACACGCGACACCATGCCATATAGCACAATGATTATCCTATCTATCTATCCATCCCTTAGTCTGGCGACCGTGGGGCACCCCTGAAGACTTGACAACCAGTTCCCTCCATTTCTCTCTCTGTTCTGCCTTTCTCAAAATTTTGTTGAGTTCTAGGCTTGTCCATTCCCTGATGTTGTCCTTCCATCTCTTCCTTGGTCTGCCTTTATCCAACTTTTACATAACAATCTTTTTAACGGCTTTCTCCTGGAAAGGAATTACTGATGCTGACGGAAAAAATTAAATATGAAATTTGTTTTTTTATTTGTCCAGTCATTCATCGCCCATTTCTTGTTACTAGATGTTTCGCCCATCTTTGATGTGATTGATAGTTGATATTTTCTCAATGATTCTTTCATTTTGATATTCTTACTTCAATATATAAGTATTTTAGTCTTTTTTTTCTTTTCAGACAGGAATCAGTTTACCGCTATAGACAATGATCATTCTATGTCATTTTCTTATTTCCCGGTAGGAATGTCGGGGGCCTGTCAGGGAAAAAATCAGCAACCCCACTTTCTTGAAATTCTCTACTAGGAACTTCCTCTTTTCTATCCCTTTTTTTGTTTTTGCCTTGTTCCTTTTTCTCCCTGTCTCCCCTTTCCCGCTTATTCTCTGCCGTCTTGGTCCCTTCTCCTGCCTCTTTTTCCAGAAAGACAGTAAAGATAACAATTTTCTCTCACACCCAAGTGGGATGCGCTGGGCCTAACTTGTCATGCGCTTCAGGGCAGAGCAATGCATTTTTGCTGTATGACAGACAACAATAGTTTATGCCTGAGGTTTCCACGACGAATAGACATATGTCAAACATCATTGTAGGAATCTCAACGCAATATCTCATAGATGATCCAGCAGAAACAGTTTTATATCACTTTTTGTGTGCTCTCAAAATGTTAGACTGCAGAAATGCAATCCTTACAATGCTCTCTCGTTCTAACTCTTTAATTTCTCCACCATGCGGCCCTAGTGGTAACAAAAACCATATCAATAGTTTTTATAACATGAGTATGCACACATATGCATATAAATTCAACCATTTTTCGAACTACTGGTACACAATAATTATGGCAATAAAAATCAAGCAGAGACCTCATGATTACAATATGCACACTCAAAAAGAAGAAACACTTACGCAAAAAGTAAAATTCCCAATATGTGATAAACACATGAAATAGCAATGACATTGATTTATTCAAGAAAGGTTATGACTCCTGTTGTAGGGGTAGCCCATACAAGTAGTTTATAAACTGTACTTTCGTCAGTAGGCCTACCTGCAACCCATGCGTAGATCCAATTATTTCTATCAAAAGTGAAATCATGACATCCTTGTTTCTCTACTTTTAAAACACTGATAAAGCTAAAAGGTAACATTCTGAAAATTAATGCTTTGTCACCAAAAGTTAAAACAACATACCAAAAAAAAAGAAAAAACTGTCAAACTCACCCAAAATGGCCAGAACAAGAACAGACTGGTACTTGTGAAAGATCGTCATCTTTGTGGGTCCTCTTCTCTTGAAAGTAACGAATTCAGAAAGAATAAAACCTTTTTTTTTCAAAAAAGAGGAAGCTTCAAATTACGAATCTTTTAACAAAACTTTGCCTTCAGAATTCAAGACAAATTATTCTTCTAATGAAAGCTAGAGGAAGCTTTAAATATCAAATCTCTCAACAAAACTTTTGTCTTCAGAATTCAAGACAAATTCTTCTTCTGCTGAAAGCTGAGCACCCCTGCAAAAGCTGATGCGAAAGCACATTGAGTTCTGATTCCGATCCGGTTTTATACTTTCCGCGGCCAGATTTGTTGTGCGCATGTGCTTCATTTGCATACGCTAATACGCAGTGAAAACTATGGGGCGATGCCTACGAATGTCACACAAGGTGTCGGCAATTTTAAGTCGATTTTTTTCTTCTTCTTCTTCGTCTTTGCAGTGATGACGTCATTTATTTTTCACCATCGTGACTTGCATGTGACAAAAAGCGACGTCACTCAATCGTAGAAGAGAAGAAATAAAATGGGCCGGGAAAAAAAAAGTTGTGACGGGAGGGGGCAAAATAAACAAATGAACCGGAACAGTACATCTGTCATTGAGTACTGTGTCTGTCTCTGTCTCCTTGTGTCTGTGTCTCTCGCTCTGTGTGTCTGTGTCTCTTACTCTGTGTGTGTGTGTGTGTGTGTGTGTGTGTGTGTGTGGTGTGTGTGTGTGTGTGTGTGTGTGTGTGTGCACGTGCCTGTGTGTGCGTGCATGTGTGCGTGTGTGTGTGTGTG
>CM060339.1:33381913-33384413 GCA_030674155.1 Stramonita haemastoma | reverse complement strand
ACCAACCAACCAATCTTTAATTTGCATTGTGCTGTACTGTGTTGTGCTGTGTAGTGTTGTGTTTGTAGTATTGTATTGTATAGGATTGTATAGGATTGGATTAGACTGCATTGTGTTGTATTGAATTGTATTGTGTTTATTGCATTGTATTAGACTAGATTGTATTGCATTGTTTTTTTTATTGTATTATGTTGGATTGTATTGTATTGCATTGTATTGTATTATATTGTACAGCGACATCTTACCTTTGCTTTGCTTTTTTCGTACATTTTCTATTCTACTCTATCCTATCCTATCCTATCCTTTCCTTTTCTATTGTGTTCTGTTCTGTTCTTTTCTATTCTATATGAATTTCAGTCACGGCAGATTTTTCTGCCCGAAATTCCAACACACCACACACACACACACACACACACAACACACACACACACACACACACACACACACACACACACACACGTACACACACACACACACACACACACACACTCTCTCTCTCTCTCTCTCTCTCTCTCTCTCTCTCTCTCTCTCTCTCTCTCTCTCTCTCTCTCTCACACACACACACACACTCTCACGAACACACACACACACACACACACACACACACATACACACACTCTTCTCTCTCTCTCTCTCTCTCTCTCTCTCTCTCTCTCTCTCTCACACACACACACACACACACACACACACACACACACACACACACACACACACACACACACACACACACAACACACACACACACACACCCCTCAGTTCAAACACCAATGTTTATTATACAAATCAGCAGTTCACCTTGTGGAAAGCCTCTTTTTTTTTTAGACATACAAAAACCAATCAGATTTAAACACACGACATGAAGGCAAAGTAGCCTAGTGGTTAGAGCGTTGCCTTCGTAATCTGACGGCCCGGAATCGAACCACCGCGGATGCACCCCGTTTTGGGGAATTACACCCAGACGTAAACATCAGTACTAACTCCACTCCCTCCCCCTCCCTCCCACCCCAACACGCACAAGTCCTTTGGATGAGACTACAAACCAAGGCTCTGTGTACAAATGCACGCACAATTTTTTTTTTATTGTTCGGCCGTTCAAAACATATTCCGTTTTCAGAAGGGTGGGCGTTTTATGCTGGTTGGAAGGGGTGACAGGGGGGGGGGGGGGGGGGGGGGGGGGGTTTAAAGTGCATGTAGACAGGTGTCACGTTTAAATACCGTTTCCCCGACGTCGGAGTGCGGCTTCTTTAATGATATGTGAAAACAAGTGCGGCTTACTTTAATGATTGTGAAAACAAGTGCGGCTTCTTTAATGATATGTGAAAACAAGTGCGGCTACTTTAATGATATGTGAAAACAAGTGCGGCTTCTTTAATGATAGTGAAAACAAGTGCGGCTTCTTTAATGATATGTGAAAACAAGTGCGGCTTCTTTAATGATATGTGAAAACAAGTGCGGCTTCTTTAATGATGAGTGAAAACAAGTGCGGCTACTTTAATGAGTGAAAACAAGTGCGGCTTCTTTAATGATGAGTGAAAACAAGTGCGGCTACTTTAATGAGTGAAAACAAGTGCGGCTACTTTAATGATAGAGTGAAAACAAGTGCGGGCCATCTTTAATGATAAGTGAAAACAAGTGCGGCTTCTTTAATGATGAGTGAAAACAAGTGCGGCTACTTTAATGATAAGTGAAAACAAGTGCGGCTTCTTTAATGATAAGTGAAAACAAGTGCGGCTTCTTTAATGATAGAGTGAAAACAAGTGCGGCCTACTTTAATGAAGAGTGAAAACAAGTGCGGCCACTTTAATGATAAGTGAAAACAAGTGCGGCCACTTTAATGATAAGTGAAAACAAGTGCGGCTACTTTAATGATAAGTGAAAACAAGTGCGGCCACTTTAATGATAAGTGAAAACAAGTGCGGCTACTTTAATGATAAGTGAAAACAAGTGCGGCTACTTTAATGATAAGTGAAAACAAGTGCGGCTACTTTAATGATAAGTGAAAACAAGTGCGGCTTCTTTAATGATAAGTGAAAACAAGTGCGGCTACTTTAATGATAAGTGAAAACAAGTGCGGCACTTTAATGATAAGTGAAAACAAGTGCGGCTACTTTAATGATAGTGAAAACAAGTGCGGCTACTTTAATGATGAGTGAAAACAAGTCGGGACTTATGATACTGAAAACAAGTGCATCGCAATCCACCATTGGTAAACCTTAGAGCTCCAGCCAAGGAAGAAACACTCCTCCCTCCCCCCCCCCCAAAAAAAAAGAAAGCCCAAACCATCCCCCCCCCCCCCCCCCCCCCCCCCCCCCCCCCGAAAAGCCCCAAACAACAACCCCCCCCCCCAAAAAAAAAAAAAAAGAATAAATAAATAAATAAAACAAAAATTCAACAACAACAAACAAAAAAAACCGAAAGCATACGATGTAACAGTCACAAAAATGTACATGATTGACTTGCTTAGTAAAAGATAAAACAAACATTCAATCACAATTAATCT
>CM060339.1:33371913-33379413 GCA_030674155.1 Stramonita haemastoma | reverse complement strand
TAAATGTACAAGTTCAGAGATCGTTTGTTTAAAAACAAAAAACTTCAACGAAATATCCAGTTTTTTGTTACATGTAGCGTACAGCCCACCCCACCACGAAGGTTATATCAGGGTAATCACCCGTTCAATTCTAAAACTCTAATAAAAAATAATAAATAATGATGTCTACAAAGAATCAAAAACAAAACAAACTATTCCAGCCATTCATAAAAGATCACGGAAACCTTTAATTACATTAAAGACAACAATAATTGGTAAAAACAACAAAAAGATGCAACACATACCGACCCTCTTACCTACCCCCCCCCCCCCCCCCCCCCCCCCCCCCCCCCACCACACCCCCCACCACCACACACACACACCACACCACACACACACACACACACACACACACACACACACACACAACTACACCGCACGCACGCACGCACGCGCGCCCACACACACGCACACACACACTCACTCACACACACACACATCAGCAAACCCTAAAACATGACATCTTTCAAATGATCAACTCCCTCTTTCACACTTTCCATCGCATGGAACTGTCTCTCACCTCATTATATCTGGCTGTGCGTTCAAGATTTTTCAGATAATATCATTCCTTTCACTCGTAATACATTAGACATGGAGGAAAGTAAACAGGTAAGGCAAAGTAGATTGTAACATAACAAAGCTTAATCACAAGCGCCAAAGCAACAATAGCAAAGCGCGTAACCAAAACAAAAACAAAAAAATAACAACGCACGAAATATTCTGTGATGGAAAAAGTTAACATTATTAAAAACATTTCTGGAATGGAAAATGTTAACATTGCGAGAAATATTTCGGAAGACAGCATTACAACAGTGTAAACACACACAAAAAATTTTGGGATAGAAAAGGCGAACAATGCAAGAAATAGTTTAGGACAGAAACTGTTAGCAAGGGAAGAAACGTTTTGGTAAAAAGTGTACACTACAAGGAACATTTTGGAATGAAAAAAGTTAACAGGTCAGGAATTATTTCAGTTTGGAAAAAACCAATGTAATAAACATTTTGCACTGGAAAAGTTAATAATAATATAAGAAATATTTTTTATGAAAAATGTTAACTATGCAAGAAACGTTTTGGGGCGAAAAAGGTTAATATAAAAACATTTTGAGATGGACATGGAAAATGCTAACAACACAAGAAACATTTTGAGATGGAAAATGCTAACAACACAAGAAACATTTTCAGATGGAAAATGATAACAATGCAAGAAACATTTTGAGATGAAAAATAATAACAATGCAAGAAACATTTTGAGATGGACATGGAAAATGCTAACAACACAAGAAACATTTTGAGATGGAAAATGCTAACAATGCAAGAAACATTTTGAGATGGAAAATGATAACAATGCAAGAAACATTTTGAGATGGAAAATGATAACAATGCAAGAAACATTTTGAGATGGACATGGAAAATGATAACAACACAAGAAACAGTTTGAGATGGAAAATGATAACAATGCAAGAAACATTTTGAGATGGAAAATGATAACAATGCAAGAAACATCTTGAGATGGAAAATGATAACAATGCAAGAAACATTTTGAGATGGAAAATGATAACAATGCAAGAAACATTTTGAGATGGAAAATGATAACAACGCAAGAAACATTTTGAGATGGAAAATGATAACAACGCAAGAAACATTTTGAGATGGAAAATGATAACAACGCAAGAAACATTTTGAGATGGAAAATGATAACAACGCAAGAAACATTTTGAGATGGAAAATGATAACAACGCAAGAAACATTTTGAGATGGAAAATGATAACAATGCAAGAAACATTTTGAGATGGAAAATGCTAACAATGCAAGAAACATTTTGAGATGGAAAATGATAACAATGCAAGAAACATTTTGAGATGGAAAATGATAACAATGCAAGAAACATTTTGAGATGGAAAATGATAACAATGCAAGAAACATTTTGAGATGGAAAATGCTAACAATGCAAGAAACATTTTGAGATGGAAAATGATAACAACGCAAGAAACATTTTGAGATGGAAAATGCTAACAATGCAAGAAACATTTTGAGAAGGAAAATGATAACAATGCAAGAAACATTTTGAGATGGAAAATGCTAACAATGCAAGAAACATTTTGAGATGGAAAATGATAACAATGCAAGAAACATTTTGAGATGGAAAATGATAACAATGCAAGAAACAGTTTGAGATGGAAAATGATAACAACACTAGAAACATTTTCAGATGAAAAAATCTAACAATTCAATGAACATTTTCAGATGAAAAAATCTAACAATTCAATGAACATTTTGAGATGGAAAAATCTAACAATTCAAGAAACATTTTCAGATGGAAAAATCTAACAATTCAAGAAACATTTTCAGATGGAAAAATGCTAACAACACTAGAAACATTGTGAGATGGAAAACTCTACCAACACAAGAAACATTGTATTTGGAAACATTAAACAGTGCAAGACACATTTTGACTTTGAAAAAGTTAAAGGTCGCAAGAAACCTTTTGGAAAGGAAAAAAAAGTTAACAACTCAAGAAATATTTTGGAATGGAACAAGTTAACAATGCAAAAGACATTTTAGATACAAAATGTTCACAATGAAAAAAAAAGCTGGCGAATCAATCAAATACTTTGTATAAGCATCCATGTCTCTGACAAAATGGTAGGAATCTCACACTTTGAAAAACAATGTATTTTCCTAACAGTATGTCCATGTTACCACAAAGTTAATAACAATTACACTCGTAAAAAACCCATCAATCAAATACTTTACATAATTCCCTTAACACCTCAAGGAATGACAAACGGTAAAATGACACATATCTATCAAAACATCTCATAATCGTTAAAATGTTTCAAAAGAATAGAGAGGTATTGTAAACTTTGAAAGTCCGCAAAACGCTTTGAACAGTTGTTCCTGTCCCAGTAGAGGCGATAACAATGAAAGACATTGAAAACGAATGAGAATCTAAAAGCCAGACTTTAAACTGTCTATCAAATGCGTTCTTTATGTCTTTTACAGTAATCACAGAATTAACAGAACTCGAGTCAATCACATATTTTGTATAATCCAGAATAATCTTAAAGTAACGAAATAAACGAAAAACCAGCCTCAACATCACCGAAGTCCAAGTAAACACTTGATCGTCCTTACCTCAGATGGGATGACAAGAATTAAAACATTCAACAAAAATCACAATTTGAAAAGCTTATCACCAAGAACAAGTCAATTAGTCAGACTTTAAAAGTCAACCACTTACTTTGTATTGTATTGTATTGTATTGTATTGTATTGTATTGTATTGTATTGTATTGTATTGTATTGTATTGTATTGTATTGTATAGCATTACGTCGTGTTGTGTCGTGTCGTGCAATGTAGCCTTGTATCGTATTGCATCAAACTGTGTTGTGCTGTATTGTACTGCACTGTACTCTATTGTATTGTATTGTATTGTATTCCGTCGTCTTGTATTGTATTGTATTTTATTGCATTGTAATGTATTGTCTTGTATTGTATTACACACCACTTTTAATCAGGGCAGATTTTTCTGTGCGAAACTCCAGCTGCTCTCTCCAGGGAGAATGTATCCCAACCCGGTTAGAGCCGTCCATTTTTCTTACTGAATATTCCAGGTTGTATGTGTACTTGCGTCCCTATGAGAGTGGCCTTTTCTATAGATATTGTCACCGTTATTGCCATGGGTTCTTTTCCATACGATAGCTATAGGTTGCACACAGAATCTCGGCTTAGTTTCTGATCCAAAAGATAAAACTTACCACTCTAGGCTTACTGGAAGACGGAAACATTCAGATTCAAACGGGAATCAAACCTACGACTTTTCATTTTTATGACGACTTCCATCCTTTCCGTCTGATTACCTCTTAACCACTGAACCATCAATATGTCTGTCTGTATGTAAGTATGCACACACACACACATACACACATACACATACATACATACATACATACATACATACATACATACATACATACATACATACATACATACATACATACATACATACATACATACATACATACATACATACATACATATATGATCGACAAAATGTGGTTGGCGAAAGTCTATCTACCTATCTACCTATCTACCTATCTACCTATCTACCTATCTATCTATCTATCTATCCCTAAATCTAGCGACCTTGGGAGTGCCCCTGAAGACTTGACAACCAGTTTTCTCCATTCCTGTCTCTGTTCTGCCTTTCTCTGGGTTTTGTTGAGTTCTAGGCCTGTCCATTTGCTGATGGTGTCCTCCCATCTCTTCTAACCTATCACTTAAAAGAAGAGAGAAAGAAAAATGCACACAGAAAAATGCATTATAACCACTAATCCCTAACTTCTTAACACACAACACCAACAAAACAACAACAAAAAAACAAAACAACAACAAAAAACCCACAACCCCCAATATCAATCAAAGTCCACAATAGCAGCAGTGAAGGTGCCCAGGCCATAGGCCCCAATGGAGACATAGATGGGCAGGGCAGTGTCGTTGGTCAAGGCGATCAGAGGTCCAGCGGCTATGCAGACCAGACAGTAGGTCAGGGGGATCATAACAGTCACCGAGGCCATGGCACTGCCAGAGGTGGGGGACACCTCCACTTCCCCCTCCTCCTCCTCCTCCTCGGTGGTGTCTCCAGGAAGCAGGGCCCTCTCTGGGTTACCTTTCCTGTGGGCGGCTTTCCTCTCTTTCTTGAGTTCTTGGTGCTGTGTGTGTGTGTGTGTGGGGGGGGGGGGAAAACAAAAATGACAATAGTCAAGTAGCATATTTTTTTTTTTTTATTTATTTATTTATTTATTTATTTATTTATTTCTATCGAGGATAATGGAATAAGTATTCATGTGATGCACTCTCCTCCCGGGGGAGAGAGAGAGCAACCCGAATTTCACGCAGAGAAATGTGCTGTGACATAAAGTGGTAGGTACAAAATACAAAATACAGATAGATAGATAGATAGATAGATAGATAGATAGATAGATAGATAGATAGATAGATAGATAGATAGATAGATAGATAGATAGATAGATAGGTAGATAGATAGGTAGATAGGTAGATAGATAGGTAGATAGGTAGATAGATAGATAGATAGGTAGATAGATAGATAGATAGATAGATAGATAGATAGATAGATAGATAGATAGATAGATAGATAGATAGATAGATAGATAGAATTGAATTGAATTGAATTGAATTGAATAATCTTTATTTTTCAAGGGTAACAAGAGAGACAGACAGACAGAGACAGAGAGACAGAGACAGACAGACAGACAGAGAGAAAGAGTACTGACCTCTTGCTGGGCATACTTGTTGGCCAGGATGAAGGGGATGGTGTAGCAGCAGGAGCGGTAGGCCGCTAAGGGGATCATGGTGACGAACACCATAATCATGTTCTGCGTCACCACCGTTGCTGTCGTCAGCACCGTGACACTGATGCTGGTGATGATGAACTCCGCCCTCATCCCTGTACATCCAGCCATAGCAGGCACAGATGTTAAAAAGTGGAGCGTGGTGGAGGGGTGATGGGGGTGGTGGGTAGGGGGGTGTTATAAGGAGGAAGGAAGGGAGGTGAGGGAAGGGAGGGAGGGAGGAGGGAGGGAAGGGAAGGGAGTGAGGGGGGAGGAGAGAGTGAGGGGGGAGGGAGGGAGGGGGAAGGGAAGGAGGGAGGGGGGAAGGAAGGGAGGGAGGGATGAAGGAAGGGAGGGAGGAGGGAAGGAAAGAAGAAACAAAAGAAGGAAGGGAAGGAAGGAATAAAGAATGGATGAAAGGAAAGAAGGAAGGAAAAAAGGGAGGAAGGAAGAAAGGAAGGAAGGGAGAGAGTGCGAGAGGGAAGAAGGAAGGAAGGAAGGAAGGAAATAAGAAAGGACGGAAATAAGAAAGGAAGTGAGGAAAGAAAGAAATAAGAATGACACGAAGAAAGGCAGAAAGCAAAACAAACAAAAAAAAAATGGAAAGAAAAGAAAAGAAATAGATAAAGAAATAATGCGTTGGCTGAGGCCAAGGGCAAGACCTCCTGCAGAGCTACTAGAACAGAAGAAGACCAGGAACTACGCGTCCCACCCCCAGTAAGGGAAGCAGTAAAGAGGAGAGACAAGGAGAAACGGGGGGAAAAGGAGAAAAGGGAAGAAGAATAAGAAATTTGAATGAGTAAATAATGAATGTATGAATGGAGGGAAATAGAGACACACAGAGAGACAGACAGACAACAGACAGACAGACAGACACAGAGAGGGAGAAGAAGAAGAAGAAAGAAGAAGAAGAAGAAGAAGAAGAAGAAGAAGAAGAAGAAGAAGAAGAAGAAGAAGAAGAAGAAAGAATGTGATGATGATGATGATGATGATGATGATGATGATGATGATGATGATGATGATGATAATAATAATACCAAAACAAAAGCTCAAACAAACAAAAAACACCTACCAATTTTATCCAGGATCTTGCCATGGAAGACGTTGTAGAAGACGAAGACGACATAAAAGGTCAGCATGCTCAGTGACGCCACGCGGGTGCCCAGCACGTACTGCTCGTAAGGGTCACTCCCGGCAGGGGCGTGGGGGTCACCCTTGTAAATGATCTCTGCCACGTAGTTGGTGATGTAGAAGAAATAACAAGCCATGGCGATGATCACCAAAAACACCATCAGCATCAGGGCCAGTCTGGATTTGGTCCTTTTGCTGATCAGACATTGGCCAGGCTCCTCTTCTTCCAAAGTACTCTGCGCTTCCTCCTTCAGGTCGAACTCTGGTTCCGGTTTGTCATGCGCAGAGTGTACATCTTGGCGCGTCAGATCTGGAAGACTTCCTCTTTGGAACTTGGTCATTTCGAAAGTTGGGGGAGTTCTTTCAGTATCGTAGTTATTGTTCGTCGTTCCTGTATCTTTTATAAGATACTTGGTTTTAATTCTTCGATACTGAAGAGTTGCTCCCCTTCCAAAGGTTTGTAACCGTTTTGGTTTCTTCTTGGTCTTGGCGAGGACAAAGAAGCTGTCCGTTTCCTTCTGGAACAACTGGCTGTTGGCGCAGAGAGTGCCGGTGAAAAACACAGCTAGCGTGATGACGAAAATGATGCTTTGCACTAAAAACTGGGCGTCTCCTGCATCGATCACTTGACCTTCCACGTAAGGAAAGAGAGAGGAGAGATTCAGAAAGCCTACGAGGGAGGTGATACAGCCCCCAATGGCGCCCATGGTGGTAGTGGTTAGAAGCAGAGAGTCGTGCTGAGACACGGGAGAGATGGACAAGATGTAGGTTCGAACCGTCAGCGTGCTGGTGTCGTACCCTTGGTCACTGAACACAAACCCTATCATGGCTAGAATACCGGTCAGAACCGGGACATGGTTTCCACCACCACTACTACCACCACTACTACTACTACTATCCTCGTTGAGATCCAAACCCACACTATGGTTTGCCGAGACTGTTCCGTTTCCGGTGAGGCTGTTGTTGAACGAGAAGT
>CM060339.1:33351913-33364413 GCA_030674155.1 Stramonita haemastoma | reverse complement strand
CTGATGGTGGTGGTGATGATGACGATGAATATTTTGAGAATCAAAACATCACGATCGAAAGACATTTGGCCGGTCCACGTTTTAACGTGTTAGCCAGTGAAAAGGTCACTCCAGGTCACGGCCTAAATGGTTTTCATCAGCCATTCACTTCCAGTGGTAACATGTTGGAATGTCTGTCTGTCTGTCTGTCTGTCTGTCTCTCTCTCTTCTCTCTCTCTGTCTGTCTCTCTCTCTGTCTCTTCTGTCTCTCTCTGTCTCTCTCTGTCTCTCTCTGTCTCTCTCTGTCTCTCTCTGTCTCTGTCTCTGTCTCTGTCTCTCTCTCTCTCTCTCTCTCTCTCTCTCTCTCTCTCTCTCTCTCTCTCTCTCTCTCTCTCTCTCTCTCTCTCTCTCTCTCTCTCTCGAAGAAGAAGAAGAAGAAGAAGAAGAAGAAGAAGAAGAAGAAGAAGAAAAGAATTAACTCCACTTTTATCAAGTTTCCTTTCGATAGAGGTGTTTGCTAAGAATTGTACTGCTGATAGCAGATAGTCAATGAAATCCATGAACTGACACACACGCGTGTGCGCGCGCGCGCGCACGCACACACACACACACACACACACACACACACACACACACACACACACACACACACACACACACACACAAACACACAAACACACACACAAACACACACCAACAACAACACCAACACCAACAATATACTAGTCTGAGCATATGCAAAAAATAACGGGAAAATAGTGTCACAATCTTTTGCCACGAATTGATAGTTGGGTACTCAACAAAGACGTTACTATGTTTATTTGTTATGGCCCGACACGGAGAAAACATCACATCTGAACATTTATCCTGACCTGACTCGAGTTTCGACTCCTGGTTGAGCATTCTTCAGAGGCCCAGACAGTGATTGAAGCTTTATCCTCCGTGATATCTCACAGCCAGACACTTTCCATGGTTCAGAAGTGTCTTTTATTTATTTTGTTCTATTTTATTTTATTTATACCACTTTATGTCACAGCGTATTCCTCTGTGTGAAATTCGGGCTGCTCTCCTCTCCCCCGGGACAGCATGTCGCCACATGTGCAGCGCCTACCCTTTTTTTCTGTCTCCAACTGTTTTTGTTCCCCTATCAGAGTGGCGCTTTTTTTTTTGAACAGAATTTTGCAATGGACAACCCCTTGTTGCCGTGGGTTCTCTTACGTGCGCTAAATAATGAAGTGTAACACACGGAACCTCGGTTTATCGTCTCATCCGAAAGACTTGCGCCAAGACCACCACTCAGGGTCTAAAGGATGAGGGCCCAAACAGGATTTGAACCACCGCACACTCCGACCCGAACTTTTCGCTTTCTTGGCAGGAACGTTACCAACCAGACCACCGATTCTTGCATCCACAAAAATAATTTGATATCCTTGTAACCTACCAAAAAAACTGCCATCAAAAGGTGACAGAAAAAAAGAAAGAAAAATAAACCCCTTTTTTTTCTTTTATAGCAGCCTCGAAATTTGTCCGGGAACTAAAAAAAAATAAGGGAAGGCAAAGCGATGATGCTACACCCACACCCACGATCAGTTTTCCAGCCATTTCTCCCCACACAATTCATGGCAGTGACAGCTTGCACGCAATTCAGTTAGAGCAGTCTTCCATTAAAAACACTTTATCAAAGTGTAATGGGGGGTGGGGGGTGGGGGGTGGGGTGGTGAAGTGGTACGTTTGAATACAACAGGATGGGATAGCCTAGTGGTCACAACATTGCACTCGCAATTTCACGACACGAGATCGATTCCAGTTTGAGGGGGGTTTTCCCCCTGGAGTTAACATCAGTGCTGATTCCACTCTCCCCAAAAGTCTTTCGGATGAGACTATAAATCGAGGCCCCGTGTGCGAACGCACGCAGAACATCTTGTACACACGTTAAATCCTGTTCTGCTTTTTGTAAGAGTAGGCCATTGTGTGCCGGTGGGAACAGATGACAAGATTTACCAAAACTGCATACACACAGGGTCAGGATGTAAAAAAATAAATAAATAAATAAAAAAGCACATGTGTGCTTATTCCATTATCCTCTATATAAAAGATTTTTTTTAATAATAATAATTAATAATTAATAATAATAATAATAATAATAATAATAATAATAATAATAATAATAATAATAATAATAATAATAATGATAATAACAACAACAACAACAACAACAACAATAACAACAACAACAACAACAACAACAGGAGCTGGGGGGAAAAGAAGGGACATGTGTTGTCAGCAGAGAGGGAGGCTGGTGAACATATCAGCAGATCGATCACATCAACACGGAGATCACTTAGGTGTTTTAGTGTGTGTGTGTGTGTGTGGTGTGTGTGTGTGTGTGTGTGTGTGTGTGTGTGTGTGTGTGTGTGTGTGTGTGTGTGTGTGTGTGTGTGTGTAGCTTTCTTCAATTTAACGTCTCTTCACTCATAGTGATATTAGACGAGAAACAAAAGTAGAATAAAATTAATTGTGTCACTTGTGTGCTTGAGTGTGTATGTGCGAGTGTGTGAGTATGTATGTCAGTGCACATG
Source organism: Stramonita haemastoma (assembly GCA_030674155.1). Taxonomy (NCBI): domain Eukaryota; kingdom Metazoa; phylum Mollusca; class Gastropoda; order Neogastropoda; family Muricidae; genus Stramonita; species Stramonita haemastoma. The sequence continues at coordinate 33,361,855 of CM060339.1, read as the reverse complement.
CCTGCATGTGGATATGAGCAAGTATGTGTGAGCGTGCATGTGCAAAATCATGTGTGTGTGTGTGTGTGTGTGTGTGTGTGTGTGTGTGTGTGTGTGTGTGTGTGTGTGTGTGTGTGTGTGTGTGTGTGTGTGTGTGTGTGTGAATGCGTGCAACTGTGCATGTAGGTTTGGGTTTGGTAACTAAGGTGGGTGTGTATGTATTTATCCCGTTGAGTGACTGAGAGAATTAAAAGTAAAATGAATAGAATAACCTCACCTACATGTGTCTATCCCTTATCAATCTTAAACCCAAATTCAGACCCATATAATCTATTTCTTGAAGAAAAACGGGACGGGGGGGGGTGTAAATTCCTGAACAAATTAAACTCCTAACAAGAAAATTTACAAAAATTCGCCAACAGGGCTTTTAACTAAACTTTTAACTATTTCAAGCATAATCACATTATCATCCAATACTTTTTCATATGACATTAATGAAAACTTATCTATGAGAGTACTATGAAAATAAGGTTGAAGTAGTTTACAGTGAAAAATTATATGTCTAGGTGATAAATCAGAGCCACATATACATCTTATTTCTTTACAAAATTTAGTTCTAAAAGCGTCCAATCGAAATCTATATACCAGGCTTCTTAACAGTCTGTTATAACAATGGCGCACTCTGTCACATCTCAACGACTCTGCTCTTGAAGAATTCTTTCGTAAATTATAAAAATGGTTCCAACAAGCTTTTTCCAGTAAATGGTTGCCCTCCTGAAGACTAAGTGGAAGATTTAGAGGTGTTGTATCTTCAGCATCAATGTCCATTGCAGCAGCTTTTGCAGAGCTGTCAGCCCATTCGTTTCCATGAATTCCACAATGTGATGGAATCCAGCAAAAGGCAATGGTAGTACCTCGTAAAGACAGAAAATGTACAAGATGAGTAATTTCAATGATTAATTCTCCTCTTACTTTTGTGCTAAAAGTTTTAAGTGCTTGCAAAACAGATTTAGAATCAATGCAAAACAACACCTTATATATATTCATTGGTAAACCTAATAAAAAATTTAAAGCCATTAACACAGCAATAAGTTCTGCAGTAAATATAGAATAACTTTTGCCTATATGATAGGATTTTTCTATCTTCAATGTTGGAACTACAAAAGCAGATCCAGCCTGCCCACTTTCAACTACAGAACCGTCAGTAAAAACTTTAAGATAATCATTATAGTTTTCGTCAATATGAGCTCTAGCTATAGCAGCTACAACAGGGCTTTCTTCTTTTCTGATATTAGTATAATCAATATCATACTCAGCTCTGTTTAGTTCCCACTTTGGAATGGTAGAAAAAGCTGGTCGAGGAGCTACACTTCTGACGTTCATTCCTGAAGATATGAACAGATCAGAAGTGTATGAGCTGATTGTTGTCAGTGATTGTATGGATTTGGCTCTCTTGGGAAAACTGACATCAGATTTTAACGTAAGTTCTTTTAAATTAGAATTCGGAATAGTATAACCTCTTAAAATGTACTTTGCTGAAGCTAGGTGAATTTGCTCTTCAAAAGGTAAGATACCTATTTCAGCATACATTCTTAAAGTTGATGTATGTACAGGAACGCCAATTGCCAATTTGAAAGACTTGCTATCTACACTCTGCATTTTTCTCAATAAATACTTAGGAGCAGAGAAAAAAATTTCCTGTGCATAAGTTAACTTCGAACGAACAAGAGCTGTTGCTAAATGAATAAGAGATGAAATATCTTGGCCCCATTGTTGTTTGCTAACAATTTTTAGGACATTTAGACTTTTTCTGGCTTTAGTCAGGACATGCTCTATGTGGTTATTCCATGTTAGTTTTGAAGTGAGAAATACCCCTAAAAATTTTGCAGTTTGTCTGTATTCTAATACAGAATCTCCAATTTGAAAGGAAGGTAGTACCTGTGGATCGTAGCCTGTATTGAAAAGCATCATATGTGATTTTTCAGGGGATAGCATTAATCCGTTTTCTTTCATAAATGTATGTATTTTACTTAACTCATGTTGATAAGCCTTTTTAATGTAGTTAAGAGATCGTAATTGAGTGTGTCTTTTCATGGTAACTTTCATCCATACGCATAAGTCATCTGCGTACTGAACCAGTTCAATATTGCTGGACACTGCATTGGGAAGATCGTATGTTAAAATATTGAAAAGCATTGGTGCCACTACTGATCCTTGCGGGATCCCCATATCTATAAACCTTGGACTTGAGTAAGTGTGTGTGTGTGTGTGTGTGTGTGTGTGTGTGTGTGTGTGTTTTATATCGAGGATAACAGAATAAGCAATCATGTGCTTTTTTTCATCCGGTCCCCGTGTGTATGCAGTTTTTGTAAATATTGTCATCTGTTCCCACCGGCACACGATGGCCTACTCTTACGAAAAGCGGAACAGGATTGAACGTGTGCGCAAGATGTTCTGCGTGCGTTCGCACACGGGGCCTCGGTTTAAAGTCTCATCCGAAGGACTTTTGGGGAGAGAGAGAGAGAGAGAGAGAGAGGAGAGAGAGAGAGAGAGAGAGAGAGAGAGAGAGAGAGAGAGAGAGAGAGAGAGAGTGAGTGTGGTGTGTGTGTGTGTGTGTTGTGTGTGTGTGTGTGTGTGTGTGTGTGTGTGTGTGTGTGTGTGTGTGTGTGTGCGCGCGTGTTGTATGTGTGTGTGTATATACGTGTGTGTGTACGTGTGTGTGTGTTTGTTTGTGTGTGTGTGTGTATGTGTGTATGTGTGTGTGTGTGTGTGTGTGTGTGTGTGTGTGTGCGCGCGTGTTGTGTGTGTGTGTGTGTGTGTGTGTGTGTGTGTGTGTGTGTGTGTGTGTGTGTGTGTGTGTGTGTGTGTGTGCTCGTTTGTTTTATAAACCTTTAGCTCTGTAGGCTTTGGGGTAGTTTTCTTTTCTTTTTAACAAATAATTTTGGAACATGGCTCGAATTATTTTCGGAGGTATAGGTTAAGTGTCAGCGTTTGTTTTTTTAAATGAGTTGGTTTATTGAGTTTTCCACCTTTTTTATTTTTTTATTTTCAAAATTAAATACAGATGTGGAAGCTGGTTTGAGTTGTTTTCTTAGATGGACGTTGCTAGGGTCAAAATACAAATACAACTCGTCAATTCTAAAGCACAACCGACAGTTGTCTGTTTAAATTTTTAAAAAAAAACACACGTTTCTCTGTTGTTTGTCATGAACCAGTTAAATGTTCATTATGTAATGCACAGAAAAACTGTTACTTCCATAGCAAAGACACAAATTCAAGTTAGCTTTATTGTGCAAGGAAAAGATTACCCTTTTGTATTGTAAATCAAAAATGTTGGTTTTATAAAAGAAACAAAACGGGTTGTTTGTTTTGTTTTGTTGTTTTGTTTGTTTGTTGTTGTTTTTTGGGGGGAGATAAGATTTTCAGAATTTCCTGTCATCAGCTACGATGTGATAGAATCATATAATTATGTAGCCTCGGAAATAAAAGAAACAAAAGTTGTTCAGAATTCAAATAAAAGTTGTCAGTTTCATATACAAACAAAAGTTGTTAGTTTTATGATACAAACAAAAGTTGCCAGTTTTATCATGCAAACAAAAATTGTTAGTTTAATATGCAAACAAAAGTTGCTAGTTTTATCACGCACACAAAACCTCTAAATGAAAACAAAAGTTGTCCATTTTATAATGCAAACAAAACGTGTTAGTTTTATTACGCAAGCAAAACGTGTTAGTTTTATTACGCAAGCAAAACGTGTTAGTTTTATTACGCAAGCAAAACGTGTTAGTTTTTATTACGCAAACAAAACGTGTTAGTTTTTATTACGCAAACAAAACGTGCTAGTTTTATTACGCAAACAAAACGTGTTAGTTTTATTACGCAAACAAAACGTGTTAGTTTTATTACGCAAACAAAACGTGTTAGTGTTATTACGCAAACAAAACGTGTTAGTTTTATTACGCAAGCAAAACGTGTTAGTTTTATGACGCAAACAAAACGTGTTAGTTTTTATTACGCAAACAAAACGTGTTAGTTTTATGACGCAAACAAAACGTGTTAGTTTTTATTACGCAAACAAAACGTGTTAGTTTTATTACGCAAACAAAACGTGTTAGTTATATTACGCAAACAAAAGTCGCCAATTTCATGATGCTAACCAATGTTGTTATTGTTGATATTACTAAAGTTATTTCTCGGTCTGGTGTTAATGTTCTATTATAGGTTTTCTTTTGAATTTGATTGTTGGATTTGTTTTAGATACTTTTAATCTTTCTTTTTTTTAATTATTATTTTCTTTTTTTTTAGTCTAATATCATCTAAAGTGAACAGACTTTCAATGAAAAACAAACAAACAAACCAATGTTGTTAGTTTCATCATGCAGACTCTGACATAGAAACCTTCCATTCAAACTCCTTGGTGAAAACAAAATGGTTGGATTTAGTTTTTTTGCTTGATTGTTTTGTGTTCTTTAGCTCCTCGGCTGTATCTCCTAGGTTTACCAATGACCCTTTGCCCACCATTATGGTAGCCGCATTCCGACTTCGGGATGATTTCTAAACACGAAACTGGTGGGTGGTAGACTTTTGGGGATTCAGATAAAGTAACCTACGCGCGCGCACGTGTGTGTGTGTGTGTGTGTGTGTGTGTGTGTGTGTGTGTGTGTGTGTGTGTGTGTGTGTGTGTGTGTGTGTGTGTGTGTGTGTGTGTGTGTGTGTGTGTGTGTGTGTGTGTGTGTGTGAATTTTGAGTGTATTTCTTCTTCTTTTTTAATTTTCTTCTCTTTCTTTGTTTTTCCCCTCTTTTTGTTTGTTCTTAACTATAGATATATCTTCATTTTGAGGCTGTTGAATGTTAGTCAAACAATATTGGTGATATGTTTATTTTTCTCTTTTTTTTCCCTAGATAGATGGCTTGATGAAAAAAAAATCAATGCTTATTCAATGTACCATCTGCAAATAAAAATTTGACTTCACTTGACTTGACTTGACTCAAGGCTCTAACCACTATGTCACTTTCACTGAAACACAAAATGCGCATGCAGAGAGGAAATATAATGGGTGGCACTGCTCTTGTGGCGATGCACTCTCCCCGGGGAGAGCGACCCGAATTTCATGCAGAAAAATTTACCGTGATTGAAAGTAATATACAATACAATACAATACAATACAATACAATACAATACAATACAATACAATACAATACAATACAATACAATACAATACAATACAATACAACACGATACGATGCAATACAATGCAATGCAATACAATACAATACAATACAATACAATACGATACGATACGATACGATGCGATACGATACGATACAATACGATACGATACATTACGATACAATGCAATACAATATAATACAACACAATACAATACAATACGATACAAAAAACACAATAAAGACAGTACCTTTTTTTACGAGTAAACAAAGTATTCATGTAGGGGAGGGGACCTAAAATGTGGCACTGAACCGTGGCGACGAGTTCTTTCTGACAGAGCTAGTCGAATCTTGTGTGAAAAAAGTGTATCATAAATTATAGAAATGCTATTAGTGATCCTCTTCATTTATGAGACATCAGATCAGAACTATCAAAAAAATAAATAAGTAAAAATACATATATACAAAAAAGACCAGAAATATCAGTTATGTCAATAAGGTAGAGCAGAGCAGAGTAGACTGAAGTGGAAGGGAGTGGAGTGGAGTGGAGTGGAGTGGAGTGGAGTTTATCCCAACCCAATCCAATCCAATCCAACCCAATCCACTCCGTTTATGAGACATCAGAACGACCAACTATTTCAATACGGTAGAGTGGAGCAGAGTAGACCGGAGTGGAGTAAAGTAAAGGGGAGTGGGAATGGAGTGGAAAAGAGTAGAGTAGAGTAGAAGAAAGTAGAGAAGAATAGAGCAGAGCAGAGTAAAGTAGAATACAGTAAAGTAGAGCAGAGTAGAGTAGAGTAGAGCAGAGAAGAACAGAGCAGAGTAGAGCTGAACAGAACATAAGAGCCAAAGCAGAACAGAGTTGAGTAGAGCAGAGTAGAGCAGAACAGAGAAAAACAGAGCAGAGCAGAACAGAATAGAGCAGAGCAGAGCAGAGTAGAACAGAACAGAACAGAATAAAACAGACCGGAACAGAGCAGAACAGAATAAAACAGAGCAGAGCAGAGTAGAGCAGAACAGAGCAGAGCAGAGCAGAACACAGCTGAGTAGAGTAGAACAGAACAGAGCAGAAAAGAGCAGAAGAGAATAAAACAGAGCAGAGCAGAAGAGAACAGGGCAGAGCAGAACAGAGCAGAGCAGAGCAGAAGAGAACAGAGCAGAACAGAGCAGAACAGAGCAGAAAAGAACAGAGCAGAGAAGAACAGAGCAGAACAGAGCAGAGTATAGTGCAGTGCAGTGCATTAAAAAGTAACGGTAAAGGTGTTCCCATAATCTAGTCTCCCAGTTCACCCAGCTAAATGAATACCGTCCCTCTTTAAGGCCAGGGAAGGTAAAGCAGCGAGAGAGAGGAGATGGGCGCCGCCCTCAATATGCAGGCCCCTAGAGAAGCTGAGGTCTCTGACACCACTCTCCCACAATGATCGCCTAGTTTATGGTAACACCTTTACCGTTTTCTTCTTCCTTCTTTTTTAGTGTAGTACAGTGCAGTAAAGTACACTACAAAAAGTGCAGTATAGTGCAGAGCAATGAAAACAGACCTACTGACACTACATACAACGCATGGACACCAACTCACAGAAGTGAAGGACAGAACGATAATGATAACAGAACCACGCTGCACGGTTAATGGTGTATCTCCCCAAACACTCCCAACACATTCCCTGCACTACTTCTTCATGATGACATGCACTGGCCTCCAGTAAGGAAGAGAATCCAACACAAAAAAAACATCCTCCTCCATGCAGTGCGCATCAGGCAGTCTGAGGGACTCCCTACCTGTCCAGATTTCACCAGCGTGTTCCCCGTCCTCGTCCCCTTCACGCAAGGGCTGAAGCACACTGGTTTCAAAATCCCAATCATCGAAAACCGTGTGGTAAGCGATCTGTCTCCTTTCCGACCGCGGCATCCTGGAAATCACTACCTGTGTTCTTCAAGGTGCTTAAAACCAACAGTGCAGTGAGACTTCAAGTCCTCTTACTTACTTCTTTCGTCACTAAAATCCAACTGTTAATCTACAAGAGTCGTTTATGTGTCTGCTGAGCATAGACATTAATTGTGATGTGGTGTAGACACTAAAAAAAAAAAATCTATGGGTGTGTGTAATGAACATGGAGTGGGGGGGGGGGGGAGTTAGCGTCCATGTGGGGGATTGGTGCCAGCTGACAGTGTGATCAGCGAGACAGAGACGGGGGGTGGGGGTAGAGGTAGGGGGTGAGGCAGCATGGGTGGTTAAGGGGGCGGGGGGGAGGGCGGGTAGATATCTGTCTGTGTATCCTATTTGTCTTTTGTTGTGTTGTTATCTCTGTCTGATGAAGATGAGCATAGGCACATGTACTGATATATATATGTTATTGACTGTAAGTGTTTTAAAGCTTTTAAAGAACGATTTCGTGATTTGAGCATTCTTGATGTCGCTGCTGCTGCTGCTGCTGCTGCTGCTGATGATGATGATGATGATGATGATGATGCTGCTGCTGCTGCTGCTGCTGCTGCTGCTGCTGCTGCTGATGATGATGATGATGATGATGATGATGATGATGATGATGCTTTTGCTGCTGCTCCTGCTGTTACTGTTGCTTCTGCTACTGCATTATGATATTGCTTGTGCTTATTAGATTTGACATTTTGTTATTGATTTTCATACAGAGATCACATCACTAATAAGGAATTAAATACCAGAATAGAAAACGTCAATGGACCATATGAAGAGCTCCTGACTTCAGTGAAAAAACACAAACTGAAATGGCACAGGCACATCACACAAACATCTGGAATGGCCAAGACTGCCCTACAAGGAACAGTACAAGGAAGACGAAGAGACAGACAGAGAAAAGGATGGGAGGACAACATCAGAGAGTGGACTGGCCCTCAGTAGAACGCAATACTACGAAAAAACTAAGAACCGTGAGGAGTGGAGGAAGCTGGTTGTAAAGTCTTCAGTGGTGCCTCTTTGGTGTACAAGACTACGGGATAGGTAAGGTGATGTGAGATCATGATATTGATTGTAAATACTGAGAGCATACGTACATTGTATATTCTTACTACTACTACTACTACTACTACTACTACTACTACTACTACTACTACTACTACTACTACTACTACTACTACTACTACTGCTGCTGCTGCTGCTGCTGCTGCTGCTGCTGCTGCTGCTGCTGCTGCTGCTGCTGCTGCTACTACTACTACTAGACTATCAAAAAGAACTGGATGGTGTGTGTGTGTGTGTGTGTGTGTGTGTGTGTGTGTGTGTGCGTATGTGTGTGTGTGTGGGGGGGGGTATGTGTGTGCGTATGTGGGTATGTGTGTGTGTGTGTGTGTGTGTGTGTGTGTGTGTGTGTGTGTGTGTGTTGTGTGTGTGTGTGTGTGTGTGTGTGTGTGTGTGTGTGTGTGTGTGTGTGTGTGTGTGTTCGTTCGTTCGTTCGTTCGTTCGTTCGTTCGTTCGTTTGTTTCAACGTCTATCCACTAAAAAGTTATTTTAGACAAGACATGAGAAGGAGAAGGGAATAGAGAAGTCCAGATGGGACTTGACTGTATACCGTCAGCACTATCAAACATTATAGTGTCTACATCATTGAGAAGTTCTTCAATAGAAATCTTAAAAATGAGAGTGTGATAAAGATTGAAATTCAGGCATTCAAGTTTGATATTACCATTGAAAGAAATTCTCCGCATTGGCACTTATCAACATTTGCAATAAATGTTTAGCCTTATCCTGAAGAAAATGATGCCTTGAGTTGTCTGTCTCTGACAACATCTGTATGAGTCTTGTCTTCAAACACGCTCTTCCTGGTTAGAATCCAATTTGAAGACTGTTTCTTTCGGCGATATGACTCCACGAATTTATTCAAGGATGCCTGTTCTTATAATTGGTATCCCTCTCCTATGAATAAAGGAATATGCGAAGCTATAGATCTACTGTCAGTATTTGCACCTTTTTTAGTAGAAGGTCTATCAGCCCACTTATTAATTTTGACTATAGTCCTATATAACCCGCCGCTGTAGTCTAGTGGTTAGGGCGTTGGACTCGTAATCTAAAGGTTGCGGGTTCGATCCAGCTTTCGGCTATAGCGTTGTGCCCTTGGAAAAGGCACTTTACGGCTATTTTCTCACCCCACCCAGGTGTAAAAGGGGTACCAACCTTGTGTTGGGGGTTAACCCTGCGATAGACTGGCATCCTATCCAGGGGGGAGTCTATGATTCTCAGTCGCTTAACGCCACAGAAACCGGGATAAGCACCGGCCTGATGAGCCTTAGGCTCGGGACAGACTTTAACTTTATAGTCCTATATGTGAAGAAGTCAAACAAAAGGTGACATTTATACTCCTTAAATGTATGAGGTTTGTCGCATATTTCATATTGCATATCATTTCCGAGATATTTTTTAATATCAGTTTGAAGATTTAAAGGTATATGATATAGTCCATTGAGGGAGCGGGATAGCTCAGTGGTCAGAGTGCTCGCTTTTCCCAAGTCAAGTTAAGCAGCATCGAGCATGGTTACCAGTTGGATGGGTAACTGTTTGCGCGCTTTGGCTTCAGTACAGTCCCCCAGTTCATCCAGCTGTAAATGGGTACCTGCCCTCTTTAGGGTCAGGGTAGGTAAAGCAGCGAGGGCGAGGAGATGGGCGCCGCCCTCAATATGCTGGCCCCTAGAGAAGCTGAGGTCTCTGATGCCTCGCTCCCCTATGACCGCGTAGGTTAAGGAACACTTTACCCTAGTCCATTCTCCTGCCTTTTTTTTTCCATAAATCGTAAAAGATAACAGTTCTCTTCTAAAGCCGAAAACGGATGA
>CM060339.1:33334413-33339413 GCA_030674155.1 Stramonita haemastoma | reverse complement strand
CTGCATACACACGGTGACTGGATGTAAAAATTTTTTTAAAAAAGCACCGGAGTGCTTATCCCATTATCCTCGATATAAAAGAATAGATAGATAAATAAGTAAATAAATACACACACACACACACACACACACACACACACACACACACACACACACACACACACACACACACACACACACACACACACACACACACACACACACAGAGTCATGACTAGGTCCCATTAATTTGTATTGATGACGGGGGAAAAAACAACAGAAAGAAAGCTAAAGGGACACACACACACACACACACACACACACACACACACACACACACACACACACACACACACACACACACACACACACACACCACACACACCATCATCATCATCATCACCACTACCATCCCAAAACAAAACTGAACAAGAACAAAACAAAAACAAAAAGTGAAGACTTGTTCAACCCATTAAATAACCGAGTCATAAATTGCTCGCTTATGATTTGAGCAGGTAAATACTTTTGATACTTTTGGTGGACGGGGATGAAATTTGCGATACATAATAATTATTATTTCCACAAGAGAAACAAATCACATATTATTTATATTCGCCTTGGCCTACGGAGTAGTTTCTCGTTCTTTTCTTTCCAGCTTTACCTCCCTTCTATTGCAGAGGTCAGTGTTGTTCCGTTGCGCAGTGACAGCTTCCGTCAACGAAATTTGCTTTGAGAGCGGGAGAAAGAAAGTTGAATCGACCCACCTACACTAAAGACTAGGCCTACTACGTTCTACTTTTTTTAACAGTCGCAGACAAGGAAATATATAACACCATGTCGGATTTAGGTTCAGAGGAGATGGATGAGGAGCAGGGGCCCAATTTGGGTGTAAGTTTAATTAGGAGGATTTATTTTCGGGCAAAGATGTGAAGGATTGATCTATCGATCTATCTATCGATCTATCTATCTATCCCTTAGTCTGGAGACCGTGGGGGCACCCCTGAAGACTTGACAACCAGTTTACTCATCGATCGATTGATGGAACGGGATAGCCTAGTGGTCAGAACTCTGCGCTCGCAATTTGATGACCCGGTTCGATTCCCGGTCGAAATTTTTCTCCTGGAGTAAACATCAATGCCGACTCCACTCTCTCCAAAGTCCTTCGGGTGAGACTATAAAACCGAGGCCCCGTGTGCGAACGCACGCAGAATATCTTGCGCTCACGTTAAATCCTGTTCCGCTTTTCGTAAGAGTAGGCCATTGTGTGCCGGTGGGAACAGATATTTACAAAACTGCATACACATGGGGACTGGATGTAAAAAACACATGAGTGCTTATTCCATTATCCTCGATTTAAACGAATAAATAAAATTGATCATAGCACTTAATTTGGGCATGCCACTGAAATTTCTTGTGCAAAACCTAAATCTATTGTAGAGTGATGCTGAATGCATTACTATTGTTAGGGGGGGGGGGGGGGGGGGGAGGATAGCCCAGTGGTTAGTGTGATGCACATGTGAATGCTGTTCCCCAGATCAAGCCACAACTGAGGTCAAGGGGATTCTTACCCAAGAGAGGATAACACTACCAACTCCAGCCCCCCGCAAGTCCTTCGGATGAGTGTGTAAAGCAAGACCCTGCGTTTGAACACATGCAGAACATCTTGCACACATGTTTAAAACCCAATCTGCTTGTCAGAAGAGTAGGTAAATTGCACGCTTGTAGGAACAGATGACCATTTTATTGTGTGTTTGAAACGTGTGCACCCTAGGTGTTGCGTTTGGACACCATCTGCGAAGTCAGAATGTGGCTACCGTCATGGTTGGCTAAAACAGTCATAAGATATGATCATTAGTGAACCGTGAAGCTCTAGCCAAGAATTTGTTTTTTAATAATGATAAAAGAAAATTGTTCATTGCTAGTGATGGGCAGGAATGCCTAGTGGTTAGAGCACCAAACTCCTGGTCAAATGGTGACTGAAGGTGCAGGTTCAAATCTCTGCTGAACTATCTTTCAAAGGGATTTGTACCCCCCCCTCCCCACCCACCCCTAGAGTTAACATTGATATGGAATCCTCTCCCCAGCAAGCATTTAGATAAGACTTTAAACCAAGGTCTCATGTGTAAGTATGCATGTGTCGCATGACATCTTGTGCTCATGAAATATATATCAAAACCCCATGTATCTTTTGTAGAAGGGTTGGCCATGTGTGGTCAGTGGGATGGATGATATGAACACCTCCAGCATGCATTCTGATACTGAAGATGGATAGACTCCACGAAGATTTGATCAACACACTGCCTGAAAAAGTCAGTGCCATGGCACAGCGACTCCTCAAGGAGTTAAAGAACCACTGAAGTCAAGCCAGAGTTAGTTAATGAAGTTTGTTTAGAACCAACAGGTACAGTCAACAGTGTACTTGTATACCCCTACCAGTTAAAATATAAATTTACTCTTTGATTCATACTGCTGACTGAAGAGTACTTTTTTTAGATTTAAGTGTAGAGCTAGGGAGAATCAGTAGAAGACTGATCTGAATTTTGTTTTTCTTAAGTAAGTATACTTTATACACTAACAATTTTATGATAATTTCATTTAAAAAATCTATTTAGAGCCCTGCATTAGAGGTCATCATTTGCAGATTATAAGTATTTTAACTGTACGTTACTCTTTTTATTTTGAAATGATTTATAATGGTAAAGTGTGTGAGTGTGTGTATAAGAGAGAGGGGGGGGGGGGGGAGGAGGAAGGAGAGAGTGAGAAGAGTTGTGCATAAAAACTTCCCGTTTGTAGTTTATTTAAGTTAGAGCTACTGATATTATATACATATACTATATATATATATATAACTCTAGATACAATTCAACATGTATCGTGTCTACAGACAGGAATTATAAGTCACCATTATGTTCATGAGATGTACATAGTCATGTATATACATATGAAATGACCATCATTATCAAACTTTGAATTTCCCTGACATCCGAATGCAGCTGCATACCTTAATAGCAAGCAAAAACAGTCGCATTCACTAAATCTTGCCATTGGTGAACCTTGAAGCTCTAGTCGATAAACAAAAACAAAAGAAGATTGAATTGATAGACATAAAGGGAATGATAGACCTCTATCTAATCTTTGGTACTTTGCATAACAGGAATATGAAGGTGACAGAAATGAACGAGATGAAAGGCACGGCAAAGGAAAAGCTCTTCTCCCCAATGGCGATATATATGATGGGATGTACGAGAATGGACAACGCCATGGACAGGGCTTTTACAAGTAGGTGGCATGTTGAATGAAATAGGAACTATGTTTATAATATGACTGATGATACCTTTATGTCACTGTGCTTAATTAATTAACATCCATTGCTCAGTTCCAAGATTTAGTGCAAACAGATTACTTCATGGTAATAAACAAAAGATCATGCCAGCAACTTGAGCAAGCATAAAGCTCTTATATATAATATGCTCTGGCACCTGCATTTATAGTACCGGTATTTGAAAACAGCCATATATCATGTCATAGTGTATATATATATGTGTATATATATATATATATATATATATATATATATATATATATATATATATATATATATATATATATATATATATATATATATATATATATATATATATGTGACGCTCCACCACATAATGAGACGGAGTGCACATGAGGTCAATTTTTAGTTATTGACATGTTATTAATGTGCAATAAAGTGGCTATCAAACACAAAAAAACCAGATTGAAAATCGGACAATTCTGTGCAACATTATTACAAATTGAAATGATAGACTGCATGATGTGACAAAATGAGAAACGGGCAAGTTTATTTTAGTAACAGGTTGTCAGAATGAGTGCTTTGGTATTTTCAAAACACATTTAAAAGCAAAAGGAATAAAAATTATGCCTTGATATTTCATTTTAAGATAAATAAACAGATCTAGTTTAATAATCAATCAAAATCTCAAAATTGACAGCTTGACCCCCACCTTCCTTTAAAGGCTCCTAGCGCAAAATTGGGTAATGTGCTAAGCGACTCATTTTGTGGTGGAGCGCCACATATATATATATATATATATATATATATATATATATATATATTATATATATATATATATATATATATATATATATATATATATATTACACAGACATATCATCTGCTGTGTTCTTGATATGGTCTCACACTCACAACGATTCCTACTCACTTTCTCACTTATTTTCTGTTAATATATAAAACACACACACACACACACACACACACACACACACACACACACACACACACACACACACACACACACACACACACACACACACACACACACGGCTTAATGAAAAAAAGCAAATTTATTGCTTACTCAATGTACCATCTGGAAATAAAATTTTGACTTTACTTGACACCCCCCCCCCCCCCCCCCCAAAAAAAAGAAAGGAAAACAAACCCAAACCAAACCACACAACAACAAAACCACTACCTCTCCACTTCCCTCGAAGCCTATGTGCACTTGTGTGAGCAGATAATTATGAATGTTTCATGTTGAGGTAATTATCCTTCATTTTGGATAAATAAGAAACTACATTTTGGCTGCTGAGCATTTGTAAGCATGTGCTTTTATCTCAGTTGCCTGAAAAACGCGCTTCTTAGTAAAAAGCCAAGGACATGCACACTACACATGGTGCCCAAAACTGCCCTTTGCTTTGCAGATTCAAAAATGGGGCCAGATATACAGGAGAGTACCTGTACAACAAGAAGCATGGACAGGGCACGTTCATCTACCCAGATGGGTCCAGATATGAAGGTACGTGGTCAGTAATCAAATAGAGAGATATGTGAATCAAGGTGGCCGAGGCTGAGTGGTTAAGACTGTTCAGCTTTAATTCTACAGATTTATGAAGTTGTAGGTTCGAATCTCGGCTGCATCTGGTGAATGAAGGGTGGAGATTTTGACAATTTTCCAGGCCAACTTGAAGTACAGACCTGCCAATGCCTTTATATTATGTATTATATTATT
>CM060339.1:33311913-33329413 GCA_030674155.1 Stramonita haemastoma | reverse complement strand
AAGGCATCCCTGTGGTGACGACGGTGTGGAAGGGGGGGCCCATCACCGCCATCACCCTGGAGCAGGAGGAGGAGGACCTGCCCATGCCGGAGCCGGAGCCTGAGCCTGAGCCTGAGCCTGCAGAGGAGGCCCCCGCTGCAGGCACAGAGGAAGAAGGGGGTACGCCTTTTTTTCTGTTTTTTTTTTTTTTTTTGGTCACAGTGCGAAAATCCAGCAACACTCAGTTAAAGGTCCCCCAGTGCACAGTGCTAAATTGTGACACTCTACCACAAAATGAGTCGCTGAGTACCTGATCTATCACCTATCTTCCTAAGGTTTTTTCTTTTTCAAATATGCATATTTAAATATGATTTTTTTTTCTTAGATGGATGGCTTGATGAAAAAAAGCAACTGCACTGCTTATTCAATGTACCATCTGGAAATAAAAGTTTGAATTGACTTGACTTGACTTGACTTGACTCACTTTTTCGCTAGGAGCCATTCAAGGCAGGTGGTAGGGGCCAAGTTGTTGGTTTTGAGGTTTTGATTCGTTATCAAACTATAGTCATTATTTTTCCTTGTAATAAAATATCAAGGCATAATTTTGTTTCATTTTTTAACGTGTTTTAAAAATACCTAAGTCCCCATTCTGACCACCTATTAGGATGCTAAACCTGTCAATTTCTCATTTTGTCATTTCCTGCAGTCTGTCATTTCAACTTGTAATAACTTTTGATAAAATTGTTCAATTTTCAGTCTGTTTTTTTGTATTGTATAGCCATTTCATTGCAAATTAATCACATCTCAATAACTAAAAATTGACGTATGGTGCAATGCGACTCATTATGTGCTGGAGTGTCACAAATTAGCATGCCCCTTCCTTTTACCAAGCCCAAGTGTGGTCACTTCCTGCTGTAGTTTGGGGAGTTGGGATGGCATTGGTATCTTGAAAATTGTCACCCTTGGTTCATGAGATGCATGATGCCACCAAGATACAAACCCCCAACGATCATGAACCCACAAGGGTGGACATCAAACGTTCTGTTCACACGGTCGATGCCATTTGTCGTTTATGTAGAAGCATGTAAAGCAGAATGAATGAAAGAAAGAGGCAGGGGAATAAACCAACCACCATTTTTATCCCAGACAGATGAAGCCTCCATTTTTTATTCAGATTAAGTTCTTCATTTGATATAATGTATACACACACAGCACTGAAGGCAGAAGGAATAGATAAATTTAAACCAAGGTAAAGGTGTACCCATAACTGATGTGGTCATTGTGGAGTGAGATGTCAGAGACCTCGGCTTCTCCTGGGGCCAGTATGTTGAGGTCAGTGCCCATCTCCTCTTCCTCGCTGCTTTACCTTTCCTGTACCCAAAGAGGGCAGGTACCCATTGACAACTGGGTGAAATAGAGGACTATAGGAAAGCCAAGGTGCGCAGACAATCACCCATCCACTTGGTAACCACACTCAATGCTTGGGGAAAGTCAGTGCTCTGACCACTGAGCTATCCCAATAGCCAAACACAAAGGATCACATATTGCAGACAGGTTTTGAATAAATCGTCATTTTTAGTATTGGTAAGGAATACATAATCTGTCAATTTGTTTTCAGCTTGTAACGATACTCTGCTACTTTACTTAGGGAATTGTTGTCTTCAGCTTGTAACGATACTCTGCTACTTTACTTAGGGAATTGTTGTCTTCAGCTTGTAACGATACTCTGCTACTTTACTTAGGGAATTGTTGTCTTCAGCTTGTAACGATACTCTGCTACTTTACTTAGGGAATTGTTGTCTTCAGCTTGTAACGATACTCCCCCTGTGCTACTTCACCTTGCTCCCCTTCTTTCTCATGGGGAGATGGCATGGAGTGGACAGTCTCAACGGTGAATGTCAAAAAGTAATCTCAAGTTTTGGGGGCGGGATAGCTCATTGGTCAAAGCGCTTACTTTCCCCCAGTCAAGTTAAGCGCATGTGTGTGTGTGTGTGTGTTGCAGCAACATCCGAACCAGGGACGGAGGGAGCGGAGACGGATGCAGCAGCGGAAGGGGAAGAAAAGAAAGTGGAGGGAGAGGGGCAGGCGGAAGAGGGAGCCCCCACAGGGGAAGAGGGCGCCCCACCTCCGGAAGGGGCACCAGCCACGGAAGAGGCGGAACCCACTGCGGAAGAAGCCCCTCCGGCCACGGAAGAAGCCGCACCAGAGTAGTGATGATGGTGGTGCTCCTTGATGCCTGCCATCGATCCATCGTCTTTTTGTGGTTGTGTTGGCAGAGGGAGGGAGGGGAGGAATGTACTCCGTATGTGTTAGAGAGAAAAAAAAAATTGCAATTTCAAAATAGAGCTGTATGTTTTTTAACAGGAAAAAGTGTAATAAAAACAAGCTGTATGTGTTATAACTGAAAAAAGTGCTATCAAAACAAGTTGTATGTGTTATAACTGAATAAAGTGCTATCAGAACAAGTTGTATGTGTTATATTATACCTGAAAAAAATGCAATAAAAACAAGCTGTTTGTGTCATAACTGAAAAAAAGTGCCATAAAACAAGCTGTATGTCTTATAACTAAAATTTTTTTTTAAGTGCTATAAAACAAGCTGTATGCCTTATAACTAAAAAATAAAGTGCCAAAAAACAAGTTATATGTGTTATAACTAAAAAATAAAAGTGCAATAAAACAAGCTGGATGTGTCATAACTGACCAACTGTGGTTGTGAATGTAGCTTTGTGACAGATGAGTTCTTTTTCAAACCACTCCAGACCATCAGTAGTGTATCCCAAGGTAAAGACCCAATGTCATGTGACTTTTTGTTTTGTTTTGGTGGATTTTTTTTTTTTTTGGGGGGGGGGGGGGGGGGGAGGTGTTATCAAATTTTGTATGGTGCTATTGATTTTTATTTCTTTATGACTCAGTCTTCCATGTCTGCAACGACTATGGTTGAAAGGAAAGTTGTAATATTTCAACAACTGGTGAAAATTGTGGGATGGATGCGATGTTGACCAAATTATAGTTTTGTTATTAAAGTACATTCCACTTTTGTGACTGAGATTCTGTTTTTATTATGTGATGAGTTATGTATGTGCCTGAAATGACTGGGTAGATTTTTGTTTTGTTATGGTTTGTTTGCTTGGGTGGGTGGTATCTTTAAAAAAAAAAAATTAATCTTAAAATTTATTGGTTGTGATGTTCTTGCTCAGATTTTATCTATGTGTGTGTGTGTGTGTGTGTGTGTGTGTGTGTGTGTGTGTGTGTGTGTAATATATATATATATATATATATATATATATATATATATATATATATATATATATATATATATATATATATATATATATATACATACATATATAATCTGACTTCAGGGAGCTATGGTAGTTATTGACCACTGCTGATTGTTTCTTTCTCACTGTGGTAATATTGTGGTGCTGTTGTTCTTAATGTGTGAATGATAGACAACTGTTTTCTGTGATGGGTGTGGTTGTACAGCTGCCTTACTGTAATGTTCCCTAACCTCAGTGCTGTGATAGGATTTGGTGCTAATAAAACAACAATCAATGAAATGAATGTGTGTTATTTTTGTGTGATGTATGTTTTGTGTGTGTGTGTGTGTGTGTGTGTGTGTGTGTGTGTGTGTGTGTGTGTGTGTGTGTGTGTGTGGATAAGGTTTAGGGAAGACTTGTTGGCGTTAATGCTTTTTCGGAAGAGTAGGCCATTGTGTACCGGTGGGAATGGATGACAATATTTACAAAACTGCATACACATGGGTACTGGATGTAAAAAAAAAAAGCACATAAGTGCTTATTCCATTATCCTTGGAATAAAAGAATAAATAAGTAAATGATATGTCAGTTGGGTGCCAAAGTCCTGGTCTCTACAAAAGGTGGGATGGGTGGCACAACCCACATAAATCAAATAGAGGAGGAATGGTAAAAATAGCTCTTCAGTTGTTGTGCCTAAACAACTTGGAACTCCCAGCTGAGTTAATTAAGGGTGAGGAAAGAGGTTGGTATGTCAACATGACTTCTTACAATAACCCTCAGGGATTTCTGGGATTTTTTCAGTACAAGTAAAAATGTCCAGATTTTATACTTAAAATTTTCCCTTTTCTATCTTTTTCTTTTTTCTTAGTCTATAATTTTTGTCTTCTGTTCTCTCATGTTTGTTTTTTTGTGCCTTCCAGGTTCCCTGACCATTCTTCTGCCTTTTTTCAAGTAAATCTGACTTTTTTATCTGTTCACACCACCTATGGACTTTTACAATATCCACGGCATGCAGATCAGTGCAGAGAAAACCAGCATCTGCACTGACATTATTATAGACAGCAAGAAAATTGAGATATCCATTGTTTTAAACATCTGGGACTACAGAATTGGATAAAAGGTTCAAAACCTGAGATTGTCTCCTGGACAGTCCAGACTATAGCTGCAATGACCAAACTGAAAGTCCTCTGGAACAACAAGGACAATGCCATCAGCTTCAAAGATCAGACTGATGCGTTCCCTGGTCATGTCCATATATTTATAGAAATTATATGCATGTGAAATGTTGACCATATCAGCCAACATTTAAAGGAGGATACAGGCAATGGAGATGAGATGCTCTTGCAAACTTCTTGGTATCTCCTACAGAGATCACATTACAGATGAAGTGAAAACCAGAATTGAAAATGGAATTGGGCCATCTAAAGAGCTCCTGACTTCAGTGAATCAATGCAAACTGAAGTGGTTCGGGCATGTCACATGAACATCTGGACTGGCTAAGACTGTTCTACAGGGAACAGTACAAGGAGGGAGGTGAAGAGGCAGACAGAGAAATCGATGGAAGGCAACATCAGAGGATAAACTGGCCTCGAGTGGAACGACTTGCTACAGAGAGCTGAAAACTGCGAGGAGTGGGGGAAGCTGGTTGCAAAATCTTCAGTGGTTTCCCAACAGTCTTCAAGACTATGCCATAGGTGAAGATGTGGCATGCTTTTTAAAAGTGAAAAATAAACATTTCTCTTTTCTTTTTTCTGTTGCTTTCTTCATTTGCTTTTGATTCTTTGAACTCTCATTTCAGTATAAATGGCATCTCCACCTTCCCGTCTGTGCTAGAAATTTCTCCCATTCTCTGTGTCTGTCTTGCTCCTCATCTTTTTTGCTTATTGTCTACCTCCCCAGTGTATACTCCTGTCTTTTTTTTGGCAAAATCTTACAAATAAGCCTACTTTCTTTTCATACAGTATGACATTTTGTCTGTATCGTTTTGATCTGACGACCAGGCAGTGATAACGTAAATGCTGGGATGAGCATAGGATGTAAATTCTGCAGCGTTATTTGCTCACATTACGTTTTTTCTATGTGTACTTTTGTACATTTACGTGCTCTTAATTTTTTTAACAGTTTTTTGTAATCTGGGGATGAGAAATGAAGCAAAATGGCTGATGTCTTTGGTATGACCTGGTTTTATTGGTCTTAAGGAATGCAATGATCAGGTAGTTAACTTTATATTTCTGTTGATGGTGTTAGATGTTTAAGGGGATCAGATGGTGCTGGATTTTGAACTTGAGAAAATAATTGGAGCTGCTGAAATTGAATAAGGGTGACAACCTTGGTGTGGTGGGTAGGGCTCTAAACCAGATGAAAAATGAAATGATTCTTTGAACTCTCAAGTTCAGAAGTTTAACCTTAAAAATTCACAAGTTGTTCCTTCTCACCAGCTAGCAAATTTTAACACATTTGATATCATTAAATGATTAATGGATATTATCTGTGGCTGTGGGTGTGTAAGAAAGAGAGAGAGAGAGAGAGAGAGAGAGAGCGAGAGAGAGAGAAAAGAGAGGGGTAGGTATGATAAGACAATGTAAGTGAGAAGTGTATTAGAGGTGGTAGGGGAAGAAGACTAGTAAAGGGGGAGAACGAAAAGTGTGTGTGTGTGTGAGAGAGAGTGAAGAGAGTTTGGGAGTGTGTGTCGTGTGTGTGTGTGCATTTCTGTAGGTTGAGAAAGAGGGGTGGGTAGTCAAAGACTAGTGAAGAGGAGAGTGGGAAGAAAAGAGTTGGAATGCGCGCGTGTGTGTGTTTTGTGTGTGCGCGCGTTTTGCATTTGCTCATTTCATTCCTGAGCTAGAGCTCCGAGTTTCACCAATATTTAAATTTAAGTTTGTAACCATTTTTGCCCACCATTAATTAATGTAGCCAGCTGCATTCCAACTTCAGAGATATGTGTGTGTGTGTGTGTGTGTGTGTAAGAGAGAGATACACAGCATGTATAACTATGCTCAATGTTGATATTTGGCAAGAATAAGCCTTTTCTCCCATGAGAGAACCAGTTCACGACATAACACAAAAGGCATCAAAACTACTACAGAATGCTTCGTTCTTCCGAGACAATCACCATCATGTTCCCCCATAATGTCGTGAAAGTGATTTAGCAAGTGCATAAACTCAACAGTGTAGGGGGAGACCAGTCTTTGAACAATAGCTGACGACATTTTTCAACTAATTGATTTTTATGTTGACAAAAATCTGATTTTGACACCTGCAATCATATTTCCATTTTTTCAAGAACAAATACGGAGGGTGAACAGGTCAGGTATTGAGGGAGGGATATCACTAGGATGGGCACAGAATGCCCTATTTATAGCAGGATTTTTTGGTTTTGTTCTTTACCTATTTTACATGTACTTGTGATTCTTCTTTTTTTTTAGTTTTTTTTTTTTTCAATTGCTTAAAACTTACTTTTGTGGTTATCTAAAGACAATAAGCTCTATCACAGTATGGCTAGGGTCCTCAAGTTCTGCCTGCTTTTGATTTATGGAATTAAATAGTTGAGGTGGTTATGCCCTTTAGATTGGCTTTAATTTTTTGGCATCTAATTTTAGAGAGCACTAGTGTCTGTTCACAAACACACACATGCACACACACACACACACATACATACATACACACACACACAATCACAAAAAAATGTAGAGACGAGACAGTTGATACAAGTATCTATGACCAACACAAACATAAAAAAAGAAAACTAGTAACTTTTTTTTTCCTGTTGTTTATTCACACCCGAGTCTCTCATTCAAACAAGGCAGAATGTCACTGCTGCTGCATCATCATCACTCATCAGTGGCCTTGGTGGTCCTGGTGTAGATCAGCTGCGAACTGTGCTTGGATACCAGACGGATCAAACCTGAAAAAAATAAAATAAAAAAAAATAAAAAGTGGCTAACCACCTGCACTTGTTTTCTTAATTTTTCCAGGGAAAAAAAGTGCCAACAAGTGAAAAGGAATTTAAACACAAAGTTGTGACCAAGTATTTGAATGCTTCAATATACATTTATATGTGTGTGAATATTTCATAAAATCACAGAGTAACAATTGCATAGTTGAGGAAAAGAGAAAAAAAAAGCTCCCATAAAAATTAAGCAGCAACATCTATTACTGACATCAGGGGAGGGGGAGGGGGGGGGGAGAATAGCTCCTGAACTCAATTTGCTTTGAACATTTAAAAAAAACCCACCTAAAATGGCATGCTGAAACATATACAACATAATGACACATCAATCTGTTCGAATTTTCTCTTTCCTTCAATATAACACGCAGAGTTGATCTGACAGGGTAGTAGCAGCACCCTCTGACCTATTTGGCAGGTCAAAAGCAATCTACTCCTAAACAACAGAAGAGCAAAAAAAACATCACACCACCACAGAAAACTCACTCCACTCCACTCCGCACACTCACCTTTGCCGTGCAGCTCGCGCAGGGCCTGCTTTGCCAGGGAGCCTCGAACCTTCAATCGCTCAGACACGACGGAGGGTGTGATCAGCTTGTAGCTGGGCACCTCCTTGAGCATCTTGTCGTAGGTGGCCTTGTCGAACAGCACCAGGTTGTTCAGCTTGTCCCTGACTTTTCCCTTGGACCACTTCTGCTCAACACACACACACACACAGGTTTAGTTTTTCAGAGTGCCGATAGAAAATACACACACAAACACAAATTTAGTTGTACAGAGTACTGATAGGAAATCAACACACACACACACAAATTTAGTTGTACAGAGTACTGATAGGAAATCAACACACACACACACACACAAATTTAGTTGTACAGAGTACTGATAGAAAACACACACTCACAAGTTTAGTAGTACAGAGCACTGATAGAAAATCAACACACACACTCTTTTAGTAGTAAAAAGCACTGATAGAAAAATCAACACACACACACATTTAGTTGTACAGAGTACTGATAGAAAAATACACACACAAACACACAAAAATTTAGTTGTACTGAGTACTGATAGAAAAATCATCACACACACGCACAATCATTCATTGTACTTCAGTTACAGAGCATTGACAGAAAAATACAGTAGACAACAAAGTTTGGATGTGAATTGAGAAGAGTTGACAAAGTTGCAGGGATTTTTTTTGTTTTTTGGTGGTCTTCTTTATTTTTTGGCTCGAGCTCTGAGGTTCACATATTCCGACTTCCAGGATGGTGTCATCTGTTCCTAGCAGCACACATTGGCTTACTCTTCGGAAAGGTGTAATGGGCTTACGTGTGTGCAAAATGTTCTATGTGCGTTTGCACAAAGAGCCTCCATTTATAGTCTCAATCTGAAAGACTTTGACATTCAATTTGATTTTTTTAACTGGAAAGGACGAAGTTGGGAATCAAACCCAGAACCTTACGGATTTACTTCTTGGCAGGTTTAACCATCCTGCCACCCTCCTTCTTAGCAGTTTTATTCTGAGACTTATACTTGGGTAACAGCCTCTGTGGTTTGTTGGGCTATAAATAACTACCACTAGATTGGATATAAGAATTCGCAGTGATGTGTCCTAATAGCAAGTGCAACAAAAATTAGAAGTATTACACTGCTCATGCATTTGTTGATAATTTGACAAGTATGTACACCCAGGTTGTACAGTCCTTTCTTCCTAAAAAAATAACAGATATCAGACCATTTTTTAAAATACAATTAAAAAAAAGAAGATTTTAATGCATTTAGCTTAGTGATGTATTTTACACACATGGATGACACATTTTCACACACAGACACACACCTTACTTTCACACTAAAGTGACAGTCATTCTTTCTCTCACTCACTCACTCTCTCTCACTCACACACACACACACACACTGACAAACCTTCTTTTTGGCTTTGCCTCCACTTCCGCCATCCTTCTTGGCCTTGGTGGGTGCAGCCTTTTTACCTCCCTTTGGATCAACTTTTTTTGCCCCCTGAAAACCAGACAAACGACCTGATAAATTATACAAACGGTCCCCAAAGATCAAACATATTTTGACAAAAATGCAAGATAATGAATGTCCAGATAAAGCTACATGAATAAGTGGTCAGGGTTTATGCAGAAAGATTGTTGAAAAGACAACATTGTGGTTGTCACATTAAGGTGCTTCAGTCTCACCATGGCTCTGTGACCTTACAAGTGTCATCTGTGGGTGGTATTGAAGAGTTAGGTTAGAAGTGGTGGATGGCTTGTCAAAAGAGCTTCTTGGTTGCCAATGGTGGATGCCCGATACACTAAATCCAAACACAGTCCTGAGTCATATAACTCTGCTGGGCATTATCAACAAACATTGATAGTAAACTTGTCTGAATGAAGACTGGAGAACTGTCATTTTATAACTGTTCTCCTCTTCCACCCCACCCTCTTTCTCTCATAATTTTATCAATTTATTCTTGTATATCGAGGATAATGGAATAAGCACTCATGTGCTTTTTTCATCCTGTCCCCGTGTGTATGCAGTTTTGTAAATATTGTCATCTATTCCCACCAGCACACAATGGCCTTTTAAGAAAAGCAGTACGGGATTTAACGTGTGTGCAAAATGTTCTTTGTGCATTTGCACATGGGGCCTTGGTTTTTAGTCTCATCCGAAAGACTTAGAGAGAGTGGAGTCAGCACTGATGTTAACTCCACACATGGGGCCTCAGTTTTCAGTCTCATCCGAAAGACTTGGAGAGAGTGGAGTCAGCACTGATGTTAACTCCAGGGGAAAAATCCTCTCAAATGGGAATCGAAACCAGTCGTCAAATTGCGAGCGCTATGTTCTGACCACTACAGCACTAGCCTGACTAGGCTATCTCAGTCCCAGTCATGAGATGGTAATTGGAAAAAAGTCACAGGAAAAAAAGTCACAAGCGCGTGCGCGTGTGTGTGTGTGTGTGTGTGTGTGAATGAATGTGTATGCATTTTACTGCACTGCACATTTTTCTTGATGATATTGCTCTTATTTTACTTTTATTCTCTGGCCGGCCTGCGTGCGTGCGTGCGCGTGTTTTGTAAACTGGATTTTATTTGACTTTGTTGGACCTGATTGTGCTTTTTTTTTCCTGTGACATTTTTTCCTACCCAATTTTGTGACTTTTTTTCTATGACTTTTTCTCCTGACTTTTTTCCCTACAACCTCATAAGACACCCTGAGAATCCAAAACCTGGCAGGACTGTCAGAACAAGCAATTCCCTTCTTCCAATTAAATTTCTTTTTAATCTGGAATTTTTCTACTGCAATTGTATAATTTACAAGTGGAGATCATTTTCCGATTAAACAAATGTAACATGCAGCAAATCAGCAGCAGGCCAGAAATTTACCGGTTGCCTTCTGAAACCATGTTTCTTTCTTATAACAAGATGGTTGTATAGAACCAGCCGCCATGGCGCAGTGGTTAGCGCCGTGGATTCCGGACTGGAAGGTCGCGGGTTCGAATCCCATAAGTCATAGGGATTTTTTCGGGCTCCGGCCGGCTCCTACCCAGAGTGAGTGTGCTGTGGGCTCAGTGGAGAGACTGGGACCACACAGTCGAGCTTCATCTACTTTACGGATGCGAATTTGAGAGTGTTGCTCAAATTACCTGACCAACACTGCAGGTGTCTGTATCTCTCGGGCCTGGTTGACGCCGGGATATATTATGACAGTAAGTGTAGAGAACAACCCTGTCAAGTAGTCTCAAAGCGGATGCACCTCCACAGCAGCATCATTACATCATCCTCATCATCATTGATCATCATGCAATAATAAAAATTGCCTCTGATTCGGTGGCCTCCGTTGCTCTTGTCTCATGGTGACCTCAGATTCGGTTTCCCCATACGCTTCTGTGCCTGTGGTGAATTTGTGTCAAAGCCTTTGGGGTTGGGGGTTCGTGGGGAGGCGGTCGTTGGAGGGACGTTGTGGTGGTCGCCACCTTGGGTGGGTGACTCACTCAGTCTGGCTCCGCGACTGAGCTAATACTGTCGTTAGTAGGGGGCTTAGTAGGTGGTGTCCTGCGTATGTTAGCTCAGAACAGGCACCACTGAACACCACCAAAGTGACCCAGCAGAAGTGCAGGGCCCCTCTGGCTGGTGGCCCCGCGGCGGCCTAATATTGATGAGCTCCCTGTGGACTCCCGACCCCGGGGGTGAGACACAACGAATCTGGGTATGGCTGTGGCGGGGAGATTGAAATGAGCGGCGTGGGAACAGACGGGAACGTCACAGAAGACGAGGCAGCCAAAAAAAAAAAAAAAAAAAAAAAGATGGTTGTATAGAATACTCTTAGTGGTGCCATGGTGACAAAACTGGGGTGTGAAACCATAAAAAGTAAGTGAAGAGTCCGGTTAAGACAGATTAGCCTTTGGCTTCAGGCCCACTTAAAAAAAAAAAAAGACCGCCGATAAGCCATCATCCCTATTAACAAAAAATCACACCAAATACAAAACATACAAAAAGCCAACAAAACAATAGCAACTTATCTTGACAGATAAAATGGTTAAGTTGCTCAGACCTTGGGCTAGTACAACTTGAGTTTGGTTTCACACGCTAAGACCACGCAGCCATTTTGAACCACATGCATGTGGCTTGTACAAGGTAGACTGCAGTCTCCATTTTACATTATGAAGAAAAATATTCAAAAAATTCATTCTATAAACGTTCATTTCTGATTCTCTAATTCTAAAATATCACATCTGATCTCTTTTTGGTCACAAATTTTAAAGTTAAAACAAAACAATTTAGTCAAAAGTGGGAGACACGCGAAATCACACTCACCATGCTCGTGGTTCAGATTGAAGAGGAAGTGGAATGACGTTTCGGTAGGGGCCTAGCCTAAATGGCGTCTCAGATCCGAAACGAACTTTGTGTCAAATTTGATTTTCGTTCTCTTTATGTGAAAATCACCAGGATATACCACAAAAGGGAACAGCTTCGTTAGATTGTGTATGGACTTTGTAAATAAAGAATAATCAATTAATTTTTCTAACAAAAATATAATACTGGTTCGTTAAAAAGTTGTACGATGACATAATCGAAAGTAACAGCAGCCTCAAACGCACAAAGACTTCGTGTTGTTGTCTAACTAGCTCGGTGAGTAATACTGATACTAATATTCTGTTTTTGACTTGGCCAGCAAGCTAAAAACTGTATCAGAGGTGTGTGATAAGAGGATTAAGTTTCGATTTTCTTTGATGGATTCAGATGAACAAAACGAAACAAATTGCTGAGGATGTCCCACACTTGTACCAGCTGACACTTCCAGGAGGCCTAGGGGCCTATGACAATACACACTAGGGGCCTACAGCAGGCATACGATCCACAGTACACACTTGTAGTTCGACAGCACGCAAGGGAAAGACTTCTTTTTGAATGAAGACTTACAGTGTACTAATCAAACCAGTATGTAGCAGTCAAGTTTGCAATGCAATTGCTGTGTAGCATGTTCAATTTTAATTCTTGATCTATTCCACAAGATTTTATTTCACTTTTCCTATACATTTTATCGTACCATTGATTGTTGACCTCTCTTCCTCCTCACATGACCGAAAGAATCTCAAGAGGATTTTGGTCTCTAAGACTTGTAATTTAAAGACAGAAAGTAGAACTTGTGGATTATAAACTGAGCACAAACTGACAAAGATAAGCTTCAATGTTTACTAACTCAGGGTACAATACTAGTAACATTTCCTGCCCATTTTATAGTTTAAAACTTAAACTTAAAAGTAACTGGTCCAAAATGCTTTCAAGAGTAACACTTGACCTTGATCTTAACCTGATACTAGTGATAGTGATACCATCTTAAGCAAAGAGTTATAAATTTATTCCAAAATCTATCTCAGTACCTGTTGAACCTCTTCAGTGCCACATCCATTGTAATCTTACTGAATACAGCTGTTGTATTATCATCAGTAATAACATTATAAATACTGTACAGATGATCTATTCACTATTGTAAAGCAAAGGAACTCAGCTTTCTTGTGGATTTTTGGTTATCAGCTGGTATCATGACTTATCACAGTGGTGGATTGGTGATCAATACAAAATCATTTTTGTGTGATGCCACAGTATATTTTGGGGGGAATGACGGGGGGGGAAAGACCCCCCAAAAAGATTAAACTGACCACACTAGACTGACTGAGACGCTTTGACATACTTGTCATGTTATACTTCTATTATTTTTGGTGAAACTGTTATGTCACATTCAGACATTGTTGGTGCTGTTGCTCTTGTTGTTGTCATGTGTATACCTGCATAAGACTGTAACTTAAGTCAATTGGCCATGGGATCACCCAGAATATGCACTTTTCTATGCAGTATACACCAAGTATTCTTTTTGTTGCATTTTGTTTCAGAAGCTGCTTTTTTTTTAGGAACCCAGCTGATCTGGAGCCAAACATTTCCCCATCTCCAACTGGAGAAAGGGGGACACAAAGGTGGTGACTGCAGCAAGTTAAAGAAAGTTCAGCATGAGCGCTGTGTTGAAAGTGAGTTAAGGATTTTAATATCATGATTCATATACTCGTTTATAAATGACATTGGCAAATGTTATGTGTTATAACACAGGTAAACAGGTAGACAGGCTTACACCGTGTGAAGATGTGATATAATATATGTATTATAATGTATACACACATGCTCAGACTCCCAGATACATATTGATAAACACAGGCTCACTGTCACAGTCTCACACACACACACACACACACACACACACACACACACACACACACACACACACACACACACACACACACACACACATGTATGCACACACACACACACACACACACACACACACACACACACACACACACACAACACATGTGGGTTTGTCCCCAAAAGATGGTGTGTGTGTGTGTGTTCAAATTCCTTTAACGTCTTTTCACAAA
The DNA here is from genome assembly GCA_030674155.1 of Stramonita haemastoma. Classification (NCBI taxonomy): domain Eukaryota; kingdom Metazoa; phylum Mollusca; class Gastropoda; order Neogastropoda; family Muricidae; genus Stramonita; species Stramonita haemastoma. Next base: position 33,315,292 of record CM060339.1, on the reverse strand, counting down.
TTGTGATATTAGAAGGGAATGAGAGAGGGAGATAGAGACAGAGAAAGACAGAGGGGAAGGGTGTGTGAATATCAGGGGAGGAGGGTGTAGTTGGTAATGTATGGAAGATGGAATTTCAGGGGATCAATAGGGCCTACATGTGTGTGGATTGATGAAAAACCTTAACATTACTTACCTACTAAACTTCAATGAACAAAAAGGAAAATGCAGTTCTAACAATTCCTAACAAAAACAGTAATTCCAACGAATAAATGTAAAGTAAATGTAAGTTGTGTGTGTGTGTGTGTGTGTGTGTGTGTGTGTGTGTGTGTGTGTGTGTGTGTGTGTGTGTGTGTGTGTGTGTGCAAATATGCACATCACAGTTGAGAACATATTTGTGAAAAATAGAGAGAAAAAGTGTGTGTATTCTTTGATCATTTTTTTTTGGTTGAGAAAAAGGGGGAGGTATGTTATTTTGTGGAATTAGTTAGTATTGCTCAGTTTTGTTAATCAGTTCTTGCCAATGCCAGAGGTTTTTACAGTTTCTGGGGTAATAATTAACAAAAAATTATGGCATGAAAACTATTTTTTTTAATAGAAAAATAAATGTTATATTGTTTAATGGAAAATGAATGAGGAATCTGAATGTATATATTCAGATCTGAAGAATTTTTATTTCCAAACGTTCCATAACATGCCTAATTAAAAAATCATAATTTATGCAAATTTTTGCCTGACACTAAAGCAACTTTCTTGGCCAAGGTATACAAGAAAAACAACAAAATAGAGTGAAAAAAAGTCTCTTTGGGGATCATCTTTACCTGTTTGATCAAATCCATATGCACACATTTCAATATAATGCATACATTTAACTTTTCTGGCACTGCTGACGTGACCACTCCCCCCTCAGGCACCTACCCACTCCGATTCCTTCACTTCACCACCCCTCTCCCCCTACCCACTCAGGCCTTGACCGACTTTTGCCATGGCTGAAACTGTATGTAGACTTACTATCAGTATCACGATAAAGTACACTGGTCTGCAGAAAAGTTCGTCTGCTACGTAACATCCAAGAGTCACGCATCACTTTCTTTGTCATAATCATTGTCATTTTCAAGTGAATCATCAGACAAAAGATCGTCATCTTTACTATCATTATTTTGATCAAAAAATTCTCTGCAGTGCCGGCAAAGTAAAGTTTTCCATGAAACGGACGGTTGACTGACTGTCAAACACAAAAATTTAGACTCCATTTTGCCATGTGGCACTAGGCTTACACCGCACAAACGTAGCCAGTCACAGACTAATGTGAAGAAAAAAATCCATTTGCTGTGATGTAGAGGGATTCCATTCCTGCTTTACAATAGCTAAGACGTTCCTCTAGTCGTGTGAGAAGAAATTTTCACTCTTGCACCAGGCATGAACTTGTCAAACACGCAAAGTCCAGGACTCATTGCCATACAGGAGGGTGCTCAGGACACACACTCTGAAGATCTGGATCTGTGTGTGCTCAGTCAGCTTGCTGTTATTCCATGCTTTCTTTGTCAGTCTGGTCATGGTGCTAGCAGCTTTACCGATGCACTTGTTGAGCTCTGCGTCAAGTGAGAGGGTGTCTGAGATATTGAGCCCAGGTACACAAAGTCATGGACAACATCCACTTCATGGTCATTGTTGCTTATGGCTGGGGAAAGTCAACATCCTGTCCCATGACTTGTGTTTTTATTTCATGCTAACGGTAAGCCCAAAGTCTTGGCAGGCATCGCTGAAGCGAGTCATGAGGTGATGTAGGTCCTCTGCTGAGTGGGTGGTTACTGCTGCATAATCTGCAAAGAGGAAGTCATGCCGGCACCTCAGCAGGACTTTAGTCTCGGCTCTTAGTTGCTTGTAAGCCCTGAGTGATAACATGTGGTTGGCATTAGTTTGGATTGTACTCAGTACTTGGAAAAGTGTTTTTATCAACTATTGTTATTGAGTGGTACTGGTAATATTGCTTTTGTCATCATCATCAACAATATTATCACCATCATCATAAATCATCACCATCATCGTCAACATCAGCATGATCATAAAAAGATGGCAATCTGTTTCAGTGTTTATACTCAAATTTTCTAGACTCACCCTCCCCTTCCGTCTCCTCCTCCTTATTATTATTTTTTTTAACATCATTATCCATTATCATCATCATCATCATCACCACCATCACCACCATTGATCATCATCATCATCATCATCATCACCATCATCATCATCACCACCACCACCACCAACCACCACCACCACCACCACCACCACCACCACCACCATCACCACCATCCACCACAACCACCACCTACCACCACCACCACCACTACTAAAACACAACATTTCTACGCATACCCCCATCAATCCATGAATTCAACCTTCCCTGTTGACAGGTGATGTCCCAGGTGGTGGGGCATTTCGAGTCTGCCTGCCTGAACTTTGCCCGAGGCCTCTACTACAACGTGAGCATGGGCTACCTGTTCAAGAAGAAGGCGCTGCCCTACCCCGAGCCTGCCCCGGAGGAGGAGCCCCCCATGATGACAGAGCTGGCCCGACGCCGCGCCCCGCGTGCGAAAGAAGGAGGGGCTGGAACATCAGCCCACACCCAAGTAAGTAAGCAGCCATGAATCTCCCTTGACAATAAGTCAGATTTGCTGGGCCTGACATACCCAAGTAAGCAGCCATGACTCTCCCTGACACACCCAAGTAAGCAGCCGTGACTCTCCCTGACACACCCAAGTAAGCAGCCATGACTCTCCCTGACACACCCAAGTAAGCAGCCATGACTCTCCCTGACACACCCAAGTAAGCAGCCATGACTCTCCCTGACACACCCAAGTAAGCAGCCATGACTCTCCCTGACACACCCAAGTAAGCAGCCATGAATCTCCCTGACACACCCAAGTAAGCAGCCATGAATCTCCCTGACACACCCAAGTAAGCAGCCATGAATCTCCCTGACACACCCAAGTAAGCAGCCATGACTCTCCCTTGACAATAAGTCAGATTTGCTGGGCCTGACATACCCAAGTAAGCAGCCATGACTCTCCCTGACATGGCATGAATCTCCCTGACACACTCAAGTAAGCGCCATGACTCTCCCTGAACAGGCACAAGTAAGCAGCCATGACTCTCCCTTGAACATAAGTCAGATTCGCTGGGCCTGACACACCCAAGTAAGCAGCCATGACTCTCCCTGACATACCCAAGTAAGCAGCCATGACTCTCCCTTGAACATGCACAAGTAAGCAGCCATGAATCTCCCTTGAACATGCACAAGTAAGCAGCCATGACTCTCCCTTGAACATAAGTCAGATTCGCTGGGCCTGACACACCCAAGTAAGCAGCCATGACTCTCCCTGACACTCCCAAGTAAGCA
>CM060339.1:33279413-33306913 GCA_030674155.1 Stramonita haemastoma | reverse complement strand
TTCCTTACAACAACAACAAAGTCAATGACAGTAACATTTAGATAATCAACACTTTTTATTGCATGTATGACTACCACCACCTCAAAAGAGAAGAACAATTCTTATACTCCACACTGGGCACAACAGGCTAAACCACCACATGTCCACAAAGCTCAAAACTCGGTCCTTCCCCCCTGTGTGCCTGTGGTAAAGAAAACCAGACAGGTGAGTGCACATCTTTCAGAGATGTACACTATTCAGCGACCTGAGGAAGAAAGTGTGGCCGACGGAGATAACCCTACAGACCAAGCTGTACGGCCCACGAGAGGAGCTGGAAAGGACATGCCATTATTTTTCCCAGACACATCTGACAGTGTAAAGCGAACAAGAGAAGAAGAAGAAGGAGACTGCCTATGTGGTTGGTTCTGTAGTGAAGGCAATTTGATGACCCGGGTTCGAGTCCGGTCAAGGAAATTTTTCTCCTGGAGTTAACATCAGTGCTGACTCCACTCTCCCCAAAAGACCTTCGGATGAGACTTTAAACCGAGGCCCCGTGTGCGAACGCACGCAGAACATCTTGCGCACACGTTTAATCCTGTTCCGCTTTTTGTAAGAGTAGGCCATCGTGTGCCGGTGGGAACAGATGACAATATTTACAAAACTGCATACACACGGGGACCGGATGAAAAAAAGCACATGATTGCTTATTCTGTTATCCTCAATATAAAAGAATAAATAAATAAATAGATAAATAAATGAATAAATAAATAAATAAATAAAATAAATAAGGCCTTGTGTGCAGGACCTCTCCAGCCTGGCCTACCAGAACACCATGGGGAAACCGGTTCAGTCGGACATCGCCCTGCAGATCTCTGACCTGGTGTACAGCACCATCCTCCAGATCTTCTTCTTCATCCAGGTCAGTTCTCCCCTCTTCTTCTTCATCCAGGTCAGTTCTCCCCTCTTCTTCTTCATCCAGGTCAGTTCTCCCCTCTTCTTCTTCATCCAGGTCAGTTCTCCCCTCTTCTTCTTCATCCAGGTCAGTTCTCACCAGGCCAGGAAGCATTGTACAGGTGTTCCCATAACCTCCTATGTGATTATTTTTTTATTATTTTTTTTATTATTTTTTTTTAATTTATTTATTTATTTATTTATTCTTTCATATTGAGGATAATGGAATAAGCACTCGTGCCTTTTTTACATCCAGTCCCCAGGTGTATGCATTTTTGTAAATCATGTCATCTGTTCCTACCGGCACACAATGGCCTACTCTTAGAAAAGCAGAACAAGATTTAATGTGTGCGCAAGATGTTCTGCGTGCGTTCACACATGGGTTCCCGGTTTATAGTCTCATCCGAAAGACTTTTGGGTGGAGTGGAGTCAGCACTGATTGAGGGAGCGAGATGTCAAGAGACCTCAGCCTCTGCATGGGGCCGTCATATAGAGGGTGATGCCCATCTCCTCTCCCTCGCTGCTTTACTTTCCTTGGCCCTAAAGGGGCAGGTACCCATATACATTTGGGGGACTGCTCTGAAGCCAAGGTGTGTAAATGGTCACCCATCCACTTGGTAACCATGCTCAGTGCTGCTTAACTTTAGCTAGGGGAAAGCAAGTGCTCTGACCACTGAGCTATCCCGTCCCCAGTTCCCAGTGCATGGGGTCAAACATTTGGTTTGGCTAGTGATTGGACGGTTCAGGGAAAGAGTGGGGTCTGCACTGATTTAAACTGCAGAGGAAAACTTCCCCTTCGGTGAGATTCAAACCCAGGTCAGCAGATCATGAGCGCAATGCGCTATGCTTTAACCAACCAGGCTGTCCTATCCCTGTCTTCTTCTATCATGTAAATGGTTATCGTGTATCCCGTGTCTTCACCTATTAGGTGATGCGTTATTCCATGTGTGATGTGTGTGGTCAGGTGATGTGATGTGTGTGGTCAGGTGATGTGTTATAATCCTATGTGTGATGTGTGTGGTCAGGTGATGTATTATTCCATGTGTGATGTGTGTGGTCAGGTGATGCGTTATTCCATGTGTGATGTGTGTGGTCAGGTGATGCGTTATTCCATGTGTGATGTGCGTGGTCAGGTGATGTGTTATTCCATGTCTTCACCTGTCAGGTGATGTGTTATCCCATGTGTGATGTATGTGGTCAGGTGATGTGTTATTCCATGTGTGATGTGTGTGGTCAGGTGATGTGTTATTCCATGTCTTCACCTGTCAGGTGATGTGTTATTCCATGTGTGATGTGTGTGGTCAGGTGATGTGTTATTCCATGTGTGATGTGTGTGGTCAGGTGATGTGTTATTCCATGTCTTCACCTGTCAGGTGATGTGTTATTCCATGTCTTCACCTGTCAGGTGATGTGTTATTCCATGTGTGATGTGTGTGGTCAGGTGTCAGCCTCAGCCTGGATCCCGTTGAAGGTGTACCACATGAATGTGGTGGAGTTGGTCTTCACTGCCATCATGTATTCCATGTACGCCTTCGAGTACAAGTGGATGAATATGGGTACGTGACATTTCAGTCAGCTCGGAATGAGTTGTTTTTTTTTTTTTAACTGCTTCTTTTGCGTCTTTTGTCTTTGTGACCCTTTTAGTTTCATGCAGGAAAATATGCCAAGACTGGAAGTGGTATGTGAGTGCTCAGAGTAGGTGTAGGTAGTTATGTATGGATTAAAATATTGGTTTGATTACACGTTGACATACTGTATGAATTAATTCCTTTAAAAAACAAAAAAGAAGATATGTAGCTCTTTCAGTATGGTAGTAAGCAAGCATTTGCTAATGAAAGAAGCTGGGCTTCTATATCATCCTGTCAGCTTTCACCATTTTGAAATTTGACCAATCGTAGAGGTCAGTTCATGTCTGTTGTAACATCACTTCACTTTTGTTGTAAATCGATGCATGCTGTCACATGAAAATATTCAGTGACTGAAATGAAGTCTCCAAACAAAGACTGTAGATCATGTCAAGTTTTTGTTATTCGGTGTGTTGTCATTGTTGTTTTTAAACAATTTCTACTTGGTTTCCTGTTAAGTTAGTCGTTTTCAAGAAGGAAGTTTGGTTTGTCTCTTCCTTCTTTTCATCTTTTTTTTTTTTTTCTTTTTTCTTTTTTTAAGATCAGATTTTCAGAATTTCCTGTCATCAGCTACGATGCCTTCTTTTCAGTCTATTCATGTGTGGTTAAGTAGCCCTACTCTCTGGTTTGAAATAGATGGGGAGGGGGGGGGTGCATAACTCTTTCTTGTCATAAAAAAGCCAATTCTGTCTGGCAGGGATCGGAGTTCGGAAGCGCATTGACCTGATCGACAGAAACTTTGCGTTCCATCTCGGTTTTGGTTTACCACTGGCATTTTTGACGCTGGTGTTTGAGAATTTCTGGATCGGGTGAGTATGGTGTCATGTTTTCAGATGTATTTATATTTTTGCTTATTATTGTTGAGATTTTTTTTTTCTTTCACATCCTCTGTCTGTCTCTGACACTCTCATTCTCTTCCTTTTCTTTTCCCAGTCTCTGTGTTATTCTCTTTTCATGAGGCTATGTGTTGTCGTCATTTTTTGTTGTTGTTTTCTTGGTTAGATTTTTTTGTTATTATTGTTTTTGTTATGGGGGGGGGGGTTCGTTCTTCTTTTTCTTCTTCTTATCATCATAGTCATCATCATCATCTTTTTTTTTAAATTTAGTTTTATTTTTTATCATCATCATCATCATCATCATCATCATCATCATCTTTTTTTTTCTTGTTATAAATATCATTACTACTACTACTACTAACTACTACTACTACTACTACTACTACTACTACTACTACTACTACTACTACTTTTACTACTACTTTTACTACTACTACTACTACTACTACTACTACTACTACTACTACTACTACTACTACTACTACTACTACTTTTACTACTACTACTTTTACTACTACTTTTACTACTACCACTGCTACTACTATCACTGCTACTACTATCATTGATGTCAGCACCACTAATGCTATCATCAGCAGCATTATTGTTATTACCACCATCATCATCATCGTGGCCATCATTATAATTTCATCTGCAAGCAAGTCACACTGATGTTGCTGTATTTTACTTTTTGTTCAGAGCGACACTGAGTTCCATCTTCTTTCCAATCTTGGCCCTGTGTGCCAGCGATGCCACAGAACCAAAGGACACCAGGTGAGAGAGAGAGACTGGGGTGGGAAGGGGGGGATGGAGGGATAGGGAGGGGGGTTGGGATAAGGCTGGGAAGCCGGGAAACTTGAGACTTGTTAGGGAACAGGGGGAGGAGAGGGTACTTTTATTGAGAAGTGCGGTTTTCTCCTGGGGGGGTTTAGTGGGGGGGGGTTGGGGGGGTGGCTTATTTAGGCTGGATAGGTTATCAACGACATTGAGTATTATGTACACACATACATACAAATACACACACATTATCACATACATACACACACACAAACACACATACACACACACAAATGCACACACACACAGATGAGACTATAAACCGAGGCCCCATGTGTGAACGCACGCAGAACATCTTGCGTACATGTTAAATCCTGTTCTGCTTTTCTTAAGAGTAGGCCATCGTGTGCCGGTGGGAATAGATGACATTTACAAAACTGCATACACACAGGGACTGGATGTAAAAAAGTACAAGAGTGCTTATCTCATTATCCTCGATATAAAAGAATAAAATAAATACACACACACACACACACATGCACACACACACACACACACACACACATTATCACATACATACACACACATACACACACTATCACATACATACACACACACATACACACCCAAGAACACACAGAACATCTTGTGCACACGTTAAAACCTGTTCCGCTTTTCGTAAGAGTGGGCCATCGTGTGCCGGTGGGAACAGATGACATTTACAAAACTGCATACACACGGGGACTGGATGTAAAAAAAAAAAAAAAGCACCAGAGTGCTTATTCCATCATCCTCGATATAAAAGAACAAATCAAATCAAATCAAATCAATCTGCTTGTTCCATTATCCTCGATATAAAAGAAAAAATCAAATCAAATCAATCAAATTTCCCTCTCTCTCTAAGAATAAATCAAATCAAATCAAGCTACCTCTGTCTCTCTAAGAATAAATCAAATCAAATCAATCAATCTCCCTCTCTCTCTCTCTCTAAGAGTAAATCAAATCAATTAATCTCCCCCTCTCTCTCTCTAAGAATACATCAAATCAAATCAATCAATCTCCCTCTCTCTAAGAATAAGTCAAATCAATCAATCTCCCTGTCTCTAAGAATAAATCAAATCAAATCAAATCAATCTCCCTCTCTCTCTCTAAGAATAAATCAAATCAATTAATCTCCCCCTCATTCTCTCTCTAAGAATAAATCAAATCAAATCAATCTCCCTCTCTCTCTCTAAGAATAAATCAAATCAATCAATCTCCCTGTCTCTAAGAATAAATCAAATCAAATCAATCTCCCTCTCTCTCTCTAAGAATAAATCAAATCAAATCAATCTCCCTCTCTCTCTCTAAGATTAAATCAAATCAAATCAAGTCAATCTCTCTCTCTAAGATTAAATCAAATCAAGTCAGTCTCCCTCTGTCTCTCTCTCTAAGAACAAATCAAATCAAATCAAATCAAATCAATCAATCTCTCTCTGTCTCTCTAAGAATAAATCAATCAATCTCCCTCTGTCTCTCTAAGAACAAATCAAATCAAATCAAGTCAATCAATCTCTCTCTCTGTCTGTGTCTCTCCCCAGGGGCCGGTCCAGCTACGTGTTTTACCCCACAGAGAAAGTGGTGAGCTACCTGTTTCGCTTCATGGTCAGGTACGGGCTGAGCAGCACGCTGACCGCCCTGGGGCTGGTGGTGGTGGGGGGGGCGCTGTGCTCCCTGGGGGCGCTGGCCGCCCTCTTCACCTGGGGGTTCGCCCTCCTCTCCTGGCTCGCCGCCCTCCCCTGGTTCGAGTCCTGCGCCCACATATGGAACTCTGTGATAGGGGCGTTTTCTTGAAGGAGTTTAGTTTTTGAGTGGTGGGGAGGGTGGGTTGTGGTTGAGGGGAGGGGGGGTATGTGGGTGTGTGTATGGGGTTGGGGGAGGGGGTTTATGAGCATTTTCTTGAAGGATTTTTTTTTTTTTATGCGGGGGGGGGGGGGGGGGGATTGGGTGAGGAGAAGGGTGTGTGTTGGGGGAGGGGGGTTTTGTGAGGGGTGGAGGTGGGGGGTTGAAGGTGTGTGGAAGGTGTGTACGTGTGGGTGTGGGAGGTTGTGCGTGTGTGTGTGTGTGTGTGTGTGTGTGTGTGTGTGTGTGTGTGTGTGTGTGTGTGTGTGTGGAAGTTGGGATGAAGGTGTGTGGAAGGGGTTGGAGGGTTGCAGGGGTGTGTTTTGGGGAAGAGGGTGAGTAGGGTGTGCGTGTCTTTGTGTGTGATGGGGGATAGGTTGGTTTGGATTTTTGGGGGTCGATTCGGGGGGTTTGTTGGTTGGGATTTTTTTTTTGTTCAAGTTTAAATTTGAGGAGTTATGGAAAGAGTGTGTGTGTGTGTGTGTGTGTGTGTGTGTGTATGTGTGTGTGTGTGTGTGTGTGTGTGTGTGTGTGTGTGTGTGTGTGTGTGTGTGTGTGTGTGTGTGTGTATTGTTCTTCATTTTTAATTCATTCACTCAAATTGTATTTTTGGGCAGACTGAGTGTATGCATGCATTTTTTTTGTAAGAGTATATTGTTGAATTGAAAGGATCCCCATTCTCATAACACCACACACCACACACACACACACACACACACACACACACACACACACACACACACACACAGACACACACCAGACACACAGACACACACACACACACACACACACACACAAGACATACACACACACACACACACACACACACACACACACACACACACACACACACACACACACACCATCTATCATCAAATCATTGCCAGGGCATACTCATTTTGCCCCCGCCCCCCCCCTCCTTCACCTCATCTTCTCAAGGTCAGTGTAATACGAGTGTATGGCATTTTAAATCCTGGATTATTGATTGTTTACATGAACTACTTTATCCTGGGGCTCGAACAGTGCTATTTTTGCCCATTATATGTGAATCATGTGACGAGTTCTGACATCCCATACAACACTGGATATGGGTTTGACAAATTTTTGTAACATGATCCAGGAATGTTCATGTGAATTTTTATATCATGAAGTGTTTTTGTTGTTTGTGTGAATGTGGCACACATGTCAAAAAGTTGCTTTATTATTTTCATATGGTACCAGTGTTTTTTTCTCCCTTTTTTTGTTTTGTTTTTTGTTTTTTTTCCAGATGGTACATTGAATATGCTATACATTTTACTTTTTGGATGTTGATGTGACAAGGGAATTAATTGCAAAAGACTGATTGTATTTTTTATGTGTTGCTGCCTATTGACTATAAAGTTCTGTTGGTTTTTTTAAATTTTTATTTAAGGGGGGGGGGATTAAAGATCTTATGATGTTGCTCTCTTGTATGCTGATAGAGAGCATATGTGTGTGCACACGCATGTGTGTGTGAGTGAAGCAAATTTGTAGGAGAGGGGAGTCTCTGTCACTTTGTGTGTGCGTGTGTGTGTGTGTGTGTGTGTGTGTGTGTGTGTGTGTGTGTGAGTGTGTGTGTGTGTGTGTGTGGTGTGTGTGTGGTGTATGTGTGTGTGTGTGTGTGTGTGTGTGTGCGCGCGCGCGTGAAGGATTTTTTTTTCCTCTTTCATCATGTAGATGCAAGTATAAGCATGTATGTATGTGTGTATCATTATTCAACCTAACATCTCTTCTCTCACAGTGATATTATCCAAGAAGAAAAAGAAATAGTGATGAAGTTTTATAAAATTGCATGTATATTTATACATATATATGTGTGTAAACAGTGTGTTTGCATGTTTGTACACAAGCGTGTACACACATATTAGATGTAGGAGCTCACATTCCCAAGAGAGAGAAGTACATTAGTGTTGTTCTGTTTGTCATGGTATGACGTCTTGTAAGGTCCATCCAAGCAGTTGAATAATTAACAACTTAAATGAATGATTAAGAACAAAGGTGGCAGGATGGTTCGGAGTAAACCGTGAGGTTCTGGGTTCCATTCCCAGCCTCACCTTTTCTGCCCAGTTTGATGAAAAAATCAAACTGAATGTTTAAAGTCTTTTGGATGAGAATATAAACGAAAGCCCCATGTGTGAAGGCACACAGAACACCTTGCACACACGTTTAAATCTGTTCCCCTTTTTTTGGAAGAGAAGGCCATTGTGTGTCAGTGGGAACGGATGACAGATTTACATGTTTGTGTATGCGTGTGTGTGTGTGTGTGAAGGATTTTTTTTTTCCTTTTCCATCATGTAGATGCAAGTATAAGCATGTATGTATGTGTGTGTGTGTCTTTATTCCATCTAACCTCTCTTTACTCACAGTGATGTGTGTGTGTGTGTGTGTGTGTGTGTGTGTGTGTGTGTGTGTGTGTGTGTGTGCATTTATGCATGTATGTGTTCATAAAAGAAACGGGGAAGGATGCTAATGAGTGCAGCTTTGACATCTGTGTAGATAGCACATTTTCAGCTTCAGTGTCTGTGGTTTGAATCTAGGTACAGCGGAGCTCGAGCTGAGGAATGAAAAATGGGTTTTTTTTTAAATCTAGGTACTTTCTGATGGCAGTAGCTGTGTAGACTTGCAGCTTTTTTTTCTTCTCTTTTCCTTCTTTTTTTTCTTTTTCTTTTTTTATCATTATTATTGTATTTTTTAACAAGCTATGTACAGACCTATTATTGCCTCGTGTGTTCATGTATACTACTACAATAGTACAATAAGCAAGAACATTGTGGTCATACTTGACATAACAATGTTATTAGCATTTTTTTTTTTGGCACCCTCTTTTGAAAAGGAGAACTAATCCTCTGAAGTCCAAGTATGGCTGCCTGAATGGCAGGGTACTTGAAAACAGTCATACACTCAGACTTCTTTCTCATCCAGTGTGTACTTGCAGTTTCACAGTGACTTTTTTTCAAGTGTGGAAAATTAGTAAGATTATATTCTGGGTGACCCTCCCAGGGTGTAATCATACTGGGGAATAAATAACAGCACCACCAACACCTATGGTAAAAAGTAAAGGTGTCCCATAACCTATGCTGCGGTTGGAGAGTGAGGCCTCAGAGACCCCAGCTTCTCTAGGGGCCAGCATGTTGAGGGCGGCGCCCATCTTCTCTCCCTCGCTGCTTTACTTTCCCTGACCCTGAAGAGGGCAGGTACCCATTTACAGCTGGGTGAACTTGGTAACTGTGCTGAAGCCAATGTGTGCGAACGGTTACCCATCCACTTCATAACCTCGCTCGATGCTGCTTAACCCTCTCTTGGGGAAAGCGAGGGCTCTGACCACTGAGCTATCCCGCTCTCCAACATGATTTATACAACATATGATGAAAGCACAAAGGTATTTCAGCATGATACATATATTTTCTAAAAGAAAAATAGGCAAAACAAACCCCCCAAAAATGGGAAATGTGGCTAGATCTTTTATATCTTTTGGGGCTTTTCTTTCTTATTTTTCTCCACTCCCCCCCCCCCCCCCCCCCCCCCCTTTGTTTATATCATTTGGTGGTTGTATTTTTTTGTTTGGAGGTTTACTGATTCATACATATATGATGAATATTTTATGAGTGTGTGTGTGTGTGTGTGCATGCATACACATGCAGACCCTTTTTTTAAAATTCATGAACTGTATAACTTTGTGACATAGAATTTTAACATGATTGTATGAAATGTGCACACTGTGTTTGAAGATTTAAAAAAAAGAATTACATAGAACTCTAATTCATGTCTACTCTTACAATGTGTGTATTCTTCATTTTATTTTATGGTTGTTTTTTTTAATCCATCAACTGCAGCAACTGTATATGTGATTTGGAATACAATGATTGTGTGTTATGGAAGATTATTGTCTTGTATTGTTCAGTTTTTATTGTACTAGTACTAATGCAAGCCTTTGTTCAATAACTGTTAGAGAATATTGCATTGCAACCAACCCCCAAAGAATAGAATCAGCATTCTATGTCCTCCCTTAAAAAAAAATTTTTTAGATAGATGGTTAGATTTTGATTTTTGTCTTCAAAATGTTCTTGATGTAGTTGTTGGGAAAAAAAAAAAAGTTTATGATTGATGGTTAGTATGCTAATTGTGTCCATACTTCACCCCCCCCCCCCCCCCCCCCCCTCCCACCTGCTCTCACTCTCACTCACCTTTCTCGCTCCCAGCACAGAAAAACAGACTGATGTTTTGGGTGTCTTGATGTTTTCTTTCTTTTGTTTTTCTGCTGATGATATGATTATGAATTCATTTTAACTGTGTATAATGTCTGTTATGAAATATTACGTGAATTTGACTTGAATGTTCAAAATGGTGACTTTTTGTTCAGATAAGTTCTTGTGATACAGTTTTAACATCAGTGTCGCTGTGTTTGAGATATCAACAACAACAAAAAAGAGAGAAAAACGTAGGTGAGATATTTAGATTACTTTATGGGGGCTAGGCAGAAGAGTTGTGACTTTATTCCTTGCACCAATATCAAGAATATGGATCACATATTTATCACTTTTTAACTTTATAGCTTTTAGGTAAAAGAAAAAAAAGGTAACTTTTACCTTTTTAACTTTGTAGCTTTTAGGGGTTTTTTATGAGTGAGGAGCCTCGTGGCATGTTTTAGCATCACTGATGTTTGTGTGAACTGTCAGAGGATGTGTGACACAAGTTTTCACTTTTACCCTACTTTATGGGCAGTGCAGGCCTTTTTTTCTTATAAAAAAAAACAGAAACAATAAAAATTGTAGTTTCTTTCAGAATTATTTCTTCTTCTTCCTCACCGAACACTCAGACAACAACTATTGCTGTCTGTCATGTGAGCGAAAAATGAGTTATGCTGCCATTAAGCGCCTGACAAGTCAGGCCCAGCACTTCTGACTTTGGCCTGGTTAGAATGATTTGAAATTTTATGTATGTCTCAAAAATTCAGCTTGATTACTCTGTTTGAAGGTGTGTGATGCATTTTTGTTCATGAATGAAGAAACTGCCTTCAGACACCTGAGTGGAACGACTTGTTGTGGAAAGCTAAAACTACAAGGAGTGGAGGAAGCTGGTTGGAAAATCTTCAGAGGTCCTCCAACATGATAGGTGAAGGGGGAGGTTCCTCCTCTGCTAGGGGTCTTACTCTCACTCACAAACCCAGCTTTTCACACTTTGTACAAAGAAAAAAAGGATGGACACCCTGCTATGCCTATCTATCTCCTGGGTTTGACAGACCCTGACTCTGTGAAGAACAAAAATATCAATACTCACAACGGGTCTCTTATGAATCAACATTTGCAGCAGCATCCATCACTTTCAAGTTGAAGTGTCACAAGAAGACAGCCCCAGCTTAACTAACTAACAAGTCATAATCAAGGACAGGAAACAACAAACGACACACAGAGAGAGAATAATGCATGCTCAATCATTCATGTCCATCACAATAGCAGGAGGAAAACCAAGATTCCCTATTCAGTGTTCCCGAGGCTATGTATGTGATTTTATCACATCGTAGTTGCTGACAGGAAAAACTGAAAATCTGATCTTTAAAAAAAATCACATTAGCTGTGTCATGGTTGAAAATATTACTGTTGTCAATTCTTTGAGTGTAAAACAGTTAACCAAAGGTCTCTTAAACCCATAAGATGGAATGAAGGGAGTATATAATGGAACACAATCAAAGTTTTCCATGCTGGAAAGCCTATGATAACAGGTTTTAGCATCAGCTTCACCGAATGTAAAACACGCATTGTCACAAATGCATGATTGTACATGTCCATTTCATATTGCTATGTATTTGTGTGTGAGAAATTGAGCATAATGATGGGCAAATTGAACTGGCGGAGGAATTTATAACTCTCGTTGCTTTCCTGAGAACAATTGAATACAATGTTGAGCTGAGTGTGCTATGTTGCTGTTGTTATGATTCTAATATTGGCCTTCTCACTGTCAGTGTTATTGGATAATCCACAGCATGTCACTCTATCCTTCCATCTCTGTGTGCCATGCATTCAGCGATGTTGTTTTGGGTTTTTTTGTCTCTTCAGAATTACACTTGGCAAGAAAAGTAGAAAGAGAGAATGGAATTGGCAAAGTGGAATGGTTTCACTTTGAAAACTGTTTCACTTTCGTAAGTTGCATACACTTGTGTTTAGTTATGACTGTGTGAGTGTGTATTCGTTTGTAAGTAGGTTTTTTGTGTTGTTTGTTGTGTTAGATTTTTTGGCTATTTTGTTGATGTGTGAAATATTGTATTGGATAAAAGTTGTCATTATTTTTGTTTGTTTTTTTGGTTTGATCTGTTTGCTGGTTAGGCTGGTTTGGGGCTTGTTGTTTTGTTGTTGTGTTGCTTGGTGTGGTGAGGAAGTAGTTTTGCGTATGTAATATCAGGACAGGTTTTTTTAATTATTGTTTTGTTTATATCATGATCACATGTTTGTCAAAAACCAGATTGATGGACTACTATGTTTGTGAGTGTCAGTGTTGAACATGCATCAGTTTTTGCTTGGTTTTTAGTCGTGCATGCAGAATCGTTCATCAGTCAATGTCAGGAATCTGTGTTCATGGAATCTGTGTATGCGTGCGTGCGTGTGTGTGTGCAAGTGTGCATGCGTGTGTGTGTGCATGCGTGTGTGTGAGTGAGGGAAACTGTTTGTTTGAAATAAATGACTGCTAACAACCAACTCTCATGTTGTGTGAGTCTGCATTGCTCTGCATACCACTGTAGTTTGTGTGTGTGTGCGTGCATGTGTGTGTGTGCGTGTGTGTGTGCGTATGTGCGTGCGTGTGTGCAAATGAAACTGTCTGAAATAAATGACTGCTTACAATCAACTCTCATGTTGTGTGAGTCTGCATTGCTCTATCTGCATACCACTGTAGTTTGTGTGTGTGTGTGTGCACGCCTGTGTGAGTGCATGCGTGCGTGCATGCGAGCGAAACTGAAATAAATGACTGCTAACAATCTTTCTTGTGTTGTGCAGTCTGCACTGCTCTGCACACCACTGTTAGTCACAGCAGATTTCCCTGTGTCCATGTCGGGCTGCTTTCCCTCGGGGAGAGCATGTCGCCATAAGAGCAGCGCCACCCATTATTTTTTTTTATTTTCCTGTCTGCAACTGTATTTGTTTCCCTGCTGAAGTGGCTTCTTTTCTGCAGAATTTTGTCAGGGACAACGCTCTTGTTGCCGTGGGTTCTTTTACGTCTGTTGGGGCTGTTGGTGTTGTTTTTGCCGACAGGAAAGGGTTTTTTTATGGTAAATGATATTCAAGAGAATGCTACATGCACACACACACACCCCTATCTGCATGTGCATACACTCTCACAGTCACACACATGCACATAATGTCTGTCTGCATGCATGCACCCTTATGTGCACGCACACGCGCGCGCGCACACACACACACACACACACAGAGGATTTTTACCCTGGTATTAACATTGCACTTACTCCATTCTTCCAAAAGTCCTAACATGAGACTATAAACCAAGTGCTCTCTCTCTCTCTCTCTCTCTCTCTCTCTCTCTAACACACAGGCACTCTCTCTCTCTCTCTCTCTCTCTCTCTCTCTCTCTCTCTCTCTCTCTCTCTCTCTCTCTCTCTCTCTCCTCTCTCTAACACACAGGCCTCTCACTCTCTCTCTCTCTCTCTCTCTCTCTCTCTCTCTCTCTCTCTCTCTCTCTCTCTCTCTCTCTCTCTCTCTCTCTCTCTCTCTCTCTAACACACAGGCACTCTCTCTCTCTCTCTCTCTCTCTCTCTCTCTCTCTCTCTCTCTCTCTCTCTCTCTCTCTCTTCTCTCTCTCTCGCCACGTGTCATTAGGAACTGTTTGTTCAATGGATAACATTTCTGAATCAGAGGATAAAAAAAGACCCCCCAGGAGCCATTAACCCTTAGTGGTCTCGATCGTAAGCAGACGGCAAAAATCCCTGCAGTGTTGACAAGCAGTCTGAAATCGCAATAACATTTTCATGCACGCGCAATTGCTATTAAGGCCTGATAGATGATCGCCATTTTGAGGGGGCCATTTGGCTCAGAGGTGTATGGCCGGTTTTTTGGTGTTTTTATTTAATTTTTTTTTTTTGGGGGGGGTGTAGGCCTATAGGCTACGTGTCGAGTGTGCATGAAGGAAACATAATAATGATAATATACAGAATTTTATATAGCGCTAAATCTTGTCAAGCAAACAAACCAAAGCGCTTTAAAAAAAAAAAAAAAAAAAACATAAAAAAGTAAAAGAGCAACTAAAAAGAAAACAACAACAAAAGCAACAGCCAGAACAACAGAAAGAGAAGCTAAGTCGACAAACAGAACAATATTTATTTATTTATCTATTTATTCTTTATCATCGAGGATAATGGAATAAGCACTCGTGTGCTTTTTTACATACTGTCCCCGTGTGTATGCAGTTTTGTAAATCTTGTCACCTGTTCCCACAGTAGCAACAAGAAGAACAACTGTCCAGCCGTACGCCAGCCCAACCTGCCATAGGCCTAGAACAACGTCACACAACGGATCATGTAGGCTATAGACAGACAACCCTGAACGAAGCAGATCAACAGACGGCTCCAGTTGGATCGAAACAGATGATTAAAAAAGAACTGTGACGATGAAAATGCTCAAGGACAAGAAAACCAGGAAAGAGGAAAGGAAACTACGAACAACATGGGAGAGAGGGGGAGAAAATAATGCATGCTCAATCGTTCATGTCCATCACAATAGCAATAGGAAAACTGATTCCTTATTCAGTACTCCCGAGACTAAGCATATCTGATCTACAGAAACAAACCAAAAAACAAAAAAACCCAGTCGTCCTATTCCTCAAGAATGAAATTGATACGATATCAAAATATGAAAACGTTTAAAACAGTATTGCATGATTCTTGGCAATATATAACAGCAATTGCTGAAGTCATACATCATTCAACAATGGGGAGGTTACTAGTCTAGTCTTTCCCAGGACCCTGCATCCTGTCTGTTTTAATCAATGGTTTTGTTCTAAAGGTTTTAACGGTCTGGTCTCCGTCCATCGTGCTTATGTATGGATATGCCTAGTCATTGTCAGCTCTCTCTCTGTGTGTGTGTGTGTGTGTGTGTGTGTGTGTGTGTGTGTGTGTGTGTGTGTGTGTGTGTGTGTGTGGTTTCTATTCTTTTATTTCGAGGATAATGGAAAAAGCAGTTGTGTGCTTTTATTTTTACAGTTAGTCCCCGTGTATATGCAATTTTATCAATTTTGTCATCCGTTCCCACTGGCACACAGTGGCCTACACTTCCGAAAAGCGGAACGGGTTTAACGTGTGCTTAAGATGTTCTGTGTGCGTTCGCACACGGGACCTGGGTTTAAAGTGAGTCTCATCCAAAGGACCACTGTGTGTGTACATGCGTAGGCTACGTGTATGCGTGCGCGCGCGTGTGTGTATGCCTGCGTGTGTGTGGGTAGGCGTGCAAAGGCGTGTATGTGTGTGCGAGCACATGCGTGTACACGTGCGTATGTTCGTGCACGAAGGTGTGCGAGTGTCAAACAGAAATCAGTAAGTTTCACAGTAAGATTGCCTCAAAGAACCTATACATTTATGGAGACAAAGGCAGAGGAAAGGGGGGGGGGGGGGGGGGGGGGGGGGGGGGCGTGTGGGGGGGGCAGTGTATGAATATAATACATTATATTGAGTTAGGTCCAGACGACCGGCTTTCAGACTGGATGTAGCCTATGTGTGTGTGTACAGCATTGAGTGCCAGACTTACCTGCTACCTCTCACTTCTTTTTATGGATT
Organism: Stramonita haemastoma; assembly: GCA_030674155.1. Lineage (NCBI taxonomy): Eukaryota > Metazoa > Mollusca > Gastropoda > Neogastropoda > Muricidae > Stramonita > Stramonita haemastoma. Next base: position 33,291,077 of record CM060339.1, on the reverse strand, counting down.
GTGAACAAGGTCACCGGAACTGTTGTGCAGGTAGTGTGATGATGAAAATGTTGAAGATGACGCTGACAATGACGATGATGGTGACGATGATGATCATGAAGATGACGCTGACAATGACGAGGATGATGATGATGATGATAATGAAGATGACAATAACGAAGATGATGACGATGATGATGATGTTGATGATTGTTGTTGTTGTTGTCGTCGTTGTTGCTGTTATCATCATATCTCTAATTGTAATTATCATTGCCCTTCTTTTCGTCATTTGCAGTGAGACTGGCTTTGTAATTTCCATTTTAAGTAAATGGATGGATGGTTAGATGGATGGGTCGATGGATGGATGGAAGGACGGACGGACGGACGGACAGATAGACAGACAGACAGATGGATAGATAGATAGATAGATAGATAGATAGATAGATAGATAGATAGATAGAATGTAGATAGAATCTAGATAGGTAGATAGATAGATAGACAGAAGATAGATAGAATTTAGATAGATAGATAGATAGATAGATAGATAGATAGATAGATAGATAGATAGATAGATAGATGACTATACAGCGCGTAATTATATTCCATGTGTCTTGTATAAGCATACGCTGCTCCGTTATAAGTGTTGCTTTCAATCCCTTCTTCTTCAGAATTCTTTTTCTTTAACTTCTCTCTTCACTGTGTTCCTTTGACAGGTGGAGTGTGTAGTGGCTGGTCTTCTCCTGTGTTTGTCGTTTTGCAGGGGTCTGCCCACTGGCCTCATCCGACACATTCCCACTTCAGGGGGACGGAATAGCCTAGTGGTCAGAACATTGCGCTCGCAGTTTCACGACCCGGGTTTGATTCCCGTTCGAAGGGATTTTTCCCATGGAGTAAATATCAGTGCAGCCTCCACTCCCCCCAAAAGTCCTTCGGATGAGACTATAAACCAAGGTTCCGTGTGCAAACGCACGCAGAACATCTTTCACACACGTTAAATCCTGTTCCGCTTTTTGTAAGTGTAGGCTAGGCCATTGTGTGCCAGTGGGAACAGACAACAAAATGTACAAAACTTCATACACACGGGGACTGGATGTAGAAAAGCACATGAGTGCTTATTCCATTATCCTCAATATAAAATAATAAAATAATTAATAGATAAATAGGCCTATATAAATAAAGAAATAGATAAAGAAATAAATTCAGAGTAGCTTGTGCTATTCAACAGCTTACATGCTGGGTATGTTCGTGTTTCCCTAACCCACCAAACACTAGCACGAATTATAGGATTTTTAACGCATAATCAAATTTGATCTTCTTCATGCATATAATACACGACAAGGAATTAATGCACTGGCAGGTCTGTATTTGTAGTTAACCTGCAAGATTGTAGTTTCACCGAGACGTCGCCGCCGAGATTTGAACCTTTGACTTTATGGACCCACGGAATTGAAGTCCAACAGTCTTAACCACTGGTCTGTCCTTTTATTTTATTTTATTTTATTTTATTTTATAATCTCCTTTCTGTTTCTGTTGGGCGTGTGTTGGGGCACCCTACTGCCAAATGGTCACCAGCTTTCTCTGTGTCTCTGCAATAGGTTTTCCTATTGGAAATAGGAAAATAGGGGACGGGATATAGCCTAGTAGTCAGGACATTGCGCTCGCTGTGGTTCGATTCCCGGTCGAAGGGATTTTTCCTCTGGTGTTAACATCAGTGCTGACTCCACTCTCCCCAAAAGTCCTTCGGATAAGACTATAAACCGAGGATAAGACTATAAACGCAGAACATCTTGAGCAAACGTTAAATCCTGTTCCGCTTTTCGTAAGAGTTGGCCATCGTGTGCCAGTGGGAACAGATGACATTTACAAAACTTCATACACAAGGGGTCTGGATGTAAAAAAGCATATGAATGCTTATTCCATTATCCTCGATATAAAATAATAAATAAATAAAATAAAATAAAATCCTAATTCTGAAAAGTTATTTCTGTCTACCTCTTTGTCTCCCATCCCTGAACAGTTCTCTGCAGAATGTTTAGTTTCAGCAAGGCCGTTGGATCTTGTAACGTGGCCCAAATTAACCTAAGTTGTTTTTTGTGGTGTTTTTTTTCTTCTCTTAACTGGTGTCAGCAGACCTTTGTGCTGACTGATGTTTTGTTTGATGGTTTGGGGCTCTTGTTTGTTGATGACCTGGTCAGTGTGTTGAATCTAGGCCCAGCTGATATCTTAGTAGATTGGAATTTTTCTTACTGTTTAAAATGTAGAAGAATGTTTTTTTTTTTTTAAAGATTTGCTTTGTTTGGTTGTTTTTGCTTGTGTGGGTGTTATTTTTTTAATTTGATTCTTTTACATCAAGGATAATGGAATAAGCACTCGTGTGCTTTTTAAAAAAAATTACATCCAGTTCCCATGTGTTTGCAGTTTTGTAAATTTTGTCATCAGTTCCCACCAGCACACAATGGCCTACTCTTTCGAAAAGTGGAACAGGATTTAATATGTGCGTATGATGTTCTGCATGCGTTCGCACACTGGGGTCTCGGTTTATAGTCTCATCCGAAGGACATTTGGGAGAGTGGAGTCTGCACTAATGTTAACTCCAGGGGAAAATATCCCCTTCAACGGGATTTGAACCCGGGTTGTCAGATTGCAAGCACGATGTTCTGACCTCTGGGCTATCCTGTACCCAGTGGTTAGAACTCTGTGTGTGTGTGTGTGTGTGTGTTGATTAATTTATTTTATCTATTTAGTCTTCTATTTGGAGGGTAATGGGCTACGCACACACATGTATGCATTTTTTGTTTTGTGTGCATGCATGTATGCAATTGTATGTATAACTTTGGTGTGAAGATATGATATTTAAACTAATATTAGTCAGAGCGCTTGCTTTCCCCCAGCATGAAGCGTGGTTACCTGTTGGATGGTTGACCATTTGCGCGCCTTAACTTCAGCACACATCCCCCAGCTGTAAATGGTTACCTGCCCTCTTTAGGATCAGGGAAGGTAAAGCAGCGCGGGAGAGGAGATGGGCGCCGTCCTCAACATGCTGGCCCCTAGAGAAGATGAGGTCTCTGACGCCTCACTCTCCTACGACCACACAGGTTATGGGACACCTTTACCTTTTATCTATAATAATACCATGTCTCTGTGTCTCAGGTTGGGGTCTGCCTGCTCCTTCCCATGGCTGACAGAAGTGGCAGCTCCCAAAGTGGGCGACACGATGTTTTGGATGACAGGAGCCACAACTCCGCAGCGCACAGAGACCTGGCAGGTCTGTGCGTCTACCGCCATTACGTCCGACACCTGCACAGAATGCATCAGTCCTACATCCAGCATCACCGCAACATGAAGCAACGACAACAACAACACCAGCCTCTTCTGCCACACAATCTTCTTCCTCATCATCATCAACATCATCATTACCGGTGCCCTCTTCTGCCACACGATCTTCCTCACTATCATCATCAACAACAACAACAGAAGCAGAACACTCCGCTTCTTCCAACCCAGCATCTCAAAAGGAACTGGTCTCACAGTGCTTGTCCCCTGTCCCTGTCTCCACGTTTGAGGCACCAGTCAACAAACGTCAAAGAGCAGCGATTAATGACGTCACCGTGCGGTCAAGCGACAAACACCAGCGATCCCAAAACTGTCTCTCGGTCCACCATCCTCCCCCAGATTCCAGACAAGAGGGTGCAGACTACTATGGGTGGTAGGGGTGGAGGTGGTAATGTTGATGCAGTTTCCACCAAAGACGATGCCAAGTTCAGCAGATACGATGCCGTCCATATTCCGTGCGGTCGTGAGCATTCGGAGATCTGGATGCTGAAGTTACAGATGCGGAAACAGCGACAGAGAGACAGAGAGGGAGCCTGGAGTTTTCGCACCTGGAAAAGCAAGCAGGAGGTGTCCAAGACGATGTACTCTACCTGACATTGTGTCTGCGGTGCTGTCAGCACTACAAACTGCGGAGTGGGCATCCCAAATTTAGAAAGTGTTTTTATGCCCATGAAATATCAAGCAAATATAAACTTTGATAAGAAAAGCCCACTTGGTCCACGCAATGTGGTCCAAACATAAACTTTGATAAGAAAAGCCCTCTTGGCCCATGCAATGTGGTCCAAATATAAACTTTGAGAAGAAAAGCCCACTTGGTCCATGCAATGTGGTCCAAATATAAACTTTGATAAGAAAAGCCCTCTTGGCCCATGCAATGTGGTCCAAATATAAACTTTGAGAAGAAAAGCCCACTTGGTCCATGCAATGTGGAGCAACTATAAACTTTGATAGCAAAAGCCCAGGACAAAATCTTTGTCATTTATTTGAAAACTTAAGTTCTCATTCATATTTTGTTTATATTGTTTTTTCTTTGACTTGTTCAATAAATGGCAAAAATTACAAGAGAAGACTTATAAAAAAAGGGAAGATATTAAACACACACACACACACACACACACACACCCAGAGGAAACAAAGAATATCAATCTGTAAATAAAATAAAAGACACACCTTCTTCATAATTCATACTCCTTTATTATCCTTTTTATACCAAGATAGTACGACAGGGAAAAAAATGACAATCAATAGTGAGAAAATAAAAACAGCAATCACAATAACAAGAAAGGAACAATCACTCAAAATAATATCTAAATGCACTAGCCAACGATACATATATACACATTCGTTCCCTTTCACAACATATTGTGAATGAAGTAAGGCGAGCACATGCATGAACATGAGTGTGTGCGTATGCACACACACACACACACACACACACAAACACACTGTGCACACACACACACACTGTGCACACACACGCACATGCATGCACAATGTACACACACACACACACACACACACACACACACACACACACACACACACACACACACACACACACACACACACACAGAGCATTGTCACTGTTCAAATAACATATTGCAATTTGAAGCAATGCAGATATCAGAAATCACAAACACCCTGCCTGGTTCTAAAACATCAATGCAACACACCATTCATACCATTAAAGCAGGGATTTTCCCCTGGAGTTCACATCAGTACTGACTCCACTCTCTCCAAATTTCTTCATATGAGACAATAAACCAAGGCCCAGAGTGTAAATGCACGCAGTGCGTCTTGTACTTATAGTTGTATACCACTTTAAGCCATAGCAGATTTATCTACATGAAATTTGGGTTACCCTTCCTAGGAAGACTGCATCACCACAAGAACAGCATCAACTATTTTTTTTCCTCCCGTCTGTGCACACGATAAAAACCTGTTCTGCCTTTTAGGAGAGTAAGCTATTGCATGCTGGTAGGAATGGATGACCAATCAAGAAAAAACAAACCCACATAGACACAGGCGTCATGATTAGGCACCATTCCTGAAGTCAGAGAGAACGGTTATCTTTTACATCTTTGTAGACAAATGGCAGAATGGACCATGAAGGTAGAAAACAGACAAGAAGGAGGTGACAGGAAGAGAGCAGAAGATGGTAGAGACAAAAAGAGAGATAGAAAAGAGGGAATTTCTATAGCACAGAATTTCCTGAAGGTGGGGATATGCCATTTATAGTGACAGGCCCCGGGTATCTCAAAGACGGAACCCTAACATATTTATTTATATTTATTTATTTATTCTTTTATATCGAGGATAATGGAATAAGCACTCATGTGCTTTTTTACATCCAGTCCCCGTGTGTATGCAGCTTTGTAAATCTTGTCATCTGTTCCCACCGGCACACAGTGGCCTACTCTTGTGAAAAGTGGAACAGGATTTAACGTGTGCACAAGATGTTCTGCGTGCGTTTGCACACAGGACCTCGGTTTAAAGTCTCATCCGAAGGACTTTTGGGGAGAGAGGAGTCAGCATTTATGTCAACTCCAGCGGAAAAATCCCCTTGTACAGGAATCGAACCCGGGTTGTCAAATTGTGAGCGCAATGTTCTGACCAGTAGGCTATCCCATCCCCCTAACATTCGAGCAGGATGAGGTGAAAAGCATGACAAAAAAAAACACACACACCACCCACCCCCTCGCCACATGGAGTAAATTAACTCTGCATAGGCACAGAATCCTTAGTCATCCAACTATCATGATCCTCAGCCACACACACTTCACTGCACTTCACTTCACTTCACTTCATTTCCCTTTCCCCTTAAACTCCTCAAGGGGTCCTTAGGAGTGATAAACAGAATTTTTTTTTCCAGGCAAATGAGTCTTGAACACATTAAACCATCTGCAGCCCATCTCTCCCTCTCTTTCTCTCGATTATAGATTCTGTCCAGTCATCTGGTCTTTTTCCAGACAACTGGATTCTCTTTTTCTCTCTCTCCCTCTCTTTCTCAGAGACACACACACACACACACACACACACACACACACACACACACCACACCACACACACACACACACACACACACACCACACACACACACACACACGCACACACACGCACACGCACACCACACCACTACAGCACTCCCTTCTAATACATGTATATGTTGTGAATATGACCAGTCAGCCATTCACAACATAACTACCTCCTTCCTTCCCTCCCTGCCAAAAGGCGGAGTGAAGAAGGGGAGGTTCTGTTCACATTTGCTGGGTGGAGAATGGGACGCTGCCTTTAGTCAGCAGAGATCGCAGGTTGGTGGAGTGTTCCGTTGGTGGGGAGAAAGTGGCTGGCTTCACCCCTCCTGCCACAACAACAACAACAACATCAACATCACATCAACACAGTGATGAAAAGTGATTAAAGAGTTTGTGTAGACTTTGCAGATCTGTTCTGAAAACACCAAACGCACTATGCATGCATGCACGCAGGAACCATTCATGCATGCTTACACACATGCATGTGTACAAACATGCATGCGTGAGAGTGTGTGTACTCTCTCTCTCTCTCTCTCCTCTCTCTCTCTCTCTCTCTCACACATACTCACACACACACACACACACAGTGACAAGCACACACACAAACCCCTACACCCACCTCCTCTATCTCTCTCTCTCACAACACCCCCCCCCCCCCCCCCCCCCCGCATTCTGATACCCTTCTCCTCTTCAACCCCCCCCCCCCCACACCCTACGCACACACACCTACCTCTCTGTCTCTCCCTCCCTCCCTCCCTACCCCCTCCCTCTCTGTCTCCCTCTCCCCTCCCTCCCCTCCTTCCTTCTCCCCCTCTCTCTCTCCCTCCCCCCCCTCTCTCTCCCTCCCCCCCCTCTCTCTCCCCTCCCCCCCCCCCTCCAAACACAACAACAACCAACCCACTACTATACCCACCAGCGTGTTGCAGCAGTGTGTGGAAGGCTTCCATGCCGACAGTGGGGTCGTTTTTTCCCCACCCACCCACCAACACACACACCTACCTCTCTGTCTCTGTCCCTCCCTCTCTCCCTCCCCCCTCTCTCTCTCTCCTCCCCCCCTCTCTCCCTCCCCCCCCCTCTCTCCCTGCCCCCCCTCTCCCCCCCCCCCCCCACCCCAAACACAACAACAACCAACCCACTACTATACCCACCAGCGTGTTGCAGCAGTGTGTGGAAGGCCTCCATGCTGACAGTGGGGTCGTTTCTCCCCCACCCACCCACCAACACACACACACACACACACACACACACACACACCACACACACATCTACCTCTCTCTCTCTCTCCCTCCCTCCCCCCCTCTCTCTCTCTCCCCACACAACAACCTACAACCCACCAGCGTGTTGCAGCAGTGCGTGGAAGGCCTCCATGCTGACGGTGGGGTCGTTCCTCCCCACAGCCACGTTGTCGTTGGTCTCAGCCTTGTTGATCTCGAAGCGGATCCACTTGTAGCCGGAGCACTTCTTGGCCCCGGGGCAGCTCTGGATCAGGTTCTGGATCACCGGGTTGGTCAGCCCAAAGAAGTCTGCTCCGTGTCCGATCACGCTCACCACATCCGCCCCCCTGGTCAGTCAATCAATCAATCAATCAATCAATCAATCAATCCATCAATCAATTAAATTTTTATTTCCAGATGGTACATTGAATAAGCATTAATTTGCTTTTTTTTCACCAAGCCATCTATCTATAAAAAATAGAATGAAAACATTTTTTTTTTTAAAGCAGAAAAAACCCTAACAAACAAACACAAAAAAGGGAACAAAAAAAAATTCAGCAACATTAATCAACTAACATGATTTCAACTGCCTTAAGAATAAAATATGCCTCTAGAAAAAATAAGCAGCAACAATAACAACAAAAAAAGCCAAGAAAAAAACCCACTCAAAAGTCACACACACACACACATACACACGCACCCCCCCCCCCTCTCCCCCACGGTTACATGCTGTCCACACAGCACATATGCGCGCGTGTGTGTGTGTGTGTGTGTGTGTGTGTGTGTGTGTGTGTGTGTGTGTGTGTGTGTGTTGTGTGTGTGTGTGTGTGTGTGTGTGTGTGTGTGTGTGTGTGTGTGTGGTGTGTGTGTGTGAATGGGGGGATAAATAGAGAGAGAAGGTCGTAAAACAGTGTTGTCAGACCCCCAATGATGGAGATAACGGTGTGATGATAATGATACACAAAATTTATAGAATGATGATAATCATATATAGAAATTTATAGAATGATGATAATCATATATAGAATTTATAGAATGATGATAATCATATACAGAATTTATAGAATGATGATAATACACAGAATTTATAGAATGATGATAATAAACAGAATTTATAGAATGATGATAATACACAGAATTTATAGAATGATGATAATACACAGAATTTATAGAATGATGATAATCATACATAGAATTTATAGAATGATGATAATCACACATAGTATTTACAGAATGATGATAATCGTATATAGAATTTATAGAATGATGATAATCATACATAGTATTTATAGAATGATGATAATCATACATAGAATTTACAGAATGATGATAATCATACATAGAATTTATAGAATGATGATAATCATACATAGAATTTATAGAATGATGACAGAAAAAGAGAAACAACAAAACTGACAACAAAAAACAATAACAAAAACAATAAGCACTATCACTCACAACGCTGCATTGATGGCCTGCAGTAACTGCACGTGACACTCATTGGGGGTTGAACCTCGGAACACCTGCTCTGTGCCCTCCTCTGGGGCGATTTCAAACTGTGACAAGCAAACAGCACAAAACTCATATATAGAAAAAAAACAAAAAAAACACAAAATTCATATCAGTCTGCACAGTCACATGGCCATGTCCTGATGTCGATACCACTTTTAAGTCATGTAGCATTCTCTGCATGAAATTCGGGCTGTTCTCCCCAGGGAAAATGTGTCATCACAAGATTAGCACCACCCATTATTTTTTTCTCTTTTCCTGTCTGCTTGTGTATAATTTGTTTCCCTATCAGATTAGCTGTAATTTACAGAATTTTGTCAGGAAGATCTCTCTTACAGCTGTGGGTTCTTTTATGTGCGCTAAATGTATGTTACACACTGGACCTTGATTTATCATCTCATCTGAAAGACTAGAACCCAGACCACCACTCGTGATTTAGTAGAACCAAATCAAACAAAAACAAGAAAACTGATGAAAAAGACATCCGCCCCCCCCCCCCCCCCCCCACCCCAATCCTTTCCAAACCAACAAACAGAGGACAATAATTAAAAACAAGAACAAAACCCCAAAACCCCACAAAAATATTCCCAAGACAAAAACAACATACATTTAGACTCCTACACAAATAGATAAACAAAATAACCCCCCCCCCCCAAAAAAAAAAAATTCAGTAACAGACAACAAATAAGTAAATATTTAAACAAACAAACAAACAAATATTCAAAAGAGGGCAAAAACAGAAAATGTATAATAAAAAAAGAAAGAAAAAAAGAACAAGCAGAAAACAACAAAAACCCCCTCCCCCCCCCAAAAAAAACCCCCAAGCTGACAACAAAGAAAGGTTAAAACAAACAAAAAATAATCAAAGGCTACTGACCTCAGGTAAGTCTCCACAGTCAGAAATTTTACAGGTGTACAGACATTTATCCTGCGGACGGGTCATACTGGCGTACATGCGGGTACTGCAGAACCCAGCCGGGTAGATACAGTCGTGACTGTTGAAGGTGTTGCGGTCTGGTACGATCTGTGAACACACATTAAATATACACATATATATAGGTATATAAAACTCGAGTCAGGTCAGGCCCAAAGCATGATCCCTACTCAACAATTCCCCAAATGCTGCCTTCAAAGACTTTTATGTTATAGTGGATTTTTTTTTTTTTAATCTTTGACAAGCATCAATTTTATGATGAGAGTGGAGTTGTAACTGGTTACCTGAACTTGTTTTCCTCCACTATGTTTTCTCAATTATATATATATATATATATATATATATATATATATATATATATATATATATATATATATATATATATATATATATATATATATACGCATGTGTGTGTGTGTATATATGTGTGTATATATGTGTGTATATATATATATATATATATATATATATATATATATATATATATACACATATATACATACACATATATACACACACACATGCGCATGGACATACACACACACTTGTATACACATTTGCATCAACACATGTGCATACTCAGATACACACAATCATATATGTGTATGGATGCACACACACACACACACACACACCTCTTTTTTTCTAAATTTGTTTTCATTTTAATGCAAGCTTCTCAATATGTTCAGAAATACTCCAGCATATTGTGTATGATCATACCTGTCAGCTATCCCTTAACCCCTACACTGCGCTGTTGACGAGCGCCGCTCGTCATAGAAACCGCCACCTGCAATGCTGTGTTGACGAGCGCCGCTCGTCATGAACCAACGCTCTCTCTGTTTCGCTCAGCATTGCTGAAAATCCTTCTTATTATGATTTGTTTAGCTCCCTTGATGTATCTTCAACCCATGAGTCCCATTTGTTCAAGTTATTTGCATATTTTATGACGTTCAATCGGCAAGGTAAACAAGGTACTGCGAAGTTCAATTTTTGGGTTTTCGAAGCAACGGCTGTCCCTCAACTGACCTACACAGTTGCCGAAGTTATTGATGAAATTTATAGAGATCAAGATAATGGAGATTAGGTTTTTTTTTTTATTCAGTTCACATCGAACTTTGCGAAGTTGATGCAAACGACTCAGGTTTTGATCCGGAAGAAACTTCTGCGTACTCGTGGTCTGAATCGGAACATGAAGATCGTATCGTTCGAGATGCAGTTGGGTATATTTGAGGGCTTTATTCGTTTTTATAACATATTTATATTGCTTTCTTTCTTTGTTTATTCATAAACAGAACAACTAAATGTGTGTATCGTATGGTTGCACCTTTGGTCAGGGCTTGGTAAGTGAGCGAGCGAGCCAGTCACAGAGTGGCCGATGTGTTTGATCTACTTTGAAGTGGTTGCGACCTCGTGTGTCACTTGTCACCTAGGCTACTCGTTAGCTGTCAGTTATCAGTGTGTGTGTCTGTTTGTTTTGTTGATGAGCTATTGTTCTTGCTGACATATGCCCTGGCTCCCTGGCTGTGTGTTTGTGTGAAGAGCAGGTGTGTGTGTGTGTGTGTGTGTGTGTGTGTGTGTGCGCGCGCGCGCGTGCGTACGTGCCTGCGCCTGCGCGCGCGCACACGTGTGTCTGTCTGTCTAATTATATATTTTTAAAATT
>CM060339.1:33264392-33276892 GCA_030674155.1 Stramonita haemastoma | reverse complement strand
TGCCAAAACAGAGTTATAAACACTTCGTACCGCCTTATACAATTTTCCACATACACCACATTTCCTCAATACTTCCCACAAATTGTTTCTATTGACTGAGTCAAACGCCTTTCTAAAATCTACAAAGGCAACATAAAGTTTAGTGTGTCGTTGCAAGAATTTTTGAACAATGGCAAAAAGCGTAAAAATATGGTCAACTGTAGAATAACCTGCTCTAAAGCCTGCTTGTTGTTCAATTATTTTATCTTCTTCCATAGCCCATCTAGAAAGCCTTTTGGTTAAAATATCTGTGTATATCTTGCTAACCACACTAGTTAAAGCTATTCCACGATAATTACCTGGTTGGTCTATATCCCCTTTCTTATAGATGGGTACAATCATAGATTTTGACCATTCCACAGGAAAAAGGCCAAAATCAAAGAGTTTATTGAAATAGGCAACAAGAAAATCAATGACCTCATTACCAGCATGTTTCAACATTTCGCTGACAATCTTGTCAGGACCTGCACTCTTTCCAGACTTGAGTTTACCAATGCTGGCTACAACCTCTTGTCTAGAAATTGACTCATTACAGGTTGCCATGGAAATATCTGATAAGTCACCTCTTCAATTTCAACACTTTCTTCTTGCTGTGGTACATCATCTTCTCCATTAAACAGTGTAAAGAAATGGTCGTACCACTGATTAATGCTAATGTTATTGTAAATTACTCTTTTTCTGTTAACTGACCTAATAATTTGCCAAAACAATTTTGCATCATGAATTGAGAGAGAGGAGAGAGAGAGAGAGAGAGGAGAGAGAGAGAGAGAGGAGAGAGAAAGAGGAGAGAGAGAGAGAGAGAGAGATGAGGAGAGAGAAGAGGAGAGAGAGAGAGAGAGAGGAGAGAGAGAGAGAGAGAGAGAGAGAGAGAGAGAGGAGAGAGAGAGAGAGAGATGGAGAGAGAGAGGAGAGAGAGAGAGAGAGAGAGAGAGAGAGAGAGAGAGAGAGAGAGAGAGAGAGAGGAGAGGAGAGAGAGAGAGAAGAGAGGAGAGAGAGAAGAGAGAGAGAGAGAGAGAGAGAGAGAGAGAGAGAGAGAGAGAGAGAGAGAGGAGAGAGAGAGAGAGAGAGAGAGAGAGGAGAGAGAAGAGAGAGAGGAGAGAGAGAGAGAGAGAGAGAGAGAGAGAGAGAGGAGATGAGAGACAGAGAGTAGAGAGAGAGGAGATAGAGAAGAGATAGAGAGAGAGAGATAGAGAGAGAGAGGTAGAGAGGAGAGAGAGAGAGAGAGAGAGAGAGAGAGAGAGAGAGAGAGAGAGAGAGATAGAGATAGAGAGAGAGAGACAGACAGACAGACAGACAGACAGACAGACAGACAGACACAGAGAGAAAAGCAGAGAGAGAGAGAGAGAGAGAGGAGAGAGAGAGAGAGACGGAGAGAGAGAGAGAGAGAGAGAGAGAGAGAGGAGGGAGGGGGAGAGAGACAGACAGACAGAGAGACAGAGAGAGACAGAGACAGAGAGAGACTGAGACAGAGACAGAGAGAGACGTGCAGACAGATAGACAGGCAGACAGACAGACAGAGACAAAGATACAGACAGACAGACAGGCAGGCAGACAGACAGACAGGCAGGCAGGCAGACAGACAGACAGACAGACAGACAGACAGACAGACAGACAGACAGACAGACAGACAGACAGACAGACAGACAGACAGAGTGAACATATGAATGAACCCTTCATTTACTTTGTAGTCCATATGGGAGACTGTGACAGACAGACATAGAGCTCTAGAAAGAAACGCCTGGTCACTATCACAATGTCCACACTACAACAGGAGACACAGCAATGCTATAACACCAGACATTCCAAACTTTCACAGAAATTAGAATAAGAATCGGATGAGACTATAAAATCAGGCCCATGTGCGAACGCACGCAGAACATTTTGTGCACACGTTAAAACCCTATTCCGCCTTTCAGAAGAGCAGGCCATTGTGTGCCAATAGGATTAGATGACAAAATTATAAAAAACCAACAAGCACACAGGTGTCATGTTTAGACAACATCCCTGAGGAAAAATCAGGGAGTTGGAGTCCCTAGGGCGGCTCGGGGCTGTATATAAATTTTTTTTTTTTTTTTTAAATGGGTAGGCGCTGCACTTGTGACCATGTGCTCTCCCCGAGGAGAGCAGCCCGAATTTCATGCAGAGAAATCTGCTGTGACATAAAATGGTATAAAATAAAATATAAAAAAGATAATAAAAATGAACCCTCTTTCTTACCTTCTTTCCTCTTTGACCCGGGCCAGTTTTTCTTCCACTCGGATGATCTCATCACACACCGAACTGTTCAACTGTCAACAGTTTACATTTCATAATGATTATGCAAAAAAAATTATGCAATACATAGGTATTCATTGTTTTGAATAAGATTTACTCTAATTAATCTTTGATACCGAGACAAAGCCTAAACCAAATTTTCGAATAAACAAAATTCGTTGAGATTTGACACAGAAACATTATTTACCACTATGTTGCTTTGTATTGAACAAGATTTATAGTGTGTATAAATTTATACATGATCTAGGCTTTTAGCTCCACTGTAAAGGATACCAAGTGCTGGTTATGCTTACCATAAGAAGTAATAACCATGATGATAAATTCACACAGCTGACCATAGCATCAAATAAATTCAGCGTTAACTATATCATTTCTGTAGAGAGGAAGAACCCCCAAAAAATCCTTTGGAAGATAGATCTACATGAAAACCTCCAGTGTGAAAACATTATATAATTCAATTAAAATAAGAAAAACAAAAAGGCAGATAGTTTTCTGTTTCTTATCTTTACAGTTTATGTCCTGAGCCAAGTGAGATGGCGTTACTGCGTCATGTGTAATACTGTCAAAGACAAATCCTGACAATGTGTCACATACAATACTGTCAATATGTCACATGTAATACTCTCAATGTGAAATCCTGTCAATGTGTCACATATAATACTGTCAATATTAAATCCTGTCAATGTGTTACATACAATACTGTCAATTTGTAATGCTGTCAATGTGTCACATATAATACTGTCAATTTGTAATCCTGACAATGTGTCACATACAATACTGTCAATTTGTAATCCTGTCAATGTGTCACATATAATACTGTCAACCTGTCTCATGCAGTACTGATGATGTGAAATCCTGTCAATGTCTCATATATATGTAACACTATCAATGTGTAACACCATCAATGTGTCATGTACAATCCTGTCAATGTGTCAGGTATAATCCTGTCAAGGTGTCATGAATACACTGCCACTGTGTCATGTGTAATCCAGCCAACATGTGCAATACTGTCAACAATGTTATGTGCTGTACACACATATCACACATATCGTACACATATCAACAAATATTCTTATACACATGTGTGCATGTGCGCACACAAGCATACGCACACACACACACACACAAACAAAGAAACATACACAATCACATACACACATTTTTCCAACCACTCTCTAATCATGCACAGATCTACGATCACTCACAAAGATGAAGTCTTTGATGGTTCGTTTTATGCGTCTGAGTTGTCGGTAGTAGTAGTCCTGCCCGTGAGGCTTCTCTCTGGATTTCTTGATGCCTCTGAATACACAACAGAAATCAATCACATCACCCATGGATGCCATAGCCGAGTGGTTAAGATCCTTCTACTCAACTCCATGTGTCCATGGAAATCATGGGTTTGAATCCTGGAGGTGTCTGATGAATTAAGAATGGGGATTTTTTAATGATCTCCCGGGGTAAACTGTCAAGTGCAGATCTGTCAGTGTCTTCATTCCTTTCACAGGAGAGAGAGAGAGAGAGAGAGAGAGAGGAGAGAGAGAGAGAGAGAGAGAGAGAGAGAGAGAGAGAGAGAGAGAGAGAGACAGACAGACAGACAGACAGACAGACAGACAGACAGACAGACAGAGGCAAACAGACAGACGAGACAGACAGACAGACAGACAGACAGACAGACAGAGATACAGAGACAATGAGACAGAGAGAGACAGAAACAGAGAGAGAGATAGAATGATACAAAGAGACAGACACAGGCAAAGGTACAAACACACTCACACTGTGAGTGAGTGACATGTTCCTACGCACGCACTTCCTCACACACAAATACACACACACATTGGTGGGAACAAATGACAATATTTACACAACTGCATTCACATGGGGACTGGATGAAAAGAAAGATCAACAAGCGCATCGGCAAGGCTGCTACGACCTTAGGACGCCTCACTACCTGTGTCTGGGAGAACCCAAAGCTGACAATTTCCACCAAGATGGTGGTGTACAACGCCTGCATCGTCAGCACTCTCCTATATGGCAGTGAAACATGGACAACATACTCCAAACAGGAGCGCACACTGAACAGCTTCCACCTGCGCTCTCTCTGTCGCATCCTCGGCATCCACTGGAGTGACAAAGTTGCCAACGCTCAGGTCCTCAAGGTTGCAGGTCTTCCCACCATGTACACACTCCTCAGACAACGCAGACTCAGATGGCTCGGTCACGTGCGAAGGATGGAGGATGGACGCATTCCTAAAGATCTCCTCTATGGCGAACTTGCCTCCGGCAAGAGAAGCATTGGCCGCCCCCAACTGCGCTACAAAGACGTCTGCAAGCGTGACATGAAAGCCCTGGACATCAACCTAGAGAACTGGGAGGAGGTAGCGGCTGACCGCAGCAAATGGCGCAGTGTTCTCCACAAACATCTGAAGTGTGGTGAAGAAAAGATTCACACCACAGCAAACGAAAAGAGAACCAAGCTGAAGGCATGTACTCCAGCCACCTCAACAAGCCACATCTGCATCAGATGCAACAGAGACTGCCACTCCTGCATCGGGCTGACCAGCCACAGCCAGCGTTGTCGCTGAACAAATGACCTGTCTTTTGGCGCAAATTCCATAGTCGACACTGACTGACGGAGGCCTACTACTATTATTATTATTATTATTATTATTATTATACTGCTCTATCACACCAACTCATTCTAACACTTTTAGTTCGGCAGTGGGAGAGAAAAGAAGGCAGAGGCCGAAAAACTTAACAAACCAGCATCACTTTTCACCTCCACCCATCCCCCAGTGTCAGAGTCAAAAGCCACGTTGCACCAATGTCAACATTTGCAACGCGAGAATAGCTAAACGTCTCTCTTAGTCCCAGTCAAACAGCGCTATTTTTGCACCAAGGTCAATAAGTCCTTACAGAGTAGCCTACCAGACTTGCAGGCCTAAAGGCACATAGCCCCGCGGGGAACAACGGCCTGATTTCAGGGGGATGTGATATAACACAGATGTCTACCATATGTGGCCGTCTACTAAATAGCCTATCTGTAGGTCTAAAGGTCTATGCATTCTACTTATTTTGTTGCTGTTATGTTACTGAGTGTCAGTGCACAAAGTGCTTGTAAATCTCTTTATGTACTTTTCTTTTAAAGATATAACTAACATTACTTTTCAACACAAAGATTTAACCGTCTTAGCCCCGTTGCGGCCGCAGCCGCCCGTAACAGCATCTGCTGCTAGATTCCGTTGCGGCCGTAGCCGCCCGTTGGTCCTGACCACGTGGGCAGTACTTTTCCATCACACACATACCTCGTGGTTCTCACACAATGTGTCTGAAATTTGGTGGGGCGATGCAGGGAAGGTTTCAGATGGTGCCAGTGATAAATTTAGACCACTAACAGTGTGTACTTGGGAGGGAAGGAAGAAAGCAAGGCTGGCGATAGAAACGCCTTTCACTCATAACGCGTGGCGAAAAAAAATGGCGTCTTCGTTGGTAGCAGACGATTCATCTAACTAACTAGACAATAAAATGAACGTCTTTGCATTGGAAGTAGAAAAAATTCAATGATAAATATTAAGTGAGTCAGAAATAAAAAGCTGACGGGGGAGAAGAGAAAGGAAATAACGCAGTTAGAGAGAAGAATGAACCCGACTACACGGCACATTCCTGCAAGCGTGGCGACCTGTGCTACCCACACGCTGTGGAGAAATTTTACAGGAGGGGGGAGGTCCGCAGCATAAACGCCAGAAAATGTGACGCCTTTTGTCTATTTTCTAGTTAATACCACACTTTTTATTTGAAACTCAACGGACAGATTTGCTGATGACGAAAATACCGAGAAGGAAAAGAAAATAGACCTCAAGTCTGCCAAGATGCCACAGGTGACAGTGATAGGTACACCCCCGACACATCCACATTTTGTGCTTTCTGTGATGTGATGTGTCCCTGTGCCATCACTATGACTACTTTAAAGGCTATCACGATTAAAATTTTGTAGAATTACAGAAGTTCTGTGTTGTTTCATGTTTGTCACACCTGTGTGGTGACACTGGTGACAATGTGACACTTACGTACCAGCCGCCATGGCGCAGTGGTTAGCGCCGTGGATTCCGGACTGGAAGGTCGCGGGTTCGAATCCCATAAGTCATAGGGATTTTTTCGGGCTCCGGCCGGCTCCTACCCAGAGTGAGTGTGCTGTGGGCTCCGTGGGGAGACTGGGACCACACAGTCGAGCTTCATCCACTTTACGGATGCGAATTTGAGAGTGTTGCTCAAATTACCTGACCAACACTGCAGGTGTCTGTATCTCTCGGGCCTGGTTGACGCCGGGATATATTATGACAGTAAGCGTAGAGAACAACCCTGCCAAGTAGTCTCAAAGCGGATGCACCTCCACAGCAGCATCATTACATCATCCTCATCATCATTGATCATCATGCAATAATAAAAATTGCCTCTGATTCGGTGGCCTCCGTTGCTCTGGTCTCATGGTGACCTCAGATTCGGTTTCCCCATACGCTTCTGTGCCTGTGGTGAATTTGTGTCAAAAGCCTTTGGGGTTGGGGGTTCGTGGGGAGGCGGTCGTTGGAGGGACGTTGTGGTGGTCGCCACCTTGGGTGGGTGACTCACTCAGTCTGGCTCCGCGACTGAGCTAATACTGTCGTTAGTAGGGGGCTTAGTAGGTGGTGTCCTGCGTATGTTAGCTCAGAACAGGCACCACTGAACACCACCAAAGTGACCCAGCAGAAGTGCAGGGCCCCTCTGGCTGGTGGCCCCGCGGCGGCCTAATATTGATGAGCTCCCTGTGGACTCCCGACCCCGGGGGTGAGACACAACGAATCTGGGTATGGCTGTGGCGGGGAGATTGAAATGAGCGGCGTGGGAACAGCAGTACGGGAACGTCACAGAAGACGAGGCAGCAAAAAAAAAAAAAAATTAAAAAAAAAAAAAAAAAAAAAAAAAAAAAAAAAAAAAAAAAAAAAAAAAAAAAAAATGTGACACTTACGTACAATATTACACTTCTGTGCACTTAACAAACATGTGGTAAGACATAGACATCTGAAATGCAGTATATAGGTAAGATATTGATTGAATATTCCTTGTTTTCAAAAGACAAAAAAACCAGTTAAACAAACAGTATGCCTCATCAAGACATATAAAACAACAGGTGTTATGAGGACATTGTGTGACACATCCTTGAAGTACAATTGCACACAAACATTAATAAACACGTTAGCTAGGCATCAGTTCTTTATTCAACACTTACATGTATGAATTTGTGTCTATTCCATATATGTTTTGCTGGTTTATTGTATACAACATACTTTTACCTGTGATTGGTGACAAATAAGGTGACAACGACACGACATTTTGTGACCAGACATGTAAACTTGCCTTAAAATGCAAGTACAAAGATATATCTAGCTTGTGACAAAATTTCAGCTTGATAGCTTGTCATGCACACAGACAATTGTCTCAGGAGTAGACTATGTCAGTTTGGGGTAGAAAACTTTAAAAGAATTCAAAATCTACAGGCAGTTTAGCTCTGTAGAATTCAACAACAAAAGGGTTAAGGCAGTAATTATTCAACAAAACCAAAAAGAAGCTCAACATTTTAGGTGTGTGTGTGTGCGCGTGCGCGCACGCACGCACACGCACGCACGCACGCACGCACGCACGCACGCACACACACACACACACACCAGAGAGAGAGAGAGAGAGAGAGAGAGAGAGAGAGAGAGGAGAGAGAGAGAGGAGAGAGAGAGAGAGAGAGAGAGAGAGAGAGAGAGAGGAGAGAGAGAGAGAGAGAGAGAGAGAGACAGAATGAATGCTGTCATTGAAATTTAATTTTACACACAAGGACATACCTATGGCAATGTGCTTTTCCTAAGATTTTTTTCTTTCTTTTCTCTCTTTCGTTTTGTTTGTTTGTTAATTTGTTCTTCACTATATGAATAGAAAAGTGACCAGATGATGGAAGATAATCACAAAAAATCTCTAAACCACTCTTACACTGAACCTGGTATGCGCACGCACACACACACACGCACACACGCAACGCGCGCACGCACGCACACACACACACACACTCACACCACACACACACACACACACACACACACACACACACACACACACACACACACACACACACACACACACACACACACACACTAACACTAACACTAACACTAACACTAACACACTAACACTAACACTAACACAACACATACTAGCCTAGTAAGCTACACACGAAGCAGAAGCAGACAACGAACACTGAATAATACAAATGTGGAACTTCAAAATGTTGCATTTATTACTTACAGATCATTTTACAGCACCATTCTTTCACAGATTAATCCATGCATATTGAGCAACTCGCAGCACTTTTCCACATTCACATAGCAACTCTAGTTTACGTTTTATGACAACTTTTGTCACATTAATCGGAAAGCCTGGGTTTCTCAACTACAGAGAAATAGAAGGGAGCCTGAGCCAGCCTGCCTGCTGTGCTATGGAATTTCGCTTACGGTGTAGCCGAAAGGATAGGGTCCGCCACAGAATAACAGAGCCAGCGTTGCCCTAACTAAAGGGTCAGATTTTGGGAAGGGTAAACTGCCGTGCTATACTTTTTAGCAACACATGGCATGCATACCTGAATCCTGGCCGGGCGCTAGCAGGTATGGACCCGTGCGGCACATTCTCTCGCTTGATACCTGCTGCAACCGCTGCGATGCTCTGTGCCATTCCTTCACCCGCGCCTCTCGCCCCAAACGACACCTGCACAAAATAGAAAATATGAAGATAATGTTACTTATTGGGGGGGGGGGGAAGGGGGGGGAGTGGTGCCAATTTTTTCTCTACGTACAGTGACTGAAAAAGGAGCTGTATATGGCCACATTCTGGCTGCTCCTGCGACGATCGATACTGGAACCATTCGTATCGGCGACTGCATTTCCAATGGATCATTCCAGTGGCGTGGAGAGGAGGGGTCTGCTGCATGGGTAACAGCTTGCCCTCCATACTTGCTTACCCAGGCTTTGCGCTCTAAAGACTAGAGCGCAACTCCATAGTCTTCCGAGACTGATGGGTGCCTACTGCTACTTCTACTGATAAAGGAGAGAAGAATGCATATATATATATATATATATATATATATATATATATATATATATATATATATATATAATATAATATATATATATATATTTAGTGTGTTCAGACAAACATGAAAAAAAGTTCTCTAGTTTTGTTTATTTTCAAGTGTTTTTTTCTGGTGCTCTGCGAGGCCACTGAGGTTTACCCAAGGTGAGATTTTAATTTTTTCATGCAACCGTTTTGTCCCACCGTCAAGGTAGCTGCATTCTGACTTTGGGAATGAAGTCAAAACGAGACACCTTAGTGCATGGGTTTAAAAAAAAAAGTCATCCATTCCTACTGGCACAAAATGGCCCTCTCTTCCAAAAGGCAGAACAGCTTTTAACAAGTGTGCAAGACATTCTGCATACATTCACACGCATGACTTTGGTTTATTAATAGCTCAGTATTGTTACCTAATTCACATCCACATTCTTTCTCATTTTTTGTTCAGACTTTCAGAAGGCATTTTAGGCTTGATGAAAAAGAAAAGAAAACAAAACACATACACGTATTGCTCCTCCCCCTCTGCATATTTAAAGAATTTTTTTTTCTATTTTATTTTGAGGATAATGGAACAAGCACTCAAGGGATTTTTTACATCCAGTCCCTGTGCAACTACAGTTCAGTAAATTCTGTCATCTGTTCCCACCAGCACACAATATGGCCTACTCTTCAGAAAAGCAGAACAGGTTTTAACACATGTGCAAGATGTTCTGCATGTGTTCGCAAACAAGTCACAAGACCTTGGGTTATAAGTTATAGTCTCAACTGAACGACTTTTGGGGGGAGTGGAGTCAGCACAGAAGTGAACTCCAGGGGAAAATAATCTCTTTGAACAGGATTTGAACCCAGGTCAGCAGATCATGAGCACAATGTGCAACACTCTAACCAACTAGGCTTTCCCGTCTCCCCTACAAAAAACAAGCAACAGTCAAACCAAACAACATAAAATAACAAACAATATCAAAACCCACACAAATTCCACCCCCCCTCCCCCCCTCTGCATTCTGAGAACAAAAACATTGGAAACAAAACAACTCCACTTAACTGAGTCAAAATACAGATCCTTTATTTCACCCTCTCACTGCCTCAGTCTCTGAATCAAACTTCACAAACCTCAAATCAATGTTACAAGCTTAGAATAAACAAACTCACCCCAGAAGAAACCCCTGCACCCCCTGCTGGACTGGGACGTTCCACGGTCACATCTGAAGAACTGCCAAGGATACGGGATGGTCCACTGGTGTCCATAGGGGATGTCAGGCCGCTCTCAGTTTTAATCTGTTTCTGCTGAAGCAGCTGGCGCTGTTTCTGTTGCTGTATGGCTGCCACCAGTTCTGGGGTCATCTTCTTGCTGTCTACCAGATGAGGGTCCATGGTTCACTCACCGCCTGAGAGACAAACACTGAAACAGTCCGCTGGGTTTAGCTGTCTTTTTCCTCAATGAAATTCCTGATATCATATGTATACTATGATACAAATACAATATACTAAAACAGTAAAAGGTATAAAAAAAAAGAAGTTAAAGGTGTCCCATAACCTATGTGGTTACGGAGGAGTGAGGCATCAGAGACCTTTGCTTCTCTAGGGGCCAGCATATTTAGGGTGGTGCCCATCTCCTCTCCCTCGCTGCCTTACCTTCCCTGATCCTAAAGAGGGCAGGTACCCAATTACAGCACTCTGGGTGAACTCACTGAACTGGGTAGTGTAAGCCACCTTTTTTCTAACTTTGCATTAATGATCTAATTCAGTTTTCTTGGTGCAGTGCTTGGTGTGTGTGAATGGTCAGCTTGGAGGTTAAGGGTTTGATCCTTACAATGGACAGGACACATCAGCTACTTTATCAGACATGTTTGAGATGTTGTTTTTTGCTGTTGTTGCTGCTTATGAAATAAAGTTACACACGGGGACTGGATGTAAAAAAGCACATGAGTACTTATTCCATTATCCTCAATATAAAAGAATAAATAAAATAAATACAATAAAATAAAAAAATAAGATTAAAAAAAAAATGAACTAAAGCGTGTAAGAGAGTTACACAAGGTTGAGCACTTCTTTTGTTAACGTCACCTATCACATAAAACTTAAAAAATGGATTTTAATTTCAATTTTCACAAATCAAATTAATATGCCACTGCTATTCTTTCTGAAACAATTGATTTCAATTTTACATAATCAATAATCCATGAACGTTAAGCATGTGCCAGTCATGTCAATCCTGGTAATGCAACAGAGAGTTGAGGTTTAAATTTTTTTTTGTTTTTAATCAGGGTTTTTTGGAGTTTTTTTTGTTTTTTTTTTGGTTAACAGGGGAATGGGTCTCAGTTGCTGCAGAGTCATCCCATACACAATTTTTCCCACAGAAATTTTTACTATAATAAAGACTGGTTCCGACTTCATACATTCCTCAACAGCTGTACCAATCTGACTGGACATTTTTTTCTCTGACTGTACATAGTGACTTGTTCTGACTCCATAACCTTATCAATTTTCCTGAACTATGAGTATCATACAATATATTGTTTAAAAAAATAAGTAATGTGTACCAATGTGAACACGCAAAATATTTCATACTGTATCTTTCAAATGAGAAGACTTTTGATTTCAGCTCTGGTATCCATAACAAAAACTGAAAAAGTGATAAACAATGAGCATAACCAGCACATCTCAAACAGCAACATTGAATCTATCAATATCATTATCAATCATTATACTATGGTCAGTATCTAGGTAAAGGCCTATTCAGTAATTCACTATAATAAACGACAAATTATGTAATATTCAGTTACAATGCATGTATGCAGACTTCACAACCCCCATCTGTGTAAAAGAAAATGACTGAATAAGTCTCCAAAAACTTGAAAAAGCTAGCTATTCTAGTTGCTAGGTTTGTGCAACCAACTTTTGTTAGTTTAGAGGGTGGTTACGCTGATGTTTCAATAACCTAGGCTACTAGTCTGTGATCTCCAGCAATGACGGACACTGTGACACTGATAGGATTTTTTTCTTCTGTATAAAGTTTTATAAATTATCATTCATGCGTGTAGCACAGC